>VWZL01000356.1:156898-328368 GCA_013396915.1 Stercorarius parasiticus | reverse complement strand
ACGTAGTTGTCCTTCTTGTGCTGCATAATGGCACTCAGGATGATCTGTTCCATAACTTTCCAAGGCACCAAGGTCAGACTGAGAGGCCTGTAGTTCCCCAGATCCTCCTTCCGGCCCTTCTTGTGGATGGGTGTCACATTTGCTAGACGCCAGTCAACTGGAACCTCCCTGGTTTGCCAGGACTGCTGATAAATGATGGAAAGTGGCTTGGTGAGCACTTCCGCCAGCTCCTTGGGTGGATCCCATCTGGCTCCATAGACTTGTGCTTGTCCAAGTGCTGTAGCAGGTCACTCACCATTTCCCCTTGGATTATGGGGTCTTCATTCTGCTCCCCATCCCTGTCTCTAGTTCAGGAGGCCGGGTACTCAGGGAACAACTGGTCCTACTACTAAAGACTGAGACAAAGAAGGCATTAAGTACCTCAGCCTTTTCTTCATCCTTGGTCTGAAACTTTGTTCCTTCTCTCACCCCACTCCCCGCCCTGTCTAATAAAGGATGGAGATTATCTTTAGTCCTCCTTTTATTGCTAATGTATTTATAGAAACATTTCTATTGTCCTTAACAGCAGAAGCCAGATTAAGTTCTAGTTGGGCTTTGGCCCTTCTAATTTTCTCCCTATATAGCTTCACAACATCCTTGTAGTCCTCATGAGTGGACTGCCCTTTCTTCCAAAGGCCATAAACTCTCATTTTTTTCCCTGAGTTGCGACCATAGTTCTCTGTTCAGCCAGGCCAGTCTTTTTCCCCAACAACTTGTTTTTCAGCACATGGGGACAGCCTGCTCCTGCGCCTTTAAGACTTCCTTCTTGAAGACTGTCCAGCCTTCCTGGACTCCTTTGCCCTTCAGGACTTCCTCCCAAGGGACCCTGTCAACCAGCTCCTGAACAGACCAAAGTCTGCCCTCCGGAAGTCCAAGGTGGCAATTTTCTATCCGTCTGCTACAGTAACTGCATGAGCAGCGTTAAAAGTAATCACCTCTTCAGCTAGCGTATCTGTGCTGGCAAATCTGGTTGAGACACAGCAAGGCTTACAGAAGACCATTCGTACTGTTTCAGTTCATGTCATTTGGGAAGGTGATGGAACAGTTGCTGGAAAAGCTCTTTCGAATGGAACCCTCTGTGTTTCATCACAGGGCTCTGCTGCTGTAAGTATGGATGACCACATGAACTGAGTTCCTTACAGTTGAAACAAAACCAAAAGATGCACTCCAGGACCGCATCTAATGTGCTCCAGTTGCTAAGGAGTCTGTAGGACAAAACTAGATCTAATCTCAAATAAAGCTCCTGGAATGTGCATAGCGCAGAAGCTGGATCTCCAGTGCCAGCTGTTTTATTCTCTGAATCCTTTCCTGTTGTACTTGCTTGCTAATGTAGGCATGGTTGGCATTAGCATATTCGTAATGTAGATGTGATCTGATTCTGCATCGCTTGGCAACTTAGAATGAATTGCCAAGTGAATGACACTAAGGTAAATCCTAACCCTAAAAAATTAGGCTGCTTCTGTTCAATAAGGGCCAGGTAAGTGTATTGTTACTCTGGTTACTGTTATTTGGAGTCCAGTTTCATAAACAGTATTTCAGTAGGTTATTCTGCATCTGCATTAGTTCCCTGAATTCAGTTCACAATATGCTGCGCAAATGCTTGTGGCTATACAGTGCAGGCAGGGTACAGGAATAGAAACACACAGCTGGGAAGGAGGAAATGATTATTTAAGCTGGCTTTAGCAGTATTGTTGCTGAATGTCACAGCACGTCAAACCTTACTCTGAAAAGTTCCCTCTGGAACATATTCTAGGGTAACGAAAGGAGAATTTAACCCCAAATTAATTTACTGCATAGGCTTTTGCTGCAACTATGCAAGTGCATATGCTATTTTGAAAGCATGTTAGTCACAACATAGAAAATGAAGTCAACTAAAGTGATAGAACGTAAGTATTTCATATTAAAAATGTAATAATTGAATGGAGTACTAAAGTATGTTTTCCGTCACAACTTGGTAATGCTTAAATCCTGGGGTGCTGAGACCACTGGCTTCCAGGCCTGATCAATAATGTCTCATTATCTCATGTTCCATCCCTTAAATGTCTGTTTCTGTTATTGTTCCTTGTCTTTTGTAATGGTTCCAAATCTCTGGAATCTGAACAGACATTATGCTCTAGCTTTGTACAGTACCTATCACTGTGGGGGGTTGTTATCCATAACTAGGGTTCCTGGGCACAATAGTAATGTAAACAATGCATAATAATTAATAAATATTGTATAAAATAATAAGTTCCATGAGAATGGGGAGCAAGAGAAAAGTGATTTAAAAAGAAACCCAGGGAAGGTTAGACTTTTACTGCATTTATTTACATCACATTCAGCTGAATGAGATTTTTGCACTGAATAACTAATACATTTCTTTTTCATAGGACAGCCAAAAATGGTGAAAAGTGACAGAAATGTATAACACTTCAGTACTTGTCAACTATTGCTATTTTTCAGGTGTTATTTGATGCTCAGCCTCAACAGTATTCACAGCACATAAAGTTATGTTATGCCAAGAATGGAATACATATACTTCGCTATTTTACTATAAAATTGCCTCAGTACTAAGAAACTGAGTAGTCATATTCATAAATAGTGACAGAAAGTATGATACATCTCAAGCAAAAAGCCAGATTCAGTGAACCCTAATAGCATTACAAAGATAATTGGATGTTTTTTGTTTCTATAATATTAAAATAGAAAAAAAAATCAGGGTAAATAAAGCAACATCCAAGAAAGCTACTTTTACAAAATTGATTCAAATTGGCAAAAGAGCATCAGAAAAACTTTTAATTTTTTTTTTCTACAAGACATATTAAATTCCAGAGATCCTAAAATTTTACTTTTCATACTTTCTAAAAGCCGAAGTCTTGGGTCTTTTTTTGAAATGTGAAGTATTTTGCTCTTAAAAAAACCTAACTAAATTAAAGGTAAAGAAAGGGAGGTAAGCTCTCCCAAAGGGTAATAAAACCATTAACTTGCTCAGACTGTTTTTAAATCATATTTTGCTGAATATATCTTCAATGAGTTGCTAATGGATTTCCATCACATTTTTTATTAAATTTATTCTGCTCCACTCCAAAGACACAGAGTTAAATACTGTTTTGTAGCTATAACCACCAAGACAACAAAGTTGCCTTGGAAATGTTTCCACAGAAGCCCAAATTGTGACCTCATGCCACCCTAATAAAGACACATATGGTTGTAAGGAAGCCTGTTTTAGAAACACCTACACTGAAACTTCCTTTGATCAAACGTAGGTCTAGAAAGCAAAGTCTCTTGCAAGGCAAATGTGCAAAAGCCCACACTTGCGAAAAATAAGTCTGCTGTGTAGATTTCCTTGATGCTTTCTGGCAAATGGGATTAATGCTTAATCAGCCCTTAATCAATGAAAAGACTAAAATGGGCTGCGGAGCAAAAAATACCATCTACTTGGTAACAGACTTTCTGTGTCTGAACTGGTCTACTCTGTACGCTTACAAAACCACTGGAAAAGCAGCACGCCTAGGTGATCAGATGAGGAAAAGCACGTAGTATTTGTTTTAAATTAGCTCTGAATTTTCTTGCAATGGCTTTGAAGAGCAGCCTGTTATTTACCTTGGAGAAATTACTAATTACATGTTGCCTTGGTATACTATAAATAGTATTTTAACTGATGAAGGCAGACCAACAACACAGTCAGGAATCTTTTCATGTGTGATTGCACTAGGTTGGTAGTCAGCAAAGTGAAATTTGTAATTGTAGAATAAAAGAATCGTAGGCAGTCAAAACATTCTCATTTGTTTTTGCAAATGGTCTCATTGATTTGATCTTAACAGTAAGTGTAATACAGGGAAATCAATACATTACCCATAAGCCATATAGCATATTGCAGCCGTATAGTATATTGCAGAAGGCTTCGAAGGGAAAATGTTATTGTTTTCCTATGTGCTCAGTGAAACTCATGAAGTCAATGGAAAGATTCCCATTGGCAAGTAAGAGGTTTTCATGCGAAATGAGGAAATACCAGAGTCCCTCTTCCTTTAGAGATAACAACTACAGCTGCCATATGAAAAAGTTATTTCAGTGGAAAGCAAGCTAAAATTAAATTCAGGCAAAAATTCTTATGCTGAACTGCTTTCCCTGTTTTTGAGAAAGTTTTCATTTTCTTGCCAAAAGCTAATATTCATGCCAGTGGTTTTGCATTTTTCTGTTATAAAACATACCATACAAGTATTTTTAAAAGTATATAATAGGGAAAGTGCATTTACAGGTATTTCATAAGTGTTCTGGTGGCAACTGTTGGCTGTCACAAACAAATCTCTTTTTATCTGCTATATTGCCAACCAGAAGAGCTTATGATGTTACTTTTGTTCTGGGGAGGTTCCTTCTCAAAGCAGGCTTTTCAGAGTGTCTGTTTAATGCATACTATAACCTCTCCAAAAAGCACACAAAAGCCTTTTAAAAAAAAATATTTCAGAAGAGGAAACTCACTCAAGAGCTCTTCTTGCATCATAGTTTATTAACCATCTCACCCAGCTGGGGAGCTATGAGGTTGGCAAATATGTGAAAGATGAGGTAAATTAAAGAATATGATAGGAATATTGTAGAAGCTCTTATCAACGGACGTGATTTAAGACAGTAAGCGTATAGCATCATGGATTTATTATTCATATTCCTGTATTAGTAGAAACACTTTAGAATCATCTGAGTTACAGAAATAGGCAAACCACTTTGTCTTGTCTGCAGAAAAACAGCTTGCAAGAAAACCAGCAGGCATAACAGGAGGCCAGCCTGACTGAATGGGGAAAACCTAACTAAGCTCAAAAGCAAAAAGGGAGCATATGGAAAGCGTAAGTGGGTAGGGACTACCAAGGAGGAATACAGAGGCACTGCCTAGGCACACAGGGATGAAAAAAGGAAGGAGAAAGCACATTCAGATTAAAAACTGGCAACGAGTATGAAGGGTAACAAGAAAGGCTTCTGTAGTTACTTTGGCATCAAAAAGATGACCAACAAAAATGTAAGCCCACTGCTGAGCGGGGCGGGCAACCCTGTGATGAAGGACATAGAAAAGGCTGAGGCCTTTTTTGCCTCAGATTTTACTGGAGGATTTGCTTTCAGGCCTCCCATGCCACTGTCTAATAGCAAAGTTGGGGTACAGAAGTCCTACCAAAGGTAGAGGAAAACTGAGTTAGGGACTAGTTAAATAAGCTGACATATAGAAAGTCCATGGGACCTGATGGTATGCATCCAGAAGTGCTGAGGGAGCTGGCTGATATCAGTGCCAAGGCTGCTTTTCATCATCTTTATCATAGCACCTGACAACCCTGTAAACAATTAGACTGAATATGCCTTGAATAAATAAGGCAGCAAAAATTATTTCCACTCATCAGATAGCTAAATAAGTGATGGCTCAACCTGTCAGTCAAAAGCAAAGCAGCAAATGTCCATACTGTAAAAATTCCACCAACTGCAGCTATGAACTGGTCTCTCTAATAGCAAATGAGGAAGGAGCTGACTACAATGACATCAGGCAGGCAAACAGGAGTCTTCAAATATGTTAGAGATGTATTCACTGCCAAAGAAGATTTTCCTGATGTTTGTCTGGAAGCTACCAGGAGCATGAAAGCTGAACAACAAAAAAAAAAAAGTTCCACGACTTCTTAATCACAGACATTTAGATCCTCACACAGAAACAAAGATCCTCTCACTCTCTTGCAGTGTTATTTCCAAAACTGGTATCATTCATCCCAGGAAGAGTTGTGTATTTGCCCGATCTATCCAGTCAATTGTACTTCCAAGTGTGGACAGTTGCTAAATCATATCACTTCCCATTAATCAACATTTAAACTTGAAATCAAGCTGCGGGCAATCAGGTAATAATGAGAGTGAGAGTGCATGACTTATTGTCAGCCTACGTATTTCCTTACCATTAGCTATTGACAATGAATTGCAAAAATGCAAAATTCCTTTTCCAATTTTTTTTTTGGTAACTAAAGCTGACAGGCTCATAAAGACACTGCCCAGCTGTGAATCTATGGAAAACACGCTGAATGTAAACAGAAAACGACTCAAGGGCAATAAAAACCCTGATCAAAGGGTGAGCGAAGGCAAAACAAAGTTTGACCTTGAATCCCTGCAAGGAGCTCTGAATTATTTTAATAGCAACCTTATGCATTGCACTACAACACTGAACTATTTGGGAAATGCATGCAGAATAGAGATAATATTGCAAATGGCAGTGACAAATATTTAGCAAATGATAGCGCAGACTGCCCAGAAATAGAGGGAAGAGATGGGAGCAAAAGTAAATGGTTATGTTTTGGACCCACTGAGATGTTTTAAACCAGAAAAGTTCTGAAGCACATGCTCATCTTAAAAGATGTTAATGTCCGATCAAACGTATTTGATTTATACATCTAAAGTCACGCATACAAATTAAATGCCTTTCTAGATGGAATGCTCAGTACCTTCCAAAATCAAGCGCTTACCTGGGTCTTGAATGTTAACATTTAATAAGGAGATTTCTCATTTCTTAATGTCCTTTAGTCACATATTTTGTAGCATAACTAATATATATATAGCAATACACTAATGGAGAAATGCTGTATGAGAATGAAACCAGTCTTTTCAAAGAATGGTTTTGAAGTAGTGCTGTTCACTGGTAGGTAGTTTAATAATAATTGGTAAATCTTTTTATTTGCAAGTTGAAGAGGCTAACCTCCCCAGTAGTCCATCCGTCTCTGCCAGCAGAGGTTTCAGTGCTCCCAGCTAGAGTGTGTCTGAAGGAACTCTTCATTTGGCCTGACAAAGGGAAGCAGAAACCCCTGGCAGAGGAGGGAAATTCCTAAAATGGATCTGCCGCTGACAGAACAGACTTATTCTGGAAATCTCTGCCCTCAACTGCTAGTTCCCATGCCCTGGCCGGAGATTACCACTCTCCTGTTGTGTGACAAATGCCAAGCCAACTGTTCATGGAGCCACTCGAACTAAGTGGGTGGCGTCCATAGCAGGGGACAGGACATCTTTCTTACTGTCATTTCCATATTGATTATCATTTGTTCTTACAAGACAATATTAATCATCTTAGTTAAAAGTATTTGTGCGTTTCTCAGATAATTAATTCAATGTATATGTAAAAGTCAAATGCTTACATTTACACACTGAAATGAAGGAATGGTACCATTGAATAAGGTGTTTATTTGCACTGTCCAGAAAACAACAACAAAATATTTCAGGCAGGCAGATATGTACAACCAGCAGCTAGAAGTCTTCTACCTAATGAAAGTTAACTTCTCAAAAACCTGCCTCACCTCCCATCTTAGCAAATCTTGGACACAAATAATTCTCAAATTTCTTTTTTTCCTCAAGGAAACACTTCTCTGTGCAAAAGGGAATGCTGCAGCTACTGCCACTAAGATGCAAGCTGCTTGTGACTCATTATCTAACTAAACTACCGTCCCTCTGGCCTGTTCATAGTGCAAGGCAGGGAAGAGGGAGAGAAGAGCAAAAGAATCTCTTTCAGCTGAGAATTGCCAGCTTCCTTGCAGGGTCACTGAGTGACTTCTCTCCAGTAGGAGCTGCAGCAAGGATTTTACTGAGCTGAGTATTTGAAAAACTTTGAGGCTCTTGCTGCTCCTCAATAGAGGCAAGCAGCTAAAACAGCAAGAAAGACACAATTTTCTTTGCACACTGGGAGCTTTCAGACACAAAATATGTCCCATTACAAGTACAGCTCTGCTGTCTATTCATTCTACCTGAAATTTCACAATGCCTTCTCTGCTTGGGCTAGGCTTCATTTTATGGCACTATAAATGTATTTCATTTACAAGTGAGAAAACAGCACTACATTGTTCTGCTGGGAAACACGGCGTGGACCAATCCATCCCTGTTCTGCATTTCTGTGTAGTTCGATATGCCTTTGAAAATACGTGACATTGTGCTTATGGGAAAATCAAGAAGAAAGTAATTCAAAGGAAATATATTTATTAAAATGCTGAGAAGCCACTTCAGTCCTTCTCTTGCCCAGTACCTGCAGGAGTGGTCTGAATTACTAGCATTGCCAGTATTCTGCCAATGGCATTGATTGCTACATACAATAATTAGGCAGGACAGTGCTACACTGGAAGCTGTGGGGCATTCACAAGGCATAGCATTTTCAAAATTGGGATCTGTAGCCAAGAAAGAATAGTGCGTCCTTTTGCATACCTGCTGTGGGGAAAATGTTAAGAGATACTAGCATCTATTATCAAATCAAATAGAGTTCAGTTCCATTCATGTTGTTCCATCCTCAAACCAGGACACTTATATTATTTAAGTGTACTTAAAAGAAAAAAGCAACATCAGAGGTCAGACCTTGTATTTGAAAGAAAAATCTTAAACTGCATTCAAAACAATATAAAGCCTGTCTAGAGACATTTAAAAAAAAAATCAATCTTTTAAGGAAGAAGGGTAGATGGAAATAAATAAAAAGATGAGAAAATTCGTTTTCCAGTATTATGTAAAACTACTTACTTACATGCCCCATTGATTTTTCGAGATATACTGAAGATGTTCTTTCAACAAAACAAGCTGCTCCCAAACTGCTGTACGCACGATAGGATGCTTTTTGTCTATGTCCATTTCTACTTCAGTTTTATACGGAGTGGGACTACAGCGTCTCTAAACAAACCCTGGAAGTCTGTGGGCAAGTGGCCGGTAAGGCTGGGAGGGGTCTGTAGCAGCGGTGAGTTTGCTGGTACGTTTTCCTGTGTTGCTTGGTGAGGAGAGGGTATAATTACCCTTGTATCAGGAGGTGCTCCTTTCTGTATAAATATTTAAAATTGTAATGAGTCCTGTGCTATTTCCTTTTACCACTAGCTGAACTACTGTACCAACTCCTGCCTGCTTCCAGCAATTATTAAAGTAGCTCTCTTTTGGGAAAAGCGGAAAAGCTTGGGGGATACATGGGCGGCTGTTACCGCTTCGTCTGTGGCGGCTGGCTACAACTGCTCGCGGCCTGCGCTGCTGAAAGCCTTCCCGGCCCTGTGGGGGCCGGCGCCCCTCCGGCCACGGGGGCGAATCAGGGCCGCTCGGAAGGGCCGCCCCCAACCCCTTCGAGTGGAGACTGGGGCAGCGCCGGCGCTAAGGGTAGGGGACGCGGCCACCCCCAACCCCCACAGCCCCCTCACGGTCCCGACGGGGTCTGAGGGGACCTCGAGATGCCGGCGGGCAAGCGGGAGCGGGAGCCCCGCCCCTCGGCACGTGCAAGTCCCACCCCGCGCAGCGCTGCACCTTTAAAAGGGGGCGGGGGGGCGCTGATAGGCAGCGTCACGTGCAGGGCTGGGGCCGGAACCCGCGCTCGCGCCCGGCCGGCTGAGGGAGCGGGGGCGGGTCCCTGCGGCAGCGCGAACCCGCGCTCGGCTCGGGAGCGCGCGCCGCCCCGGCCCGGTCCTGCCTCCTCCTTCCGTCCCGCTGCGGAGCGGCGGGAGCGCCCCGCTCGGCATCCCGCTCGCCCTCCTCTCCCGGCGGCGGCGTGCGAGGATGGAGCTCTTCCAAGCCAAGGACCACTATATCCTGCAGAATGGGGAGCGGGCGCTGTGGTGTAGCCGGAGGGACGGCAGCCTACAGCTGAGAGCCGGTGAGGGGTTGGGGCCGGCGCCGGGGCGCGCCTCGGTGCCCGCTTCCTGTGTGGGGAAGGGCGGGCCGGCACCCATCCACCCGGGGTGGCCTGGCCAGGGGGCGACGGCTGGGGAGAAGGGCGCTGAGGGGAAGGGCGGGCCCCCAAATGCCGCCGAGGTTGCCCGGTGGCGAGCCCCGGGTGAGGGAGGCGGGGCTCGGTACGCCGAGGGTCGGCCAGGGAGAGTGGGTGGCTGCCTCTCCCCGCTTGGCCGAGGCGATGTCGGGCCGCCGCCGTCCCGGCGCCGGTTGGGTGCGGGAGGTGCCGTCTGTCCTGACACCACTGTCCTAGCGAGGAACCTGCCTCCTCCAGCTGGGTTTTTTTCTTACACAAAGTGTTTGTTTCTCTGCAAAGCACCGTCGGGGAGCCCCTGCCAGCTCCCCGTGCGGAGCCCGAATAGTTTATCGTGTTGAAATGCGTCTGGTCACCCTCAGGGGAGCATCACCAAAGGAGAAGGGCCATCTTGGTTGGTGTCAGCCTTATATAAGTGATGCTCGCCAGTGTTCCCGGTAAATGGTGACTGTCCCCCTTGGAACAAACCTGTCCTTCTCTGAGGAGAAACTGAGCAGGTGGCTATGCTTGTAAATTGTTCTCAAATTTTTCTAGTGACTGTAGGCAGTGTGGCAATTACAGAGGAGGGCTATGCATATTAGTATCAGGCTGCAAAGAAGGTAGTGGGAACAAAAGCTGTAGATAAAGTGAGTTGTGTTAACGGAAATGTCAAAATGGTAATTATAATACACTATCTGGGAGGTTAGTCAGTAAAGATGTCTATAAAATGAAATGCCATCCTTAGAAATTAGCCTGCTCTGAGTAACAGATGTAACTTAGATGTAAAGGACTGTAGTGTTCTTGCTTATAAGTTAAAAAATACTCTAAATATCCAGCTGTTCTGCAAAATGTATGGCAGGTTGCACAGATGTTACTTGCAACTTTCTAAAATCGGGATCCATGTTATGCTGAAAAAGCCAGTCAAGCATGTATATGCCTATGTTGGCTGTCTGAGTACAGTACACTTCATGAGCTTTTTTAAAAAGGCTGGAATAACTTTATATGTAAGCATGAAATACCATTGTTATCTGTGTTTATCCAAATAACTGTTTTTCATACTGGTCTTTATTGTATTATGGTTTTGTACTTGAGTCATGCTAATCTTTTGTCTTGTCAGTGCAATTTGTTTACATCTGTTAGGTAAAATTACCATCTGTCTCAAGTTAACATGACTTATTCTTGTCCCCCAGCTTCACTTATCTTAGAAAGTCCAGCAGTACTTTGATTTATAAATCATCTTACAAAATACTTGATATTAAGCTAGCTAATGACATGCTTGTTTTTGTGAGGGAAAAAAGCCCCATGGTTTTAGATTTGCTATAGTTATAATCATCTGCATAGGCATAAAAGCTCTCATTTGACCCCGAGTAATAATAAAAGCACGAACTAGTGAACTGCAGTTCTGGAGACTGTTGTTTGAAAGCTTTAATTTTAAAAGCATCAATCACTTGTTGTCATGCAGCTGCTGCTGTGATTTATTTTTTTTTCTTGAAGTCTGGTAACTTCATGGAGGCTTTGCCAGTGCTCAACAGTTTGTCTGCATCCTGTTCAGCAGGATTTTGTCCATAGCTTGCCCTTAAATTTTCAACTGGTATACATGTGATCCCTATTGTGTATGACCTACGGTTTAATGATAGGTAATATGATATTGAAGTCTCTTAGTCTGCTTGAAACTCTTTGATTGTTAGTCATGATTTCCCATTTCAATGTTTGTAGCTTTGTTTTTCCAGCCATGTCTGTGGATCACCTTATTGAAAGCAGGCTCTAGGGCTGTGAAATGGAATACCTTAGAATGGTAAAAGCAAACCCAAGAAGGAAACAACTCTCTCACAAGAAGTATTTCTTGGATCAATAGCTCTTGCTTGTCTTAAGACAAAGCTGGATGTCCTCAAGTTTACAATTTTATTACATTTGACCATTTATAATCAAGGCCACTGACCGGAAATGAGTAAATGGATTACTGTGTGATGAGTCACTGCTATATTAAAAAAACCCAAGTCATAACTTGTGTTCATTGACATGTTTAATAGTCTGTCAAGAGGCTGTAGTCTAACTATGTGTCTCTACTTGCTTTTGGAGGCCTTGGTTTTATTCTGTCCCACAGAGGCTCCTCTGAATTAATCTTTACACATTCATGGAATGAAATAGATAATACTGGCAAACCTTGCAAAGTCTTGCTTTATATGATAGGTCTGAATCTAAAGAGCTGATGCTAAGCTTTGTAATACTCTCCTCCCTCAACCATAAAGGCATGTTAAGAAATTTGCTAATCTTGAAAGCTTTACTTCTGACTTCGTTGAATCATGGAGAGAACAGCTTGAGGTTAAAAAAAGGCAAGAAAACCTTGGTAAATATTTGTTATAAGCAAAGTCTGAGGATGGCCCTAGTTTGAAGGATGCCTGCCTGTGTTTACAAGGTGCTTGTTTTTTTTTTCCCCTCTGAAGTGAAAGCACTAATGAGTTACCTACAGGGAAATCCATGAATCACTTTGGCATCATAGATTTTGTTAGGAATTTAGCTGTCTACAGGGTACTTTTTTCCGTGTAGTGAAAAAGCACATGTTCAACCATGCTTTAAATACTTTACATTAGATCTTGATCGGGATTTCACTCTTGGTTTACTGTGCTTATGTGCTGCTTGGCTGCTCCTGACTGGTAGTTCTACACAGATTACAAATATCACTTTATTGATGTTGTTGGTATAAATTATGTGTTTATATATGCATGTGTATACACATATAGAAAAGAGCAAAAGTATTGAAAACACTGAATTCTACTCGCCATTTTCTTATCAACAGAAAAAGGAATGAGATTATTTCATGGAGTAAAAACTTCTGTTATCATTGTGTTGGCCTTCATAATATCCTGGGCAGTTATGCCAGACTAAACAAGATTGGGAATAGTTGCTACTAGAACCAGTGTAGTAATGTTGGTTCCCGCCACCTTGGAGAAAAAATCTACCAGATAGTTTGTGTGATACACAGATTGGAATTATTTTAACACAATTTATAGGGACTTCATGCTCAGACTCCATCACCTCTGCTTGTAAGAGTAAGGTGGTGTTAAGATGTGTCTAGGCAAATGAGTATTCGTTTTAAACACTTTAGGAAATCAGTGTTACAGTACTGTTGTGAATCAGCAACTGAAGCAATGCCTCTTAAAATATTTTTCTTTTAATGAGACATGTTACCAAACAGTATTCTCAGAGTGTCCAGGGAGACATTTCAGGTTAGGTGTCTTAGTCTGATAGCGTGAAATCTTCTCTGAATCACAAATCATAAGGCCAGCTAATATTCTAGCTATGTGTGCTTGCCTGACTCCTCAAAGACATTACAGGAGTCATGTAGAAATTGCTTGTTAGAATTCCTGAGCTGTTCTTCATGATTGTAGACTGGAGGAGAAGAGCAGTTCCTTTGTTTGAAGTCTAATGCCTGTGAATGCTCAAGTGAAGGCCTTGGTCTAATGACCAGTCTAAGGAGCAATGCTGCTGATACTAATAGCATCAGTAGGTTTAAAGGCTACAGAGTAGTCCTAAGTATGGTTCTGAGGGATGATGGCCTGAGTGTTATTTCATGTTACTGAATTATTTCATACAAAACTGACTTCCTGAATTTCAGTAGTATGTCTCGGAAACTGCCTATGTATTGTGGAAAATATTCCAGAGGAGATGGTTGTAGCTTTAGAAAAACTCTCTCTGTATTTCAAGTTACTTCATAAAGAACCTCAAGCTGTTTTTTGACACTCTTTTTTTAGCTGCAATGGTTACTGAAATGTTTCTCACCCTTGCCTGTTCATTCTGTTCCCCCTTTTCCATACCCTTTCTTAGTTGTCAGCACAACATACTTGCGGCATATGTGACAAACCAGATGTCAGAACTGATCTGCATTAGCTGCAACCCAGTAAGAATCTATGCTTAAAGACTCTTGAGCAGTTAGTTCCTGTTGCTGCTTGCTCCTCCTCATGAAAGAGAGCAGAGAGGGGTGGGCTGCTGTATGCCCTTCATCTGATTGTTACATACATTAGTCAATTTTGTAGCTTCTGAATGTGAGGCAAGAACTTCAAATGTATTTACCAGAGATAAATTATTTTCTGCTTTCATTAAATAAGATCTACTTTATAGTTCCATCCATGATTCTTTTTACAGAGCATAGTAAACCTAAAACTGAGACTTAAATGGGCTGATAGTATGCTACACCCTAATCTGGGGAGAATTAAATAAATCTTGAGGTGAGATGTTTCCTGATTACTTGCCTGTTGAGGCTTAGTAGCATAAGACAAGTTGAATAGGTCTGGAAATGCCAAACTTGTCCCAACTCAGATGCATAGGTGTCTTGGAATTCCTGCGCACACTGAAATGACTTTAGGTTTTAAACAAATAACGTGAAAAACCTTTTAACCTTGATATGATGTTGCTTTTTATTTTTAAAACCTGAAAGTTGCTTGCTTTGTGAAGAAAAAAAAAAAAGCTTCTCCCCCTGAATTAAAATGAATCTGTAGTTTGGGTAGATTTCTGTGGCTTGTATTTTGCTAGTGGAGGTTAGGCTCATCTTTGATCTCATGGGTTAGTATTAACTAAATAGTAGTGAATAGGAAACTGCACATTAACTGCAACTAAAATATTTATAACAGAAGGCACTGACAGGTAGCAGCCTTTCAATTAAGAAGGGTCTGCATCTGTATCAGGCTTGTGGTATTTCAGCCTGTGAATACTGTTGTTCTTACTAGGTTCTTTCACAGTTTAACAGTGTGGGTGATATTTCAGCTGTATGTGTAAGGAAACGTTAAAACTTAAGTGACTTAAGTTTTAAACTGAACTGCAGTAAAAGATGACCATTTATTTGATATGCTGTTAGTGTTCTTTCAAAACAACTATTGTAGGTTGGAATTAGATTTTTTTTTTGTCTCTTGTTGATACTATTAAGCATACAGGAGACATCCATGTTGCTGAAGTTGTGTTCCAGAAAGAACGGTTAATGCTGTAACTTCTTTTTTTAAGACACTTCCTGAAGGCTTTGGGTGACTTTCAGAAGTGATTTGGTGGGCAGCAGGGCATTTGCTGGTAATGAAAGAGTGAGACTGACAACAAGAAAACGTTTTGTCCTGCTTCTCTTCCCAACTGCTGTGTTTCATGGCAGCTGCAACAGGAGCCCCGGGATGTCAAGGGACTGCAATAACTTCCACTAAATACTTCCCTCAAACTGTGAGATTTCTTAGATGGTGGTTTAGAATTTTCTTCTAGAAACAAATTCTTCAGTGCAATATCAAACAAGTCTCAAATACAGCTTACAGATACATAATATGCATGTTGAATGTGTATTTCAGAAACTCATTCTGCTAGGGTTATGTATTGAGACTCAGGGCCCAGACCTTGGCAGACTGTACTTCTTTCCCTCAAATTGCCTCAAAGAATCGAGACTACTGACAAAAGCTTTTTTTTCACTGTTTAGAGGTTTAGTGTTATAAAGAACATGAATTTTTAATATACATAAAGATTTTTAGAGAATAAGATATAAATTTGGTAACTCAAATTTTGCTTCTCAATAATACTTCAAGCTTGAAAACTTATGCTCCGTTTTGAGTAATGTAGTAAGCTTTTATCTTGATAACATGATAGGGGATAGCAGGCAAGATCATGCTGAGATGCTGAAGTAAATCACATAAGATGTCAGCATTGTGCAAACTGAATTCTGAGCCAAATTTAGAAGTATATGACCTTGCCCGAGAGGTAGTTGAAAAATGTAAATGGCAAATGTGCTGTTCTGTCATTAATTGTTAACTTTCAGTTTGTTTTCTCCTTGTCTGTTTCTCAGTTCAGGAAAAATGGCAACTTTCCCACATATGGCTGATGTTTAAGATTTTTCCTTCTACTGAAATGTCTTCCAGTAATGTTTAAATGATATATTGCTTGTTGTCCTTTGATTAATAGTCAGTTTGTTCCCAACAGTTAAAAAAAATAGGGGGAGGGTGGGAACGTACAGTGTGTGTGGCGTGAAATCCTTTACTTCCTGTTCCTGAAACATGTGCTGAGTTTCTGAGTGTAACTGCCTTAGTGTTTGAATTAGTTGTTCCCAATCCATAAGTCTTTTTCTGCTATGAGTTTGATTAGTTGGGCAGTCTGAGAGGAAAGTCAATTACAGAGTGAGAAGAAAACCCTTACCTTGCTTAGACTTGGCTCACCACAGCTATGCCAGTGTTTCTCTCATGGCTCTTAAGAAGCATTAATGTAAGTCAGTTCAGTGATAAACTAACTGTTTTTCATAACTGTGAAATCCTTCTGCTCAATTAATGTTCATATTTAAATCTTTTGAGGATGGGGTAGCTTTCTTGCATGCTCTTTTGAGTATAGCTGTAACTGTTGAGCAAACTCTTTAAAGCAGTGTGTCTTCAGAATGAGTGAATGTAGTGTTTAAACTGTCAGTTTTGTAAGTAGGTTTGAATAAAATCTTTCTCCTGCCTTTCTGATAAGTAAGTAGGAGTAAAAAAAAATTACAGACAACCTACTGCTTTCCTAGCTTTGAGGATATACCCACAAACAACTTGAGCTTTGTTGAAATACCAGCTGAAAACGGGAATGTGCATTGGTCTGTAATAATATTAATTAGTACGGTGTTGTTACTTTTGGAAGGATAAAAGATATTTCCTTACCCGTGTCGCCTCTGTCTGTATCGCTAGTAGACACAAAGTATGTGTCTACTAGCAGAGTTCAGCAGTGTAGAAGAATAAAGGGAAATTTTAAAGTAAAAAAAAAAAAAAAACAAACCAAAAAAACAAAAACCAACCCAACCCACTGAGCTTCAATGGCTTAGTGCCTCTTCACATTTCAGGAGTCACTGCTGGTCACTTAACTGAAGGGTATTTACAGATTTTTGGAATGGGTGAGGAGGCACTTCTAATTTCAAGTGGTTGAAATGTGTTTAACAGCTTGTTGCACACACTTAGCCACCTACAGCAGTGGTCTCTAAAGTGGTGTGTTGGAAAAAATATTTTGTACCATTAATAAAGATAAAAGAAACACTATTTTAAACCTATTTATCTCATCCATTTAAAACTTCTATTTTTGTGCTTTATTATGTATGCGATATTAGTACAGTAGAGCATGTGTATAGTTTATAAATAAATATACATATATTTGGGGTGCAAGCTAAAATATTTTTGGTGCTACATGATCAAAAAAGTTTGGAGACTGCTGATCTACAGGGTTAAATTCTGTTTGGAGGGAAGATGTTTCACCTGGTAACAACAGTGGGTACAGGAGTTCCTTGTGCAGTTACTTGTAATACTGGACATTCTCCAAATGACTGAATATTTTCCAAGTGTTTTTAAGTTTCCTGAGCAATGCCTGGTGACTCAGGGGATTTTATAACTGCAACAGAATACAAAGAAGTGCTTTTTATCAAAATGAGTAGTAAGGATTCATTTTTTGTTAGGCATTTTCTCTGTGACTTGCATCCTGCTTCTGCAGCAGTAATACAAACTTGTATACCCTAACTGCTTTAAATCTGTCAGTATACAGCCTGAATTGCACTTGAACTGTTCCTGTTCGTCTAGTCTAACTTAAATACTGAAGGGAAGTGTCCAAAGAAACTAAATCACTGTTTCATTTTCCTAGACTCGAGTGAGTAGATGTACTTTGTAGTGTGCTGTGCTGCTACAGTTGAGACAGGCACTCTGTAAGAAACTTGCCTTGAATTACTGTTTGGAAAACATGCTTCTCATCGTTGGAGGATAAGCAGGCTTTCTAGCAAGGCTGTAAGGTGTAGTGGGAATGAGAAGACTAGCTGGGATTTTTCTGAAATCCTCCTAGTATAGCCCAGCTGGAGGCTTCTTAAGGTGGGTGTGTGTGTGGGCAGGTGGATGTGGAGTAGTGGTGACTTCACTTCTCTAAAGCATTTAAATTCTAAGTGATTGAGGGCTCTCAAGACTAACACAGACAGTGCAAGTTGTACAAATGACAAATTAAAAATAATTAAAACAGGTGACTAGATGAAGGAATAACTTTTTTAAAGTTAATGCTTCATGGCAATTAAGAGTTTGTACTTGTAATACTGAATGTCTTAATACTCTTCCATCTTTCTGCAATTATAGTAGCTTAAAAATAAATTCAGAAAACTTGTGCTGAAAGGAAAATTTAATTAGCCTAAGTTTGTGTAAGTAGTACTTTATTTCCTATAAGACAAAGAAGTTCAAGTTTATAGTCTTAAGTCTTCCCAGTTAATTTGTAATGTCTTAATCCTGGCTAATATTTCAGAACACTATTCAAAGATGAACTTGGAAGCAGACTTCCATTTGAAAAGCCACAGAGGTCATAAAGGTCAAATTGTGCTAATAATAAAGTCTTGTAGTTGTCTTTGATCTAAAGCAGCCACAATGTAAAGAAAAAAATCTCAAATCTATTTAAAAAAGTATTGAAGTATTTTCTAAAAGTTAATACTTCAGGTGTCAAATGTTACATTATCAGAGCTGAAGGATTTACTTTGGCTATTTACGGTGAGTTAATCAGCTTTTACTTTTTATATATAAATATTGCTTGTGGTGAGAATTGCTACGGAAAGCATTTTTGAGAAACAGCATGCATTTATATCTGTGTTTATATGCTTACATAGAAACTGAGTTTGAAGTTCAGTGATGCTTTGTATGTTTTTATACTGAGTACACTGACAGGAAATGCTTTCTAGGCAAGTTTCATTCCTGAAAGCCAGCAAAGTTTGAGGAAGATAAGAGGAGTATACTCCCTGAATTACAGCAAAATTGGAAGGTAAATAGTTATAACTATACCAGCGACTCAGTAGTAAGGGCTAGATTCAAGTGACTACAAATGAAATCCTTTTTTCCTCCCCAAAGGAAGCTGATAGCCCACCTGCTTAAACTCCTCAGGCTTGCCTACAGTCATTCACTGTTGAGCAAGTGGCTTATCCCAAAGCAGTGGTTTGTTTTCTTATCAGAATTTGTGCCTGACCCGGAATCAACTCTGCTGGTGTTAGACTGGAGAAAGAGCTAGAAAGCTCTTTTGGCTTTTGATGCTCTTCCAAGTTGTTTTTGTGTCACCTTGTCAGGGTTATCCTTGTGTAAACAAAGAATTAAAGAAATTTGTCTGGCACTGCATGGCCCTGCATCACTGCTGGTGAGCTCTGAGGGGTGGTGGTAGAAATAATGACATCAAAGCTGGTTTTGTTGAGAATTTGTGACGGAAGTTCTATTGTGCTGTGACTACAATGCTGATACAATCACTGTGAATGGTAAACCTATTGTCAGTGACTGTTAATCTCTGACAGGAATCAGCAAAAAGAGGCAATGCTTGTTTCAATAGCTTGAATTTAATTAGTGGGATAAGGGAAAGAATAAGCTATTTTGTACTTTGGGATGGGAACTTGGTAAGCAAGTACATACCTAAAAGTATTAAGGGCGTGTGTTAAGGCCTATCAAACCCCAGCAATTCTCTCAAATTAAAACATACTGAGGACACCAGAGAATTCCCCAAGTCAGGGAAGATCTTCCATGGGGCTCAGCTCACTGCTTATAGTGACTCTTTGTACACAGCTTCCTACTTTCTGCTTTGAAGGACAATTACTATTGTGACAGTGCTCATTATCACTAGCACAATACTGTAAGAAATCTGTTTCAACAACATAATGTTGCAGTTTCAGGCTGATAAATCTTTATTCTTGGCTGTGTGAGTTTCAAGAGATCACTAGACTACTGGTATGACATCTATAGGAAGATAGATTTATGTGGGGAAACAAGAGTAACTGTATTGATAAATTGGATTTCATGTTATATCTCAAAGCATTCAGTCTGGTGTGGGTTCAGAGGAAAGTCCAGTGTTTTGTGTGATAGAGCCTTGTGGTAGTTAATTCTTATTGATAAGGCATCTTTAAAAAATGAAAAAAAAAAAATCAAACTTGCCTTGTGTTGTTTCAGCAGTCAGAAATGTGGCTACATGTGTCTTATGTATGCTATCTGAAAACTTTTAACTGAGGATTTTCGGTTTTGTTTTGTACAGTTACTTTCCCCCTTGGCTTTAAAAAGATGTAAATACCTTCTGTAATGTTTATCACTGTCTACCAACTTAGTTGCCTCTTACATTCTGCTATATTTTACAATTAAAGACTAATCTCCTACAGGCTTGCAGTTAACTTTCTTGGATCTCTGTATATTTAAAATTGTTACATAAGCAAAGATTAAGTTGTTAGAATTCTCAAAGACACAAGATGGTGGCTGAAGATAGCTGCTGCCAGAATTGACAGACAGACTAAATGACTGTGAGTAAACAGTCTCAAACAATTTTACAGTATTGGACAGCAGTTGGAGACAGCTTCTTCCAAAACAGGGTAAATAGGACTGCACTTACCCTGAAAGCCCATATTCTTGGGGGGTGGGGAGGACTATAGTTAAACCTTTTAATTTCGTTCATCCATCTTACATTTCCAGAGTGTACCCTTCAAGAGCAGGAGGTTCGTATCGGTATTTACTGTAGTGATATTTATTTAGCACGATTGGGTATTGTCTCTGTTGAGATATGGCTGTCACACAGGAAACTGAGCTATAACCAGTTATGAAGTTCTAATTGTGTCAGAACCAGATGCAGTTTACTTAGCTAAAATAACTTGCTTGCTTCTGTGCTGCACAACACTTTCCTATAGAAAGTTCTCTAGAAATAGTATGACAAGATTATTTTTTTCTTGCACTATCACCAAAGAAAGTCAATGTGATTCCATAACTAGTGTGTTTTTTCACAGCCTACAGGCATTCCTCCTGTAAGACTTCTTCGCATCTATGTTTTCTTGGACATTGAAAAAAGTTAATCTCCAATGTTGCTAAATATGTATGTTTTGCTTTTTTTTTCTTATGCCCTGTTTTCCCCAAGGAAAACTTTCTTGAAACAGTCAGCCTTCACTATTGGTAGCTTGATAATCACACTTACCTCAAGAGCCAGTGCTGCCCACCTTGTAGATCTGTATTTGCTGTCTTTAAACAGCAAATTAAAGTGTAAGGTGCATTTAGCTCTAAATGCATTCTCTTTTTTCCAAAGCTTGTCTATACTGTAAGTGAACGTAGGAGTCAAAGTTGAGAGCCAGTTCTCATTGTGTCTCTGTGCTACTAGAGAGTATTCCTGTAGGAGTCTTGGATGCTGTGGGATTATGTTTAGGGCTGCATGCCTGAGTAACCAGCAAAACTAATAGAACAGCTACATAAGACCCACATGTCCTACAGTCCCTGATACCAATTCCCTTATATCCTTTTACAGGCAAGTGTGAACTATTGTTTCCTTATCTGTAATTAAAACAATTATTTTCTTGTTTTTTTTCCTCTTGTAAGCTACTAGAAGACGACCTCACTTACTGTCCAGAGCTTTCTACTAATATCTCTTGTTGTAGCAGGAGGTCAGTGGTTTAATAATACTCAGATGGTATTCTAGATTACTAGGTTTGTAGTAGCTATGGTAAACCTTCAGTGGTTTGGTTCTTTAAATGCCTCCTGTGCCTAGTGTTTTTTTGGCTGCTTGATATATCTGGCTGGTTTCTAGCGCTCTCAATGGAATATGAATGCGGAAGTCAGTTGCAAAGATAGCAAAAAATGTAGATGAAGTCTGAGATGTATCAGCTGTAGAAAATTCCCAGGCGTGAAAACAAGATTTTGTGAATGTGTGGGTGAACTAGGAAAGAAGGTAGAAGATTTGGGAGTGAGGAAAGCTGTCTGTGTTCCTCTTCCCTGTGAGTTTAATAGTGCAGATTTTCCACTCGGCATACAAATGCTCTTGCATGTTATGTGGACTGTAACTCAGGTCAGGCTGTCCTAGAACTTGCGTTGTATGAGCACAAGTCTTTGACATATGGATACAAGATGAGTTTAGGTACTTCAGCAAGGTTAGAGGGTAAATCAGACTGTTCACACTGTCATAGCCACTGTCACTTATTTCCTGGTACTCCTCTATCTGTCTTAGTCTCCTTAAGAACTTCATTTAGTTATACCATGATTCATACTAGGTTCTGTACAGACCAAGTAGCTGTCTGTAGCACTCCTCCAGTGAGACAGGAAGAACTGGGAGTTTCTCTGCAGATACAGTCCATTAAATGGTACAGCCTGGTTATAAACCTTAATTGTAGCTCTGTACTGCCTCCTGCAAGAATAGCCTTAAATTCTGCTACCATATTGTCGTGGTGTGGGCTGGGCTGGCCACCAAAACTTTTAGTTCTTGCTTGTCTGCTTATATAAAAGCACATGTGATATATTCTGTTTAAATGAGTTCAATTTAGATCTATCCTGGCTTAAACTGTTTCTATTGTATCTCATGTGATTGCTTGTATTTAATGATGAAATTAGCTGAGTCTGGTTTCTTATTAAATGTTATACCAAAAGCTAAAAGTAAATGCGCATTCTTAGAATAGCAAAGTCTGAATTACAAATGTTCTAAGGGGGACACAGTGTTTAAAAATAAGTACATTAAAAATATCAGACTACCAGTTGTCACCTGCAGATCTTAGACTTCCGAGAAGAAACGAAGGTCTCATAAATGAAGTGTGTGTAGGTGGATGATTGCAGTCTTCTGTATCTTAGGATATTGTGCAAGTTTGTTCTTTGAAATGTTTGTCTGCTTACACTGGGAGCTAAGATTTTAATTTGTCTGGATGATAAAATTGGAGAAACTCTTCCACCCTGGAACAAGTGAGTTTTGGTACATAATAACAAACTTGTCCTTCTTGGTATAGAAAAACCTTCTCTCCTACACAGATGTTAGTTGTTTTTAGTGGTTTCTCTTCACTTAAGATTTGACTTCTGAAACCTTTTCTTTCCCAGAGTCTAAACTTCTGAACAGGTACTACACCACTGTTAGAAACTCTTACTGAATATCAACAGTGGGGGATACTTCTCATGTTTATATTATAATACTGACTTGCATCAAGTGATGGCTTGGATGCACATTGAGAGGGGTACCCTTCACAGATTACGAAGTTGATAGTGTTGCCTTCCTGCTTTCTTTTCTATTTCCTATGTGGTTCACTGGAATCTTTAACAGTAGGAGAACTAGAAATCTAAAACTTAATTGTGTGCTTCAGTATTCCATGTGGTTGTGGGAGTACTTTAACAAAAGAGGAAGTATGTGTGCATGTATATAGAAATAGAATGTGAAACTAATAGTAGTTGGATAGGTATGGGAGAGAGCTGGGACGAAAAGTTAATATCTGCTCGGTTTTTGAAGCTACACTCTTAACTTAATGACCTGTATTCAATTTCACTATAGCCATGTAAAATTTCAGTTAAATGACCAATTCTAATGGATGTTAGAAGAATTAAGCCTCCATTAAACTGAATTACTGTAGCCCAAACCAATTTTTCTGGAATATCTGGGAAAGATATGGGGTAGGGCTTTAAATTAGAAATTTAGTAATTTGGTCATAGCTACTTGGTAGCAAGCAAAAATTGAACGGCATATGTATCTCACTGCAGGAATTGTGGTGTATTTTCTACCCTCTAAGGTGGGGAAGGGGGAGAGAATGAACATCACTGGATTAATTATTCTGTTGAGTTTACTTAAAAATAACCAAACCAACCACGGGCTTTATTCTTCTTTGCAGCCACTGATCTTCTTTTGGCTTGGAATCCCATTTGTCTGGGCCTGGTTGAGGGAGTCATTGGTAAAGTCCAGCTTCATACAGGTATGTGGTGTTTTTGGTTTTTCTTTTTTACTGCTAATGCACTTTGTTCTAAAGACAGTGATACTACAAATAATACTGTGTAGTGTTCTTTGCAATGGAGGAGCACTCCCCAGATATGTGAACTTGTCAAAGTGATTGCATTGTAGCTGCAGATGCAAATTCCCTCTACTTTCCAGTGTATGTATTTTGGTTTGTCGCTGTCTTGTGAAAATAGAGAACTGCATTCAAAAAGAGTAAAAATTTGTTTGAAGTTCTGTCTGAGGCCCTGTGTGAGATGCATAAAATTCTTGCACCTTTTTGAATAATCCTTTCAAGTGGTTTTTTGTTGTTCTCCTATGGTGTAAAACTAATGATGTAAGTCTTCACAAAAATAAGGCTTGAATTTGCAATGTTATATGAAAACCTGAAGAATAATTACTACCTTAGTAGATGACTACTTGAAAGTAAAAGGAACACTTATTTGTTGTTAGATGTAAGACGTAGCTATAAAATGGAAGCAGGTGATGGAAACAGGTGTAGAATGCATTGTGATTTAATGTTAAGCCTGTCTAACTGATTATAGTAGCTTCTTCCTGTAAAATAAGGTCAGTTGCTCTTTTAGCTTTAGTCAGCTGCAAGTTCCTGTAGCCATGATGAATATTTCTTTTGATATGTACCAGCTTTATCTAGAAAGATTCTTCTGCCAGTAGAGCTCTGGATATTTTTACTGACAGGCAGGAAAACTAGCTGTAAACTCTGCTTCACTTATTGTGTGCTGTTCTTTTTGTGAATGCTTAGACCCTGCATTTAAAGTAGTGCCTGGCAATATGATCAATACAGGTAAGGTTTCAAGTGTGTTCCAGGATAGCAGGATGGATTAAGTGCTCAAACGGATCAGGTGTTTGTAGTCTGTTGAATAGAAATGTACTACTCAAGATGTCAGCGGCATACTAGCAATAGGGGAGGAGGGGACAAGGGACAGATATATCACTGCATGAGCGTATGGCAGGTCTAGTTCTAGGAAATGCTTTGGTGCCCTAGTTACTGTAACCCCTAGGTCTCGTTTCTGAGAGTAATAGTTCAGAGCCCATCTCTCCATGAAGTTTATGATCACATCGTCTTTCCAATTCTGTTGCTTCCTCTTCTTTGAATTTCACCTGATATTTTTGTCTGTGCTCATTCTACAGATCTATTCAGCCATCCTCTTTCAGATCTGATGATATGGAGTGGTTTGGACTCTGCCATCTCACTTTCTCTTCTCCCCATCCAGGTTGTCTGTGCTGTTCAGCATGTGCTGTTCATGATGAATGACAGCTAAAATCCAGTAATGACTCTTTATGCTGTGGGAAAATGCTCAATCATTGTTTTTAGCATTTTTTTTGATGTGGTGGTATTTAGTGTTCTTGTTTTTTGTTTTTTAAACCAAGCACTTGGGTACACAAAGGCCTTCCTCCCTCTAGGGAGTCTAGTATAAAAGCTTTTGAAGGGGGAGACCTTGTCAAATGCTCTCTGGAAAGTCTAGTGTGTTCTGGCAACCAAATATCATTGTATGTAGGCTTACTGTGAGGCACTTCCTCTGCTTATGAAAGCTGAGTTGAAACTTTCCCCAGCATGTGACACTTCAATAGGTGCCAGCTTGCTGTTATCAAGTAAATTAAGATTATCGGGTAATAAGCCCAATATCTGATGGTCTTTCCATATGTCCTGTAGAGCTACTGAATCAGTTATGCGCATCCAGGCACTCCATTCAGTTGCTGTTCAGGCTAGTGGGAAGCGTTTTGTTTCCTCTCTGCCTTCTTCAGATGACACCACCACAAACTGTTTATAGACTATCCTTGTTGTCTGTATTCTGGTGTTTAGTGATACAACTGTCCTGTAAGCAGACATTTATTTTTCTACCTTTAAATGTCTGAAGAAAGATAAAATTTCCAGCGGTTTACCCTTACTCTTCTGCTGAGAACTGCTGCTCCCTTGAATCTGCTGACAGTTGCTCTGTTGGGCGTCAGTCAAAATGAGAGGGCTGACTGAGATGTCTTACATAGGTCTCTTGAAACCTTTTATTGTTAATGAACTTTCACTTGATCATATTCAAGTGTAGTTTTTTGTAATCCTCTAGCTGAATCATCTAGCACTCTGTAACAGTAACCTGTCTTCATTACTTATTCTTGTATCAATCTTTGTCATTGGGAAACTTTATCAGCAGAAGTTGTATAAATATTTAATATTGGTGGACCATTATCTCTAGACTTAGTAAGAGTACTGTGCTGCAGAAGCTGGGGAAAAATGCTTTTCTCACAGAGCTGATCTAGAACAGGAGGACTTGCTCTGATTTCTTCCCCCCTTCCCCAAGACTATAAGGATCAGAAAACTTAATTTGGAGCTCTTTTGGCTAACTAGAGTCCTGTATGGGCTTGTCCTGCTCAGAACCTTGTTATTAGCTATTGTTGGAAAGAAGTACTGGCGTGTTTTTAAAAATGCTTGGCACATACTGACCAATACTGGAAGCTTTAAATACCTTTTTAAGTATTGAAGTTGCTACCAGAGCAATCTAAAGCTGTCACTAAGCCTATATGCGCTTTAATGTCTTGGGCATAGATCCTTATGTTCTTGAAAGATTTGCTTAATGCAAGAATGCTGGAGTAGTCCTAAAATGACCTGGATTAGACCTAAAATGTCCCTGTAGTCAGTCTTGGGCTGTCCTTGATGTAGCATTGAAATACCCTTGCCAATTTGCTGTAACTAGGGATGGGATTTAATTTACTTTTAATCTTGCTGGTTTTATTGCAGGCCTACTACAGGAGAATTTGTAGGAAAGCCTCTGTGGCAGGGATGCAATCTCATAGAGACTAGCTAGCCAATATTCCGTGGTTTATTTTTTAATTCTCTAAAGAATTTTTGCCATGAGGGTGTCAGTTGTACCTCTGGACATAACCATACACTCATATTAGCGATGAAAGTCTACTTGAAGTATCATTTGGTTCTTCCCTAATACTGAATTTTCTTAAACATTAAGAAGCTTTTGCGGGGGGAAAAACACCAAAAAACCAAAACCTTAATTGAATATCAGAATGCAATATGGTCTCTACCTTTTTCTGGTCCATTTCAAGTGACTTGTAAGAAAATGTGTTGTAAAAATAGGAATAGAAGGGAAAGGATTTTAGGATGTGTTGTGGACATAAGTTACTGAAATAGAACTTTGCACATTTTTTGATAAAGATGCACAGTTGAAATGTCTCTACATGATCTTCCCATATAGAGGCAAGCACATCTCTTGCATAAGCATTGTTGCCTTTATAGAATATTAGTTTTGTGATTCAGTTAGTGTGCATGCATACAAAATATAAGTGTAGCCCCTCAATTTCCTTTTGTCAAATTTCCAATATAGAACTAGAAAGAGGTTGTGTTGTTTTTTGTTAAAGTAAAAAGTAGATAATTTAATCTGCTAAAATGGTAATGGTAGCCTGCAATTGAATCACTTCAGAGCAGTTAATAGTGTATATATAACTCTAACTAAAGCTGGATTTCTTAACTGGTACCAGCAGCTTCCACTTAACTCATTCAGTGCCACCACATGTTTTTCTGTTTCTTGGTCAAAGCACACTCCTGTGCAGTTTAATGTTTGTACTTGTGTGAATTTGGTGTGCTCTTCCAGTGCTGATTAAGACCCAAATTAAATGCCGCTGGCAAGGTTGCGTAGGCTCAGTAACCTGAAGGGAAGTGGAGTTCCTCCTTCCCTATCCCCAAGAAAGGAGAGCATTTTTGTTAGCATGCCTCTGGATCTTGATAGGAACAGTGAGTAGTTTAGGGTCTGAAATGTTCTCAGTGAGATGTAGCTGCTGAATTTCTAACTTCATCCAATCAACGACTTAAAATATTCTTTTGGCATGCAACTAATTTTTAAATTATTCAAGTAACAAAAAATAAGAAAATGGTAGCATGGAATTTCTTGGCTAAAATGAAAATACTTGCAAAAAGCAGCATTTCTAGTAAACACGTACAGTTTCAGAAAAGTTACTGCAAAAGCATTTGGGGAAACTAAATACTATATTGTTTGGGAAATGTCAGAGAAACATCAGTGATATGCTGACAGTGTTGAAGCAAGAGAGCTAAATTCTTGTTTTAGTGAGGAATGGGAGGTAATAGCTTACTTTAGATATAGTATTTTAAATTAGCTGTTGCCATCTGTTCTTCATAAAACACTAAAAATGAACATTAGATCTTAAGAGGTGATTTAAAACATGCACTCGTCAGGAATGACACATAGCTGTAGTGTGCTTCTGTACCCACTGTGCCTCCCACATGGACTGCACAATAACTAATATATTTTTTAAAAGCTGTTCTGTGGAACTACTTTTTTAACTGCAGAAGAACATACTCTATTTAGAGATTCAGTTATTTAGATATTGCTGGCAATCATAATATGCTGCTTCTATGGCTATTGTTGAAGCTTTTACTTCAGGGCATACTTATCTGCATAATTGCTTCCTGATGGTTTTCTTTTGATCTGCTGGGGAATTCCTGTTTTCTTTCAATGTTCTGTGGCTCTGGTTATAATACAAATAGAGTTTTGGAATGTATACCGAGATGACTTTGAGTGCATTTTTTAAAAAATGGTAAAAGGATACAGAACTCACTTGGCTTTAAGCTCTGACTGCTACCAGGATTTATTAATATGAGGTAAAGCGAAACATAGCCAGAGACTTTTTTCTCTTCCATTTTTCACTAAGGTGTATCTGGTTAGAAATGCCTTTACATTATACTTTTTTTCCAATGGAATCGTATTGATTATTTCACTGGAGCTCTAGATGGTATCCTTTCTTAAAAGAGTATCTGTTTTGATTGTTGGCATACACTGCTTATCTCCTTGTAGGAGTAAGTTGCGTGGCTACCCTTCTGTAGGTGGGAATAGATGAGATTATAGGACTGCCCACAGGAATATCTGTCTGGATGCCCTATTGTACTACCCTTCTGTTAAGCTTGGATTGCCCTGGGTTTCCAGAGACTGTATTGCTTTTGCCTACTTGAAAGCAAAAGAAAATGGTTGACCTTCTTTTTAGATGAAGCAGTAGGCATCTTCATCTGTTGCTGGTGTTTTTGGCAGCATTTCAGTTTGCCTTTTTAAAAGAATTTTCTTACCTATTTATCGGTCTTCTCACTGTCACATAGAATATGTCCTGTTTTCCTCGGCTTCCCTTTTCTTATTTCTTCCTTAGCCCTATGGCTGCTCAGGGGAATGCTGGACAGATGTTCTCCAAGTTGTGCTGTCTGTACCTGTACAGAAGAGCTGTTCCAGTGCCTGCTGTCAGTAAGGCTAACTGTCTTGCTGGCGTTTGCTGTCACTCTCTTGTCTTTGTTATCCTTTGGCCACCAAGAATAGCGCAGTTCACCTAGTTTTTAGGAGACTATGTTTATGTCATGGCTTTGAGTGACCTGGTCCAATCTCAGAGCTGACCCTTCTTGAGCAGCGTGACATCCTGAGATCTCTTCCAACCTGATGTCTCTGATCCTATAGGGGTTATGATCCTGATGCTGTGTTCAGGAACCGGTGCAGGACTCCCTTTAGAAAATCACATACAATAAATAAATGGTGCATGAATTCATCCCCCTTCCTCTCCTCCCTTTTTTGGGGGGGCAGCCACTGCTTCTCACAGTGCATTTGTGATTATGAGGACCTGTAATTTTTTAAAGGCTTGTTAGTACCAAACATAAGCACATATCTCTTCTAAAGATAGTGATATAGAATCAAAATGAGTGGATTGTCGTAATGCACAGCAGCCTATTCACAGTGTTTGTTCCTTTTCTCTAGAAGAAACTGCAGCTTAAACATATCTTGTCAGATTTGGGCAGAAATGTTCAAGGCTTTTTAATTTCAGTTACTGGAAAGATGATCACAATTTTGATAGACCTTTAATTCTATGCTGAGAGTATATTGGAAAATGTGGGAAACAGAACAATTCTGGGTGTCCTTTGACTTTAAACACATTATTCTGGGTTTTTCTGAAGCACTCGGAGGATAAAATAGTATTTAGAATTTACTGAGCAAGGAAAATAGACGTTGGCATTTGCTGTAAAGCCTCTGAATAGATCTCCCCCCCAGCCAAAGGTTGGATAGTGTATTTGAAGGCATAATACATGACACAATCTACTGTCACAAGTGTGGAAGCATATTTAAGTCTAACATAGCAGGCTTTTTAATGTCTGTATGACTTCTTCAGTTAAACTCAGTTGGTGACTTCTCAGCTGGGAGAAATAGTGAGTATATATGTGTGTCTTAAGACTTTCTGTACACTTTCCATCTGTCTTGACAGAACTTTCACTTCTGACTCGGCATACTACTAGCATGCTACTGAGCTAACCATGGGATTCGAATCTAGGAAGCTAATGTTCAGGCAGTATTCAGCAGTCAGCGGGAATGTTTGTTCTGTTTCCCTGTCTTCTCTTAAAGTGTTGAAGCTATAATTGCAAATGTTGTAGATTGAATGTGGGTATGGTATGCAGCTGTTATCGGTATCTTCATTAATCTTTGGGTAATTAATTCTACACCACATAGATGCATATACTTCAGGAATGATGTTGTGAAGCTTTAAACATGAGTTGCTTTATGATGCAGTCCATGTTTGCTCACCAGATTTCTTAACTCATGAATCTTGTAATCAGCTGGTACCCATATCTGTCTCGTTTGCTGTTTTATACAAAATAGAAGGTACAAAATGTTAGCTTGCTGTCTATTGAGCTTCAGCTATTCTTTTCAAATTGTACTGCTGTTAGTGGTATTAGTGGGAATGTGCATCACCCTAGAGATTGTCTAACTGCTATAGATGAAGCAGTAGTAACTTTGCATCTAATGGGTAAGTCTATGAAATAGTTAATATCATTATTATATTAGAGACAGAATAAGTATTGGTTTTTAGAGTTTTTTAATTGCAATGCGTGATAACAAAACATAGCAATAGCAAATCAGCATTCACTGGACTCTTCTAGTCAAATGGTTCCTGGCAGGGGTTTTACACTGGGGAGAAGCTTCTGGCAGACTAATCAAAGTAAATGCCTGACAGACAAACCAAAGCATCTATAATCTTTTCCCAGATTTACCATGGTGGCTACTTTTAATTCGTCAGAACGCATTGATTGGCAAACTTCCAGGAGAACATGAGGTTTACAAAATAACAAAGATTGCAGTGATTCCGCTTTCTGAAACAGAACCACAGGATCTGGAATTAGAGGTATGATTATCTGCAGTGAATTCTGACTTTCCCACTTCTGCTTCAGTGAAATTTAAATGTGAATTAGTTAAACATGTGCCTCTTACCTCTTTTTCCTGGCGTATGCAGACAGATTGAACATCTTGTGCTTTTTAAATGCCTTTTTTTGGTTAAAAGTTCTGCTAGGGAGGGAAATTACATTAAAAGTATACCCAAATTTCATAAAGACCCTTGAAAATGTCCCAGAAGAACAAAATTTTATTAGTATAATTGAGCAACAGATCATTTGAGAACAGAAATTAATCCACTGGTATCATCTAAAGGGACAAAGCTGTGGACTAAGACAGGAACCTTGTTTTGCCTAAAAAAAAAGCTCTGATTACCTCTTAATGACTAGCATGGTAAGATTTTCAGTAAGTTCTAGTACTCTAAGGTGATGTACACTGTCATTAGACTGTTGGGAGAACAATTCTGGCTTCGGGCTTCTTTTTTTGAGTGTATGTGTCAGGGGGGAACGATGCTGGGGGAACAGGATGACTTGTGATAGTCTCTGTGGTGCCTGTATGACAGCATGAGAATCCTTCCCTGAAGAGGGGAAGAGTAACATGGAATCTCCAGAGCTTTGGTGGAGCTCAAGGAGCATGAAGAGTTGCTGAAGCACTGCTTCAGAGTCTGGGTGTTAGAACCTCCCAGGGTCTGGTATACAAGAATATGATTTGAAATCTAGATGTAATACATTCCTGTTCTCAGATGTGTAGGCAAGAATATGCTGCATACGCTAGGTGCTTCTGTGCCTAGAAACCTGTACAAGAACTCAGATTTGCAGTGCTCTCTCCCAAGTACTTCAACTTGCTTACTCCTGAGGCTATCCCTGAATATCTCTAAGACAGGGCTCTCATGTGTGTGTGTTTTTGGGGAAAAAGCTGTCATATCTTTGCCCTCTGAATCAGGAGAGAGTGTATATATATATTTTTTTTTAATGGAAGCTCTTGCTTCCATCTTGTTTTGGAACCTTATATTCTATAACTTGGCTTCAAGGAAAAGCCTTCCTTTTAAATTTTGCAGATTTTTTTCTGAAAGATAAAGGAAAAACAATACAAACACTGTATTTTGGGTGGGAAGTTCAGGTGGGTCTGGATACTCAAGTCATGTCAACTTGAGGCGGATTTCTATGCTATAGATTGAAATACAGGGGGAACATGCAGGTTTCTAAGTGTCTCCCCTAGGTTTGTGGACACTGCAGTCTTGCTTTTGTAGATTTTTTTAATTAAAATTTTCTTGAACTTCTTAAAGAGTATTTAACTGTTGGCTTTAATTCAATGTCATTATTTAGCTTTGTAAAAAGCACCACTTTGGGATAAACAAGCCAGAGAAGATTACACAGTCCCCAGATGACACAAAATTTCTGCTGAAGACTCTTACTCAAATTAAATCAAATGTGTCTGCTCCAAATAAAAAGAAGGTAAAGCTTTCTACTGTTTTCTTGTTTTTTTAAAAAATGTTTAGTTGATAATTCAAAGGTTATGGTGGATGATCAAATGGAGTACTAAGACCTAAAAAGAGAACTAGTGAAAAACAGTGTAGTTGCACATTCTGCAGTCTTGAAGGTCAATTTAATTGTTGATTATTTGAATGTTGCTCTTCTATGATTTTTCACTTTGTTATTATATAATTTTGGCAGAATTAAGAGTGCCTTCTTACCAGGATTAGCTTCTATTGGGATTCTAAACTTCTGCAAATTGCTCTGCATGAGCATCTTGTACCATATAGAAACGAAGACAAAATTTGGTGCAGCATGGTATTTCTGAAGATGCTGGCCTTTGTGTTTATCTCTGATAGGAATTTTAAGATGCTTCCTGAGAAAATGTTTGTCCTACAAGGTTATAAATGGCAAATATGGCTGGAGTCTTTTCAATCAAAGAGAAAAAACATAAGAAAGTTGTTACTTTTCTTTCAGATCAAAGAAAGCAAAGAAAAAGAGAAGCTGGAGAAGAGATTATTGGAGGAATTGTTCAAAATGTTCATGGATTCAGACTCCTTTTACTACAGCCTGACCTATGACCTAACAAATTCTGTGCAGAGACAGAGCGCGTGTGAGAAAACTAACTTACCACTGTGGCGAAAAGTAAGTGTGTGTACTTTCCTTTTTTTTCTCCTTTTGGGACATGTGCTGTTCAGTAATGTATGTGGCCAACACTTGGTTGGTCACATTCTCTGCTGGTATAATGTACAGCAACTGAAGATCATGCCCTGTAACCAATTTCAGTGCAAGGAAATGAAACAAAAGTCTCCAGCAGCCTGTCTTGAACAGAGCTGTTACATTCAAAAGTAGGGAACACTAGACTTGTATCTACACTTGTAGTGAATAACACTGGTGTCTTTACCAAAGGTATTGCCAAACCTTACTCAAAGTATTGCCAAACCTGACATTTTTATTTTAAACAGGTTGATGACAGATTCTTTTGGAACAAGCACATGATTGAAGATCTCATCAGCACTGACGTGAGTCTTACTTCTAACAATGTGCATTATGAGAACCATTCTTTAGTTTTAGTTCAAATGTTTACTTAAGGTGTCAGAAGTTTACTTAAAAACTTGCTTGGCAGACAGGTCAGGATCAAGGCTGTGCCTTCTGATCCAGAAGCTGAGCAATTGGCATTACCTTCTTCCCCCATCTGGCCTTCCAGCAGCCTTCTTGTTAGCCTGTGATCATTGCTAATTAATGTGCATCAATTGAATTAAAATTTTATTACAACATAGCAATGCAGAATAACTTGATGTGTGATATGTTTGTGCTAACTTCTGAAGGTAAATTTAAGACGTATTTATCTGTGTGATGGATTATCCCTGGACAGAGCTGATTATTTGATAAGGAGGAGCCAGAAAAGAAAGAAAAGCTGAGTTCCAGAATCTTCTTGAGACAAGATTTTTGTCTTAAGTGGAGAATACGTTTTTTTCTCCTTGAACAGAGTAGGTGATCAATGTAACAGTAATGTAGAACAAGTTATTCTGAACTTGTTCAGAGTAATGGATAAAGCATTTTCCTAGCTAGTGGGCACAAAGAAAGAAACATAAAACAACCACTCTTTTTCTTCAATATATAATCTCACTTCATTTTAGATTAACCTCCTAGATAAAGGACTGAGTTACTAACTACTATATGCCAATTCAGATTAAGTCTTAGGTTCTTTTACAGATGACAGCACACATCTTACCTTATGCCTTGCATCTCTCTTTCGTTAATAAGTTTATATACTCTAATGCTTATGGAGTCAGAGCAGGGTAAACCTAGATGCTCTGGGAAAGTTTGTGTATAATATAGGAGTCTAACTAGGTGTATTTCATGTTGTAAGATATAAATGGATAACCTTGAATTAGCATGGAACTCAGATCTAAATTCTGCTTAAGAAACTGAGGTTTTTAGGGTGATAAAGTACTGATGCGCAGAGCCCCAAACCAGTTGGCTTGGGTACTGAGTTAGCCCATATAAAGCTTATGCTAATACGTTTAGCTGAAAACAGGCTAACAGTATTACATGTTGAAATTTTTATCTACCTACCTATGCAACTGTAATGGGCTGTATGTCCACATATAGGTTCTAAAACTACCTTATAGCAGAAACTAAACATATTAAAAGCTTAAAGTACTAACTTCTCATGTCAAAAGCAAAGATAGTCAGTTCAGATAGAGAGCAAATACTGTTAATTTATTATTTAAACATCAGTTATAACCTTGCATGAAAACTCCCTTTGAGGAAAGGGGTAAAAGCTTTTAAATATTGAAGGGTTCTCTTCTATTCCTAGATAGCTGTAAGTAGAGGAGGGCTTTTTGTCTTGCCTTGATTCAACTTGCTTCATCTCTACAGAAAAATCTCAAGTTGCTTTCTCTTTCTTCCTCCTGATTTAAAAGCCCCAGGACTAATGGAGGATAAATCCTGGTACCTCTTAAAGAAATAAGACAAGGATATGGCAAAAATTTCTCAAAACATGAAATGCATGTGGAGCAACTGTTGATAAACATGAGAAATGGCAGAAATAATTGTAGGTAATGTAGAATCAACAACACTGTGAATGTTTTTTGTAACCTTTAGAATGCTGAAGTGGACTTCTGGATTATACCCATCATACAAGGATTTGTGCAAATTGAAGAGCTTGTAGTAAACTATAGTGAATCTTCTGATGATGATAAGAGCAGTCCTGAAACTCCTCCTCAGGAATCAACTTGTGTAGATGATGTTCATCCAACATTCCTGGTGGCGCTTATTTCGCGCCGGAGTCGGCACAGAGCTGGTAGGCAAACATAGTTCAAGGCACTGTGATTGTTCCTGAGCACTGGGGAGGGATGCAGAAGATAAAACTTGGAAGAGTGCTGTCAGCTCTGCAGATGGTCAGCTCTTGTCAAAGTACGTGCCACAACCTTTCCTGCTTATAGGAGAAAAGGAAAGGCTGTAGCACATACAGCACTGCAGAGCTGATACTGAGCACGGTTACAAAGTGAGCTTCGCTAGTCTCTATTTGGGCACTGAATGTATCCTTGGGGGTCACAGTTAGTTGATAAAATTACATCTTTGCAAAGAACACCTTGATTAGGACCTTCTGTACAGCTCTGTCCTAATACAATATTTTCAGTAGGCCTGGGTGGGAGTTAAACTTTCAAAGGTCTTCCTTTGAGGGCTTGACAGCAGCTGAATAGAGACTTGAAGAGCTGTGTGTGTGCATGCCTGCATCCCAAGAGATGTTTATGTAGGGCCAAGGTGAGAAATCAGAACTGTGCTTTGGTCTTGCACCTTATTTGACCTATTCTAATAGTAGCAAGGCAAACAAACATTGCCTGTCCTTAGGAGCACAGAAAGAAAGATTGAATCATTTGATGCTTTAGTAGATCTGGTCTCTGAGCCTTTTCAATCTATCAGATTTTTTAAGATATTCTCTACTGTGCCCAAGCCCTTTCCTATGCAGTCAGGTTTTTAACATGTCAAAAAAAGACAAAAGCTGGCAAGCTTACCCTGATACGGGACTGGCCTTTGTACCACAGCTCCCTTCAATGCATTTAATTCAGTTCTCAGGAAAACTGTTTGTCAGAACAACTCAGAGTAAATATTTGAGGGTTTCAGGGTAGTACTAGTTTTCAGTGTGCCTTATTTATACTGAATTGTTTTACAGATACAGAAACTGAATCTCAGAGGGCAAATTACTTATTGAATCCCTCTTACTATTAATGACACTGCTCATCTAATTGCTAGTCCAGAGCATAAACTGTGTAGAACTTTCTCCCTTGACACAAAAAGATTGTTTCAGTAAATCGATGCAATGTTTTAAAGAATAATTATAGAATTGTTTTAAATTCATTCTGTAATACATAATTTTAGCCAAGAGTTCAAAGCGTTTTCCTTTCTGAAATATTGTAGTTAAAAAAAACCCAAGCCCCCAAAAAGCAGAGAAAACACTGATTTGAAAGCTTAAGATAATTCTGTGTTAAATGCACTGTTTTCATTTGTCAGGCAGCTTGTTTGTGATTTTTTTTTTTAAAAAAAGTAAAATGCAAATACCATTGCACTAAATCATCAACATGCCCAGGACCTTAAGGAAAGGTATCATGAAATAAAAGAAAACAGCTGCTCTTAAGCTTAAGAGCGTAGTGTCTGCAAAGGTTGATATATCAAAAGTAAAGGAGCTGAAGTTTCCTGTGCAATGATTTAGTGTGGATTTTGGTGTAACAGCTACTGTTGGTGGCAGGACTTAAGTAAAGGATGTCTGAAAGTCCCCTTAAAGGTCCCTATGACAGGTATTCTACATTCCTTTCACTTCCCTATTTCTAACCGCTTCCCTTTTCTCCTGTAGTCCTTAGCTAGTGCTGTTGGGCTTCAGTTCAAAAGTTTGGTCCGGTGCTACTTCAGGACATGGAACAGAGTTCATATTCTGTGTAACTGAATTTCCAAGCTATAAACTATGGCTTTGAATCTTTCTCCAACCCTTCTTACTTATTCCTTCCCTATCCCTTGTTATCACCTGCATCCTTTCTGAAATAGTGATGTACTGTCCTTTGAGTAAAGGATGTGCAAACCTTCATATGCAACACTTACCTGTTGTGTTTAATGATACAGGGATGGCCAGGCTGCAGTCAGAAGAGTAGTATCTATTCTTAATGTGCAGAATTAGTTACACAGGTTGAAACAAGGTGGGGGGGAAAGTCTTCTCTTCTGTAGAACATGGAAATCTTGGGCTACTTGTGGGACCTCTTATTGCAAGAAGTGGAACATCTGTTAATAAAAGTGGCTTTTAGGTTCATGGAAAATACCGAGCGCTTAAGTAAAACTTCCTGCTAAACTTGACAGAGCAGGAAGCAATGGATCCTCTAGAGTGGACTAGATACATCTGACTTCATAGTGCCAGCAGACTGCCTTGCCCTGTCAACTTATTTTTCTGCTTCTTGTAGTATATCAGTAAAACTTTATCCATATAGTCAACACGACTTCTGGGGATTAGGCTGGGGTAGGAGTCACTTTTACCATTGATCATGGATTTTGTCTGGAACTTTCTTCTTGTGTTACTGTTGTCAAAAACAGTAACAAAAGCTATTAATGTTTAAGACTAATACTTAAATGTGAATTGATCATTCTCATTCCTCCTAGGAATGCGGTATAAGCGAAGAGGTGTTGATAAAAATGGAAATGTGGCAAATTATGTTGAGACGGAGCAACTGATTCATGTCCATAATCATACTCTTTCATTTATACAAACCAGAGGCTCTGTGCCTGTTTTCTGGAGCCAAGTTGGATATAGATACAACCCACGGCCCCGACTGGACAAGAGTAAGTATTGGACTGGAATACCTAAAGACCAGAGTTCCCTTAGAAATAGGTTCACTGGAGTGTTGCTTTACTACTAGTCTTCCAGTGGCACTTTCTAAAAGCTAGGAATAACAGTAATGACTTGACTCCAGTTAACTGCTACTCTGATTGCAACTATGCAGAGCTCTGACTTCTTGTCCATGGTAAGTAAATACCAACAGGTCTTGAATTTCAATATTTAATGAAGTACCTGTTTTATGTGTAGTCTTACTGCAGTGTTTTCTGTGTTGGGAAGGGAGGCAATTTGGCTTTCTCTTCTGAGAACATACTTATATTTGTAAGACATCAATGTATCTTTTTCCTCAAAGTTAACTTATACTGAGGTTCCCTCCGCGTTAAGGACTGCTATTTCAGTGTGGGAAAACTGACGTTTCCTGTAACACCAGTTTTGTAATGTGCTTCTGTCTTCTCTGAAATTAAGTACTGTCTCTAGCGGGCCCTGTCAGATCTAAATTGCTTCCTTTTCCACTCAAAGATAATACAAAATCCCAAACATATAAGAACGTTGATGAGACTGGCAAATCTGGATGCTTGTATGAACTGAGTATTGATAGTCTGAACTTTCTTAAGACAGAGGTCAAAAAGAATCTTCTCAAGGTTTAGCATTGTAAAGGAGAAACTTTCCTGGGAAGGAAGACACTGTGTTTGTGATCTCGTATAATCAGACTCCTGATGGATGGGGTTGACTGGTATCCTAGATCATAAGTGTGTACTCCTGCAAGTCCAACTTCTGTGTTGGATGCACATTCTCCAATAGCATTAGCAGGTCTGGTCTTCTGCCACTGAAGACTGTTTTTAGGCCGAAAATAAAAGAAATCTGCTCTTTCAGAGGTGGCTGTGATGTTGGAAAGCTAAAGGACTGTTTTTCCCTGTGTCTTGAGTAACACCTAGTAGAATGGGCCTTTGAGCATGCTTAGGAACTTGGGCAAAGCATATAATTTTAAGTTGACAAGCAGTTACTAGCACTGTGGATTTAAGGAAGATGCATCAAGAGATCCAGGTTTCTTGTGAATTTTTTTTAATACCAAATAACCTGGAGATTACTGGAGAGGGATGACTTGTTGCTACATCATGAAAACGGAAATTTAAATAAATTCATAAAATGAGGAAAATAAAAATAAAACACCTCCCACTTCCCCCCCCAAGCTATTTGGCAGCAACACTTAATTAGTTCCAACTGAAAGCTTGTGCTGTGACATCTGTTTATAGAGATGAGCAGTTCTTTCTGTTAATTTTTTTCTAATAGGATTAGTTTCAAAAAAGTATTGAGGAATTGCACTTAATTGGGTAGATTTACAGGTAGGAATTGAGACTTTGAGGAATCGGTAGTGCCTTGAATCAACTGGATGGCATTTTTAGTTACAAGTAGCTTTGTCCTCTAGGAGAACTGTGATAATACTGGAAGTGTTGTCCCTGTCCTTTGGGTCCACCTCTGCAATTTGCAAACTTTTCTTGTACTTCAGTTTGCTTTTACAAGAGATGTGAATCAAATATAAGTACTTTTCTTTGGGAAGAGGTGTTTATGTTGGGGGTGTGGTGCATATGTGGAAGGATTAAACAGGCTTATTAAAGTTAAATTACAGTTAAATTTTTATCCAATCTGCTCTGCACAAAAAGCAAAATAAAGCGAAATTTAAGAATGGTGTTTCATGTACCTTATAGTAGTAAAATAACAAAGTTGACCAAATTGATGAAAGACCCTTGAAGTAATTCTGTACAATATGGGATGTTGTGTGTCCTAATACTTCAAGTAAAGCTATCTTGGTTTTTTTAGAGTATAGATTTGGGTGTGATTTAATACTTCAAGCAGGGCTTGTTGCTGATGAGGCTGCTTCTGTTTAACACTACTCTGCCTTGTAGGTGAAAATGAAACAGTGTCCTGTTTTCGTGCGCATTTTGAAGAGCAGCTGAAAAATTACAAAAAGCAGGTGAGTGCTACATGATAAAATAGGCATCTTATGAAAATGCAGGGGATGAAAGTTAATGTTTTTAGTTTATCTTGTTGGTGATACAGGTTGTGGTTTTTTAGAAGCTCGTTGACAATTGGAAGGGTGGTATATAAATAGAATGTTACTAGGTTTTTCAAGTATCCTTGTAAGTAACCTCCTAAAAAAAAAAAAGTAATAACTTACAGAAACATGTAAGCCCCTTGTCTGTATACCTGTCTTGTGAATTCATAGCTTCTCTGTATTAAAATTCAGATAGTCAGATAACTGTTGGACCTTATTTGATCTTGGGTACAATTTAGCAAAGATTGTAACTTCAGCAAGATTACCTGCAAGTCTTTTTTAGCTGTTGAGCTATTTGTTATTCCATGGTATAAATCCAAGCAAGTTGCCTAGCAGATGACAAGTGTTAAATAATTAAACTTTTGAACAGGTTATTATTAATTTGGTGGATCAGACTGGCAGAGAGAAGATTATTGGAGATGCTTACCTTAAACAAGTTCTTCTATACAACAATGCAAATCTGACTTATGTTTCATTTGACTTCCATGAGCACTGGTAAGAAACCCTTTAAAAATGTCACTTTGCATCTTTTTTTTTTATTGGCATGAAGTGAAAGTAGAAGGGAGGAGAAAAGCCATTATTATTTCTACTTCTACATGAAACACTCTTTTTAAATAGGAAGAATACATTTTCTAACCTAAAGCATTATAAAAGTTCAAGTTTGGATAACCAAGCACTGCTGCTGTTGATCTTGTGTTCCTGACCTGTTAAATACGCAGTTATTTATTAGGTGAAGCTTAGAAGCAGTTATGCATTTTAAGCGAGAGTTTCCTTAAACATGCTGTGAATGTGAAGTTGTTGCTGACCTGCTTTTCAAACTGTGTAGCATCCTGCTTTTAATTCTTCACTACAAGCTATTCTTCAGTTTCTCTTGCTTGTTTCTGTAAATATATGGTGGGTTCTTTCAGAACCCTGATGCTGTTATTCCATGATAAAATACACTGAATTTGATTTTAATCCAGTATAAATAGCTGCTGGTTGTTTTTGACTCTGCTCTGATGTTGGCGTAGTCTAGTGCAGTGTTCACATGCCCAAGCATGTGATCTGTCATGCAGGCATGTATTTCTCATGCTTCCCTCAAGCAGACTGCATTTGTGTACAAATATGGTGTCTAAAAACTCTGGGTTTTATCTTCATTTCTGAACTTAATCTGGGGATTGCATCTGGCCTGGAAAAGCATTACTAAGTATGTCATTAGTGGATATCGTCTGAGAGGATAGGGAGGAAGGGGAAAAAACCCCTGAAAATAGTCATGGCCCTTAAGAGACTTCTTTTCTGCAGGAGTATTGATGTCCTGAGTTGATTTGACACTTAATCTTTTGTTTAAATGACCTTTCGTTTTTGTTTGTGTGCCTTTCTCCTAAGAACTGCTATAGTGACCAGGACTGTTTGTTTCTGCACTATGAGCATGAGTGAACAGAGAACAATACTGAAAGCAACCTAGTGGGGTGGGGGGAGGAAGGGATGATGTGTCTGTAGATGTCCATTCTTTCTCTGTAGAAGCAGTGGTAAAGCAAGACAGGACATACCAATTTCAAACCTATAGTGGTTGCTTTTGTTGAGACTGTGCCTAAAATGAGAACAGACTGTTGCACGTGCCTGAATAGCTGCACACTTCTCCTTCCTGGTGGAAGCAACATGCGAGAATGCAAATTTTTGTGAATGCAAAGATCTGAATCTATTGCCTTGGATTTATACATCGAACTGTACTTTAAAATAGTTCTGAATATTTGCTGCTGTTTAAAGCTTATTGCAGGAGAGAATGTCTTGTCTCTCCCACTTAGCCAAAACTCCATCTGTATTAACATTACAAATAATATAAAATAGTTAAGTAAAGAAAAATCACTACTCTACTTCAAACTAACTCCTGTGAAATTCTGTATTTTAGCCGAGGAATGAAGTTTGAAAATGTTCAAACACTGACTGATGCCATTCATGATATTATTCTTGATATGAAGTGGTGCTGGTAGGTACTTTACTGTTTTGAGACTAGTATGAAATATTTGTAGGAAAAAAACCAAACCAGTACATATACAGAGGTCTAGATTTGTCATAACTAGTATGTACTATATTCCTCTCTTGGTGCCTAGGTCACGTGTCAGAGTGTGTGTGTGTTCTGAAATATTTTTATTCTACATGTATAATAGCAAAAATTCTCAGACAGTCTTCTGCTTGAGGCTTACTGCCTTTAGCATTTCTAGGGTTTCTTATCTTTAATGTGAAACACACTATTTGAGCCACAAACCCTAGAACTTTGGTACATTTGGAACATTTTGGTAATGAGCATTGCTGCAGTCTTCAGTCAATCACTGTATGTTGTTCAGTGCATTTTGTGAGTGAAATGTTGCTGTCATTGTTGACTTCCATGTTTTTGAAATTAAATTCCTTTTCTCTTGAAAGCTTGTATCATATGTGTATGAATTGAATTCAGCATATGATTACATAGCAAGTTTATGCCCCAGTATGATATGTGTTGGATATCTAGCCTAGACTAAAAAGGAGGATAGGTGGGAACAAGAGTATTTAATTCTGAGTGGTGTGTGGCTGGGGTGATGAATACATCTATAAATAGTATTCCATATGTGAAATTTTCTACTGTTTATAGAAGCTGGTCAATTATGTGGGATTTTAAGTGTCTCAGTATGCTTTTACTCTATTTTTCTGTTAAAAGGGTTGACCAAGCTGGTGTGATTTGTAAACAGGAAGGAATCTTTCGAGTTAACTGCATGGACTGTCTGGATCGTACCAATGTCGTGCAGGCTGCTATTGCAAGAGTGGTCATGGAACAGCAGGCATGTAGAACCAATGTCCTCTTTCAAGTACTGAGTACTTCAGAATTTAATTGTTATTCTCAGGGAAATCTGTGTGTTTGAAAAATGCTAAAGTAACCGCTACTGAAAAGGATCTTTATGACCTACTTGGAGAGCCATGAAGCTGAAAGTAATATGTACAACTAAAATAACTTGGAATCATTCTAAAACAGCGTTGCCTAGTTTCCTCCTTCAGAGAGGAAACTGCTGTCTCTCTGTATCTTGGAGAGAATTCTCTTGTTTTGATTTAGTCACTTTAAGTTGTGCAGTAACATAAAGCTTAAAACTAAAACAAAAAACCCAAACCAATAACAAAGCCAAAGCCCAAATCTTTGCCCCAAATGAGATGTTAAAGGATTAAAATCTAACTAGAAGTTGGATGCTATTTTAGCCACTTAAGTGGAATACTGTGGTGCAGCAGGTAGGGAGATAACTAATTTCCTCTGTGTGTAGAGGAGCAATTAATTCATGATGTAAATATCCCAGATGGTTGACTATTATGCTCCAGCATAGTTCTCCCTGTGTAGAGAAGGCATTTCCAAGTAGATGGAGTCTGTCTTTTAGTCATCCTCTTGTTTGTGTGCCCCCTATTTGCTTTCTGATACATAAGCTCAGTGATGTCTTCCCTTGTGAAGACTTAATAGTACTGTAACTGAAACTTCGAAGCTTCAGTTACAGCCCAGCCCAAAATGAACAAATCCGACTATGCATACAGCGAAGAATGAAGTGGGTCCTTCATTAGGATGAAGAATGAATGGCTCTAACCATTGCATCTGGCTGTTCCCGTTTGTCATCTGCTTTTATGAACTCCTGACATAAGAGTGTTGGGAAGGAGGCGTGGGACCAGGAATCCCACAGTTGTTGTTTTAGAATAGGATTTCTATGTATGTTAACTCTTCAGTTCAAAGGCGATCTTTCAAAATCAAGAATTATGTAGAGTGTTGGGAAGAAGACTTCAGTAATCATTACAGTAGTATTAGCTTGTGATGTGCTACATCATTCTTGTATTATAGCTGATATACTTGGAATCAATTCATAACTGAGAAATGTCCTAAGCATTGTAAGGTGACTGACAGAAAGTCGAACACGGAAAATTACACTTACCTTGTCTTTGCACTTCCTTGGAACTATAGGACTTGTTTTCTCTTAATTGGGAACTTGATAGGGCTTTCAAAGCCAAGGAACAGACTTGTATTGACTTTCATCTAACTTACAAATAGTGCTTGAGCATTTTCTTTATTGGTTGTAAATTGAGGTTTACTTATGATTTAGTCCAAGTTATTCCTGCAGTTGGCCTAACATTGAGTGACTACATTGCAGTTATGTAGGGTAGTATTGACTTCCGAGTGGGAAACTTTGCTGCTTTACCAATTTAGTGTGCATAAAAAGACCGAAGTTTGTATTGTACCCGAGACTTATCTTGGAAAAAACTTAAGTACTGGTTGTTCTGAAGAGTAAGATATCTTACTTCCAGTATCAGTGTTAAACAGTAACCATCCAAAACGAACAAGTGTTAATAATAAACACAACAGATGAAGTTGTTGTAAGGTTTTATTCTGGGGGAGGAGTAAGTTTGAAGGTGGAGCCACTATATTGGCTTTAGTGTCTAGAAGCAAAAGATGAAGAATCCTGGTGTGCTTTTTCTTGTAACTGGAAAGAGATTCCATTTCTTTATTTTCAGAGCTTAGAGGTCATGAATGCCTTTGCAATAGAAGACATTAACTTGTTATACCCATGTTTAAGTTTTGTGATGTCTGTTCTTCTGATAGTCCTCTATAGAAAACAAAAACATTTCCTGTATCTTCAGTAGAGTAGCTTGATTTGCTTCAGCTAATTTTGTTGAAGACTGGCTCCTACATCCATAATTAATATATTACTGCTGCGTCCAGTGGTATGATCTTTAACAATGAATTGGTGATTCATTGCTAACAATTAATCTGACAAATTAGCAGAATGGGTTCCCTTTTCAGATCATGTAAAATTTGACAATTAAATGCTTGGCAAGTGTTTGCACTTTCTTTATCAAGCTCTGTTATTGAGAATTATTTTTATTTTGAACCTTATATTAATGTGTATGTCAAATTGCAGCTCAAAAAACTGGGTGTGATGCCACCAGAACAGCCTTTGCCAGTGAAATGCAATAGGATCTACCAGATAATATGGGCAAACAATGGAGATGCCATAAGCCGGCAGTATGCTGGCACCGCAGCCTTAAAGGTAAAGGGTGAAGAGTGTTCTTGGTTCCGATTAGTATGTTATGTCACAGGTTTTATGTCCAAGGAAGAACTCTTGTACGTGTAACAAAGTTAGCCAAATATTCTGCATGCTTTTTGTCTTGAATAGATGAGAGGCGTTTCAATAGGAGAGTGTTTTGTCACACTTAGCATGAATTGGAGAAGACTTGAGTGTCCAGGTGTCCTGTGGCATTGCTGGCTGGTTTTTAACTTCATTCTGTTAGTTTCATGTCTAGATAGAAAGCATAGCTGAGTTAAGAGTTTAAGATCTATATTAAGCATTAATTCTATTTAAATTTAAGCACGATTATGGTACTTCTAAGCAGTTACAGTACTTAAGCATACTTCAGACTTGTGTATGTGCATGATTTGCATGTTCTGTGTAACAGGGTGACTTCACAAGAACTGGGGAAAGAAAGCTGGCAGGGGTAATGAAGGATGGAGTTAATTCTGCAAACAGATACTACCTGAATCGTTTCAGGGATGCTTACAGGCAAGCGGTCATAGGTAAGAATACAACTTCAACTAAGCTGAACTATGGTATTTAGAAAAGTTTATTGAAATCGTCTTGGCTTTATCTTTTTGACCGATTTATTTTTTTTCTGAAGCTTAAAAGCACCTTGAGTGTATGTAATATTCAAGTATCTGTAGTGGACACCAGATGGAACAGTCAAATCTCCATTTGGAGACCAAACAACATTCAATTCGGAGAGATTACATGCAGTGTAACTCATTGTAGAACTTGCTCCTGACTTCATTTCAGCAGTAACTCTCTTGTAACATCTCTCTATTAGACAAAGTTAAACTTATGTAGCGTATATTTGTTAAAATGGTGAATGAACTCTTATTTTTACTGAGGGAAAATAGTGTTATACCTACTGAGTGTTCAATTTCAGGCAACATTCTATTCGGAAAGAATAGCTAACCATTTTTTCCAGCATTTCTTCAAGTATAAAACACTTGGAAGGAATTTACAAAGTAATCCAACTATTGCTGTACGTTGCTTCTATTTGTTGGTTCCTTGTTTGATGTTTTGTGTGTTTTATTTAGATTTGATGCAGGGTATCCCTGTAACAGAGGATCTTTACTCCATATTTACAAAAGAGAAAGAGCATGAGGCCTTGCACAAGGAGAACCTGAGGAGCCATCAGGAACTGATCAGCCAGCTGTTGCAGAGCTACATGAAACTGCTCTTACCTGATGATGAAAAATTCCATGGAGGATGGGCACTTATTGACTGTGATCCAAGGTTTGTGGAATAAAGTCAAAATTGATCAGCTGCTACTATGACACCTCTGCTAACTACTTGTTGATTACTACTGATATGAAATGCTTTTGATAGCTGATGTGTTAACAGAATAAAATTGGACAGTTCTGTAGAATGATAGGAGTCCTTGAAGAGATTGAATACTTGTAATTGTAAATGGAAAGGTCCTCTAAACAAGTGCTTTTCCGAAAGTGGCATAAAAATGGTGCATGCTGGAGTTAGCTTTGAGACACCACCTGGAAATACATGCATTCAGTTAATATTGCCAAAATGTGGTAGGCACCGTGAAAAGAACTTCTAACCTTAGTTCTAGAAGGGTCTGCTTGAGGAGCCGTTGTTCCTTATTTCTTTATAGCGAAAGTGTAACTTGACTTCAAAGCTGTGTCTTATCAGATTAAATTCTTGTGTAATGAGTCAGTAGTAGGAAAACCTAGATTTCTCTTCATGAGAAGTAGTGAGCATAAACTATAACTTCTCCTTATCAAGTTCAGAGTTCGCTGTCTTGTAAAAGGAAAATAGTGGTTAGACCTTCTGCAGGTTAAACTTCAGCATCTAAAAATAGCAAAGCAGTATGTTACGATAGCTCTGCAAAGCACAGACCTTAACTGAGTCTGAAATGTGTTTAACTGAGTCTAAAATATGTTTCCATTTCTCTGTTAGCATTTTTAGTAGCTTGTGGGTTTGCTGTTTATTTTTGTACCTGCTGCCGACCTATTAGAGCTATTGGGTAACTCCAGGTTTAAAAGTGTTGCTTACATGGATCCACTTATTGTATTGTAGAGTCTAATGGCACATCACGTTTTGGCTTGGGAAGTGTCACACCTAACTTGGTTTTTCAGCGGCTGTGAAGAGGCAGCATCATCCATGAGATAACATTCCATAATTGAAACCTCTTGTTGTAATGTGCCTTCAGTTGTAAAAGAGTGTCCCTAAAATACACTGGGGGTGTGTTACAGCTGTTCAAATAACACCTTCCCTGTATTCATTCTTCTTCCCCTTCCTTAGCCTCATTGATGCCACTCATAAGGACGTGGATGTTCTGCTGCTACTTTCTAATTCTGCCTACTACGTGGCCTAGTAAGTTACCACTTTCTTTGTGTAGTTTATTTTTAGTGGTTTTGTTTTTGATTAGTAAGAAGCATTAAATTCTAATTCTTTTTTTCTAGCTATGATGATGAAATTGACAAGGTGAATCAGTACCAAAGGTTAAGTCTTGAAGCTCTGGAAAAAATAGAAATAGGTAAGAATGTAGTCACCATATATATCTTGAATACTCTTAAAACAATTGCTTGAGCATTTATCAAAACATCCTACAAATATATTGAAACAGGAGGCCTCAATGTATTGTATATATCCTGTGTAGTCCACCATAGCTAGAAATGTGCTTTCTTTAATGACAGATGCTAGAATTGAGTCTGTTCTCGCTCAGTCCTGTCTTGCCACTGCTTGAAATGGAGACTTTGATTCTAAAATTTTTGCTCTTTCAAACTCCTAAAAGATGGATTCATCAAAACAAATTTCATTATCAGTTGGCAGTAACAACTTGATCAATTCCTACGGTGAATCACAGGCTTGTGCATTCAATGCACTCTTTTTCATCCAAATACAGCAGCTCTTTCTGAGTTGTACTTTAGATCTGTTTCATGCCTTTTTAAAAACTCTCCTTTATTAATATTTGGTAAGAAACATGCTATTATGAAATCATCTTGTTATGCTGATCACATTATTTATTGACTAAAGAATGTAACATCTGCAGGCTAAATCCAGCACTTCCAGCTGCAAGTATTAATATGTTATATCTTTGACTTTACAGATAGAAAAAAAAAAAGAGGTGTTCCAGTCGGAGAGAACGGAGGGAAATTTTTGTGGGCCCCCCGGTAGAGTTTAATCCTCTATTGCACAATGCATAGTGATTTCATCAGCTCCTTACTGTAACTTTCACTATCTATGTGCAATTTCTAAGAGTTCAGTGGAAAGGTCTCCCTCAATTCTGTATTGTGGAGATTTATAATACATCCTGACATACAGAATATAGTTGAAACATCCAGACCAAATGCCTTATAAAAACAAAAAAACCACCCTGTTTAATGATACAGATAAGATGCAGTGCATTGACAAGTTGAAGTACTTGTTTCAATCTTGAAAATTACATTGCTTCCACTTGCTAAAAATATATTAGCTTTCTCTTTAATCCTTGCAGGAGCATACTCTAAAACACAGGATTTAATAGGTGTAGAACTCTTTTCTTCTATTTGAAGGCACGGTCTGTAATAAACAATCAGGCTGGATTATAATAGACATACCCAGAGTGTCTAATTGTTTTTTGTAAGTAAGTGATTGATTAGTTATTGTGAAAATCTTCTGTTTGAAATGTCTGTCCTACTCTAAAGAAAACATGAAGCTTTTTTATCCTGAAAAAAGACTGTCAACTCTTGCAAAGACTGTACCTTAACATATGTAATATCTCTTTCGGTGTTTGGTTAAAGACGACTTCTAATGTATTTCTAACTTATTTCTCAGGGCCTGAACCTACTCTCTTTGGCAAGCCCAAGTTCTCTTGCATGAGGCTGCATTACAAATACAAAGAAATGAGTGGGTATTTTCACACGCTTAGAGCTGTGGTACGCAACCCAGAAGAAGATGGAAAAGGTTTGTTTCATATGTAAAAGTTTTATATGTTAAAGTGTACTCAGTATACCAGTGTTTTGCTAGGAAACACCTTTTCCATTGCTCTTAGAATAACTTCTGAAGAAGGATAAATCTTAATATAATCCAATTGAGTGGGGAAGCAACAAAAAAACCCCTGTATGTGGCTTCTTGTGTCAACACTAGAATGTTACTGTCTTAATAGAAAGAAAAATAATTTTCAGGCATGGTTTTAAAGCAGCATGTTTCTCTAGAACTGAGGCCTTTCCATGTCCAGATCTTTACTGATCCAAAAACTGGTTGAATGAATTTAAAATTAGCTCCTCAGGAGTGGAAGAAATTGATTTATTTAGTGAAATCAATGTCTAGAAATGTTCTTGCTTGTTTAAATTAAATGAATGCTGATAAGGGAAAAATATCACTACTTACCTGGAGCACTGAATTTCGTGAACAAGGATTAGAATGAATATAATTCCTTCTCTCTTTGACAAATGATGAATTGTGGCAGAGATTCACTTACACACAGTGTTTAGGGCTTAAGGAGAGGCTATTCTTTAAGCGTATTTTGTAAGCTTTATATCAGAATTGCAACTTGCAGGGTGCAACTGTTCTGTAGGGTGAAATAAAAAACCAAAACCAATAAAACCAAAGAAACTTAATTACGTTACAAGGAAGTAAGTCTAATTTTAGATTTTGGAATATGGGATTTTTAGGGTTGTTTTTTTTAAAGGGTCTAACAGGCTGCTAATTGGATTTCAGACACTCTTCAGTGCATTGCAGAAATGCTGAGAATCACAAAGCAAGCAATGGGGTTAGATGTGCCCATTATTGAGAAGAAGCTGGAGAGGTGAGTACTTAAATGGTGTGAACTTCCTGTGTCCCACTTCTGCTCTCTTCTCGGTGGCTGACAGCACACGCTGACAGTCATATATGTGATGTCTAAAAGAAACGTCAGTATGTGGCTACTCTGCTGGGAGTTAATTTGTCCATATGCTGCTTCCAATAATAACTGTCTGCAGGCACTTCTCTAGAAGTATAAGTGAGAGCACTGTTTTATACCTGTGTGCTTATAGACAATATATGCTACCGAATGTAAATAACATACTGCAAATCAGAGGGTTCACAATTAGTTTGTCAAATTCAGTTTTTCCCTCTCTGAACTTAAAGTCTGCTTCTGTAGTAAGAAGACAACCTGTGAAGTGCAAATCTGGTTTGGATTCCACTGGAGCTGAGTGTTAACAACTCCAGATAACGTCACAGCTCTTGGGTGAAGAAGTGTCTGAAGTTAAACTTCTGAACTCTGTGTTAGTCAGAATGGCGCAGAAGTTCTTCCTTTTGCAAGCCCACTAAGAGAAGATGGCATGTGAAAGCATAGCTGATAATTAAAAGTACTTACTAGAATTTTTTAGATCATTTTCTCTAATTCAATTATCTATAATTAACCAGAAGTGACCTTTATCTACAAATATTGGTGAGGTGTTAACAGAGATGAAATAATTTACAAAGGATGAAGGCGTAGAGATAAGAGAGGATGGCTAGCTGGAGTTTAGCATGTTTTAGCAGTTCAAGTGTGATCCGTTGCTTTATTTTGGACCCTTCCAGTTCAGACTGCGTGAACTAACTAGAAAATGTGTTGTGTAGCACAATTGTAAATTGTCAAGCAAAAACTATTATGGCACTTTCTATTATTTCTATTATTACTATTTCAGCTTCTTTTCCCAGCTGACTAGAAAGTGTAGCAAGAAAATCTTGTTCTTTTTTATGGGTACTGAAGACTCAGTATTTGCTAAATCTGGTTACTGATACAGCATACACAAAGTCAGGGTTACAAATACAGAGATTTTAGAATCCAGTTACATCTAAAACTGAAAATGCCTGCAGAAGCTTGGTTTTCCCCTTGTTTGGCTGCCATTCTGTTTCAACCCTCCTTTGTTTTTGTTGTTTTGAATTTGATTAGCTTAAATGGGTACAATTATGTAAGGGAAGAATAACTCGGTAAATGTCCATCTGTGTTATGGAAATAGACTGGAAGATGGTAAATACTTGTATTTACAAATGAGACTGCCTTGACTGTACACTAGAGACTTTTTCTTTTCCTTCCAGGAAGAGCAGTAAACCTCATGAAGACATCATTGGCATTCGGTCTCAGAACAGAGGGTCCCTGGCCCAAGGCAAGAATTATTTACTGAGCAAGTTCTCATCTCTCAATCAGAAAGTGAAACAAACCAAATCCAATGTGAACATTAGCAATCTTCGGAAGTTAGGCAGCTTTACCAAGCCTGAAGTGAAAGTCAATTTTTTAAAGCCAAATTTGAAAGTGAATCTTTGGAAATCAGATAGTAGCCTTGAAACTTTAGAGAATCCGGTGGTAGATACTAAAGTCCGTACTGAATCTGATACAGAAGGATCAGATAATGATTCATTCCACTCTGATGACTACCTGACTAACTCTAAATCCGATGAGGACAACCAGCTGACTGACTCTCTGGAGAACATCGGGCAGGCAGACTACGTGCTGCCCAGCTGTGGCATCATTGCCTCTGCTCCACGGCTGGGCAGTCGCTCCCAGTCCATAAGCAGCACTGACATGAGCATCAGCATCCATGTTCCGTCCGAGATCCATGTCTCTCAGGTGAGCCAATCTGACTGTGAAGACGTACCCTTGCCTTCTGCTGACAATGTGGAGATGGAATTTGCTAAACCTATTGATGTGTACTGCCAGAGGTTTGTGCATGATGCTCAGAATCAGATGTCGGATGCTTTGGAGGCTGAGGCTGGCTCTCAAGAGCCCCATCACATAAATCAAACCAGCAATAATACACCTAAGGTGGCAGAAACCAAGGCTGAAGCTGTCAGAGACGTTCCTTCCAGGCCATCTAAGTTGGACGTACAGTCTTCTGAGCCAAATCCTCAGCTCTTGGCTGTTGGTGGGACTGACTTCACTAAACCTCATAAAAGCCCCGGATCTGTATCTGGTAACCTTGAGACGGGACTCCACACGACTCCTTCTCCAGCTGACAGTAGCAGCAGCAGAGCTGTATCTCCTTTTGCTAAAATTCGCAGTTCCATGGTCCAGGTCGCTAACATCACGCAAGCAGGGTTGACTCAAGGGATTAATTTTGCTGTGGCAAAGGTCCAGAAGAGCCCTGCGGAACCAGAAGCTGTAAATGAAATCAAACAAAAAGAACTGAGAGAAATGTTTACGCAATGCCAGACGCGAATAATTCAAATCTAGTTGCTAATTTAGGAAGTGTTCTTCTAGTTGTGGCTTTTGATCCAATACTAAAAAAAAACCCAACTATATCAGGACTCATCATTGTGGCGTGAACTGCTACTGAATGCTGGGATCAATACTATCGGTAACTTGTTTACAGGAAGTGAGAGATGCGAATGAATTTGGTTCTGACCAAGCTTCAGAATTACCTCAGGCAGCTGAGACGAAAGAACGGTAAACCATATTTAAACAGGTAGCTTAGACACTGGGCTTTAGTAAGCATGCTGTCTTTTATGTGTTGCACACTTATTTTTGGAGACTAATTTTGTAGCTCTTCTGGCTTATGTAGAAAGTATTTACACTAAAAAGGAGATACTGCACTTCTGTGACCTTACTTACCTTGCACTGTACCAGCAAAATAACTTACCGGTAAACTACATTTTTATTTATTTTTGAACTAGTATTTTTACTTGTTTCCATTGAAGTTTTAGATGCAGCTTTCTACTATGAATTGTGCCTCTGCAATGGGAATTGATGTGTTTTTGTTGAATTTAATTATGTTAACCAGAAATGAAGACTTCTTTTTGCTCTCCTCCTTCTTTCCACGCATCCTGGGACACTTTCAGTAAAGATGAAGTTTCTAGATCCAATCTGAAACACCTATGATCCTGTAGTGCAAATTCTGTTTGTAATTATTTTTTTCACTTGTTTGAGGTGAAGGGAAACGGAGCAAAGGTCCTCTAATTGTCTTGCGCATGCTAAAACTATTCCTATTTCATTTTTTTCCAAATGCTGGCAATTTTGCTCTAATTTTTTGGTCTCTGTGTAAAGCAAGACAAAGCAGATACCTGACTTCTAGGCATTGTGTGTCTCTGCTAGGATTTTTTTTTTAAACTATACTCTAACTCTCCAGATGCAAAAGTCCAAATAACTTCTGAAACCGAAGGCAAGTGTACTCTTGCAGAAAATCAGTGTTGCATTTGAGCATAGCTGTCGGCATCTAATCAAAACCAAATTCATTACCAGCTCAAGCTTTGCATACTTGCAGGATAAGGCTAAGCATCCACTCATGCTGGGAACTGGGTAATAATAAAAAAAAACCAAACAAAACAACCAACCACCCTTATCTATATGTGTCAAATGATTAAATCTAAATTACTCTTTCCCAGCACTGCCTTGCCATGCCATTCTAGTATAGGACATTATCCAAAAGCTACTGTAAAGCAGGATCTTACTATGCTGTGGTTTGTAACTGACCACCGTTCTAGACCTGGTGCCTCTGTGTCCTCGTCTGTGTCCTGTAGATAGGCTGCACGTGGTGTTCCCAGAAAATAGTGTCACATGGGTAGGGTAGTCCAGTGTCTTAGGACTTCTAGTGTGTCTGAAGTGAGTATCATCTAACCCCCATGGTCTGAAACTCCGATAAACAAATCCGATTTATTTATTTGTTTTATTAAAGTGATGTGGGTTTGGGTTTTTTGAGTGTCTATACTTGTGGCTATATTTAAAACTAAACTACTGCTGTATTTTAATGTGAGCAATATACATGAGATATTTTAATAAAAAAAAGTGGAAGTGAAAAATGGGTTTTGGCATGTGATGTTACTCCAGGGCTGGGGGGTTTTAAGTTTCAGTGATGGGTGGGTTGTCTTCACTCCCTCTGGCTTCAGCATCAGAGAATCACAGAGTGGTTGAGGTTGGAAGGGCTGCCTGGAGGTCATCTACTCCAGCCTCCTGCTCAAGCATGACCACCTGGAGCTGGTTGCCCAGAGCCATGCCCAGGTGGCCTTTGAATGTCTTCACAGACAGAAACTCCCCCACCCCTCTGGGCACCCTTGTCTAGTGCTCAGTGTTTCCTGATGTTCAGAGGGAACTTCCCATGTTCTGGTTTGTGCCTGTGGCCTCTTCTCCTGTCCCTGGGCACCACTGGGCAGAGCCTGGCTCTGGCCTCTTTGCAGCCTCCCTTCAGGCAGCTGCAGCCATTAATAGGAGCCCCGGTCAGGCAGGGGACAGGTACATGGCTGAAGTCCTTTATCCTTTTCTTCTGGCAGTGCACTGCTACTATCCTGGCCTCAGGGGAGGGGAAAAAGACATGTTTATGAGGACACTCCTTAAAAACTGCCTCAGCCTTGGTACTTGTAAAGGGTCTGGAGGAGGGAGAGGAAGTTTCAAGTACTTTGCCATTATTTTGGTAAAGAAAGAGAAACTGATCTGTACAAATACTTACATAGTGACTTCCACAGTCTAAGAGAGGCCTGTAGGGCGAGGGTACTAATGGCTATTACCTCACTCCTAAAATTAAAAAATATACAGCTTAGTTGACAGTCTGGGGCATATCTTCCTGGAAATGGGTTCCTGATCTGCTGCATTGGTTCACTGCTTTCTGCTTGGTGACCCAAATGTACCGTGTCCTTCCAGCTTAGAATTGTCCAATACTTATGAAATAGGGGAGATGATAGTCTCAAATAATCCATGGCGATATGCATAAAGCCATCCTCTAAGCCAACTCCGCTTTCCAGCCAGGCTGCCTTTTGAAGAGAGACTTCGTATTGTCCTATATTTGCTCAGTTGCTTAACTTCACATTAATGTAGCACAAGTCAGCTGAAACCATGAATGTTCATTTTAGTGCTCAAAAAAAGAAATGAGTTGTAAGTGATTTGAAAGGGCATCAAACTTGGTTCAAGTTTAAGATATGCAAAAATTGTTTATCATAATAAATGCTCAAATTATTATTGGTGTGCACAGACAAAAAGGGCAGTGTCAGATGATTGGCAAAAACCAATGTCACTTTTGGAATAGGAAAAATGCAGTAAAAAAGGAGGGTCCCTGTTCACACAATCTCAATCATGAGAAAGCACTGAGTAAAGGTGGTATCAGCTTAATGTAGTTTGGCAGGAGCATTTTTTTTTTTTTTTCTTGTTCAGAAAAGCATTAATTGAAGCAAAATCTAGAATTGGCTCCATCGCTGCCTCTTGCAGGCTGGCTCCACGGGGGCAGCCCTACTTACTATGACATTACTATATAGTCCTTCTGGATTACTCCAGACTCCACATCGTTAATGTTTCACTACTTGACCCACCCTCGTTAAACTAGTTCTGCAAGTCATTAGGGGCAGTACGTCCTCTGAAAACCAGCTCAAACTCTACAGCATGAATAAGATATGTAGAGACCATTCTTAATGCTTAATTAATATTATTCAAACAATATAAACACACTGCATTACTGGTCATGTAGAAAGTAAGGTGTTTTGCATGAGTACATCAGTATCAGGAATTCTCCAGTCAACACTTTTTTTTTCCAAAAAAAGTTGTGCCAGAATAAAGCTCATTAGAGAGATCTGAGAAGTCACGGCTTTCTCTAAGTACCATAAAGATGTATTTCATACTGGAACCTTGTCACAGATATGATCAAATCACTTCTTTATACCACACTGTCATCACTATGACGCTGCTGCTATGAGCACAACGTGCCTCAGCTCGTGGGAACAACACGACACAGTTCCGGCTACTACAGTCAATGTTTCAGCTGCAGCTGCTGCCTCGCTGAAACCTCTGATCCTCAAAATTCAGCCCTTCGAGAACTACATCACAAACTTCTTCCATCGCTGTGTATGAAGGGATCTCACTGCTTATTATTAAAGGAAATGAGTTTACTCAACTTCAGTATTAAAGTTTAATATCAAACAATTTGCTCAGTTACCAATTTTCAATTACAAAACAGGCTCCAAAAAAATTCCATAAAATATGTTTAACTGGCTGAACAGAGTTAAGCGTGTTCAGACTGCAAGGGTAAATATCCATAGCTTTTTGGTATAAATTATCTACAAAAACTGGTATAAACAATATTCCAATCTTAGTATGGGTTCCATCTAGGATTAGACAAATTTTTATAGCGACATCCACAAAATATTAAAGTTCATTCCCATTAACACATTTTTGCTGCTGAAGTCTGGCTTTACGTAAGGCCTCCAGTTGTTTTGCTCTCAGCCACCTCTCTCTTGACAGCGTTGTCTGTCCCGCGCTGAGAGACAGGAACCTGGATGAGCAGAAACAGCAATTAAAGAATAGCTTGTTCACACGTCAGGTTTGATATAAGCTGATTCAGTACAAACCCAGTTTTCTGTCAATATCCTGTGGACTAGAAAGCAGGGGAAGGAAGGGGGGAGGAAATACTTTGCCTAACCAAGACTCTGTGACAAGAGGAACAAAGGAAGAGGTGATTCCACCTCTGGATTGCTACCCCGCCTCACGCAACTGCAGTCAAACTGCAGACCATTCATGTGTTACCGCCTGCATTCCTTACAGCCTTGCAGAAAGTCTCCAGTTCTGACAAACGGCGCTACCCACCTCGCCACCAGCAGAGTTCGGTGCAGATCATCAGCTGTTATGCTCTCGGGGTCATTCTTGCGCATTTCTACAAAGTCTTCTTCTACTGCCTATAAACAATACAGCACGTAATTAAGTGGCAAAAAAAGAATCTTCACTATGAGATAAGCTTTTAAGGAGCTAAACACCGTAACGACCCTCAGATGACAGGAGAAACATTTCAACTCGTTATTGTCGGGTAGTGAGCCTGAGTTAATATAGGCTAGTTCTCACCTTTGAAAAGAATATTCACCATGAGTTTTAGAAAGCAGGGCACGTGTAAAGTACATACTGAAATACCCAAGAACACAGATCCTTGAAGGCACGTTCAGGACAAGAAAATACTTCTGTTTGGTTTTTAGAAAACTTCAAGGAGAGTGACTGACAGGGAGGGGAAAGGGAAAGTACAATAACTTTCTATTAAGGTGCTTTCTATCTGAATATACAGTTGAAAATATATTAGTGAAGTCTTCCATACCTTGGTCACTTCATCAGATATACTATAGTCCAGCAGCCTCAATAAACTTAGATAAATTCGGAATTTGTTCAACACAGAAGGGAGCACTGCTGTTAGGAGGCTGTTCATATACTCTTCCATGTTGGGTGGAATTATCTGTGGTTGTAAGTGGACTTGACAATCTGACTGAAAAATAAAATTACATATCATCTCTTTCCACATCCTATTTTTGTCTGTTCCAAGACTAATTTAATCTCTAAAGCGACAGAAGTCACTGTTTCCCAGAATTAAGGTAAGACAAAATTCATTCTTTAACGGTTCCCTTTCTGAAAACCAGTGTGAAGTCCTTATTCAAGCAGGAGCCAGTTTCACTGAGAGGCGAGAGAACAAACACTCAGTTCATGGAGCTGGAATGCAAGAGAACCGATATTTCTAAGCTTCGGCTACTCCGTTCTTCTAGGGTCAATGCCAGACCTGCTGCCCTGTATCCATGCGCCCACCACCTCAGAGAGTCTGTCCTAGAAGGCTCCGAGAGCAGCAGTGCGGCTGCAGGCTTCCCCATTGCCAGGATCTCCGTTAATAACTCGGGTGACTGCCGTGCCATCACTGTGCTGCTCAGCCAAGGAGGAGGGAAGGTCAACCTCTTGGTTCTCCTTTCAACTGCCTGGCTGCAGCCACTGGTGATAACTAATGCTAGTGTCATGCCCAGCCCTGGTCACAAGACAGTTTTCCTGTCTCCACTTGTCCCTGGAATGGCATGCTCTAAGCAAGAAGCTACCAACTGCAATTATTCCCCAAATTAAGGAAGACCATGCCATACCGGTAGGAGTGATCGTCCCTCTGAAGTGATAAGAACATTAATATTGCACGGGAATTCCATCTGGTGGTAATTGAAGTCATAATCCACCTTCTGCCAAGTTATCAGATTACCCAGTGCTGTCACATTATGTACACCTAGAAAAGCAAGAACAAATTCTCTGACAACTGGACCTAAACAAATGTCAGACCTGATTTTTCTTCCCCCTGTTTCTAATCTGTTTCTAATGAGCAGCTGGAAGAAAAATTCTTGCAAGCATCCTGTTTCTTCTTGTGTCTGTTGTGTCTTCTAGATAGAGGCCACCTTTTCTTAAGACCAAAATTAAGAATTCTTGAGGGATTTCAAGCCTAAGTTTTATCTGACATAGTATATGTGTTAATAGCTGATGTTTTTATTGGTCCTATAAAGTCAGATAACCATGTACAGAGGAAAAACTCTCTCCTCAAGAGGACAAAATTATCTGGCAGAAAGTGTAATTTAACAGTTTAAGGGAGAGAAAGAAAAAAGTCTTGCTGGAAAAAGAACACATTAGATAAGCTACCAAGACTAGAACAGCTGAAAAACATGCTCATTATCATTTTGCCGAATTTTTATAGAAGTCACTTGCCTTACCTGGAACTAAGTTATTTAAAATCTAGAAAGTTAAGATTGATGAATTAACTGGTTAACTCTTAGAATTCTCCCTTTGAAATACCAACATGTACCCAACAATTCTAATTTCCCTTCAGCAGTGTTACTGCATCAAATGACACATCTACTGCTATGTTTTTGCCTTTAATGAATTAGTATTAATTTACTATAATGTAAATAAAGGCAAAGTTAGTAAATAAAGGCAAATTTAATATTATTATTTACTTCTGGGACATTTTCCCATTTGAAATCTCTAAGCTGTAACTTCCAAGAGTTCCAAATCAACTACTAGATTTGAAGATACTTATTCTTCTCTAGGATTAAATTTTGTTCCCAACATTGTTACAAGAATTTTAAAATTCTTACTTTTCTAAATTCAGTAGAGAACAACATCACATCAACAGAAACAAAATAAAATGAACAAGCCTTTTTTATCTGCAACTGTTAATATGTTACTTTTCATTAAATGTTGAGCTTTTTTAGACACTAAGGACAAACGTTTTAGAAAACATAAACCAGCACAGCAAGATTTTTCTGTAAATGGGAGTTTTTCGTGTGTTGACTTTTTTTTTTGAAACAGACAATGCAAAGATTTCTACTAGTTTTACTATTTTTAGTGAAATTTTGTAACTTTACTAAAGCAGAGTAACAAAAAAGAATACCGAGGACTCAAAAACAAGCGAATACTTTCATTGAACGACTTTTAATAGCAGTAATTAAAAAAAAAAAGAAAATGTTTCTAAACAGAATCAACCTGAAATCTGAACCTCACTAGTTCTGCCAGACAAAGTGTTTGAATGGGGCAGAGCACTGATAGTCATTAGGGAGCCCCACAGGCTTACAGTGTCTCACAGGCCAGCAGGTTTCTCAAGGTAGCATTTTTATTCTAAAAATAAAGTCGCTTCCAGTGATTTCCTATTCCTCTTTCCTTGAAATGACCACAGATATCCATACTATGCATTCTTCAGTTACTGAACTTTTAACAGGTATCGCAACTCACCTCTTTTATGTAGGTTATAATTCAATTAATTGTCTAAAGCTCTGTAGAAAGCAGACACAGCTCTACATCAGCTTACAAGTTAGAATCATCATTCTGTTCCACACAGTAATAGCTATTTTTTTTATCTCCCGTTTTTAGTTGGGTTTTCAGGTATGGTTTCTATACATACACTAAAAGTATAAAGCATAAGGCAGGAGCATATGGTTCCCCCACTTCTTCATTCATTATCACAGGAAGCAAAGGCCACTCTAATGAATCAGAGGTATTTTGGTCTAAAGACTTACTCAAATCAGTGGCCTCTTCCACCAAGTGTCAAAGACACCGTCCAGAGTTCTCTGCAATGCAAAGCTACACTAAACAAGGAACTATCTTGTTTCACTATTGGTCATTTGTGGTCTGGGATAGAGATTCTGACTCAATGAAAACATTTCTGAGCAAAATACCAGGCAGTTCCAGAAAGTAAAATAGGGAAAAAACTCCAAGAGATGAAGCCGTAAGTTGTCTGAGAAGGCTGCAGGCTTTTTGTAATATAAAGTCATCACTGTGACACAATTAGCATCAACTTTCAACCTTCCAGATGAGATTTTCTTTCCTTTTTTTAAAAAACAAAAAATGTCTACCTGTTGTGTCAAGCTGTCCTTGCTCAAGCTGAGTCTCGTCTACTACAAGGGAGGTGTTGCTGGCAAGCTGCAAGACTCCACTGACTAAGCGATTAGCTGTGTAGTCTTTGTGTGGGATAAATCGTGAATGGTTCATGTTTTCAATGGTCATTTGTAGGCGATAGGACTGCAATGAGAAAAGAAACTGATCAGCACATTTCTTCTCCTCCAGGTTCCCTAGTAAATACTGCTGCCTTTAGCAAGAGCTGTAACTGTGGACCTCCATAGCAAGTAAACCAAAACTTGTTACCACAATATAGAATACACTTTATCCCAAATGTCCAAATGCTTAAAGAAAAAAAACCCAAAGGAAAATAATGCTGTTAAGAACTCATATCACCTGTACTGCCCATCTAGAATTAGGAAAAAAAAACCCAAGCAATTTATTGCAGCAATACAATTATTATGACTCCAAACTGAATTACTATGAATTTTCTGCAGAAGAGTGTCCACAAACTTGGGGATAAAAACTAACAACATGATAATTAAATGACCGAAACGTCTAAACATCTCAATCCAGAAAGACAAAATAAAGTATATAGCACCTGTGGGGATATGATTTTATTACACATTCATCCTGAATGACTAGGTAAATAGAGACTTCAACTGACAGAAAAGCCGCATCTCCATTTTTATCTGCTCTCTACATGGATAGCAGGAGCCTTTGTTTAAGAAGCCTGTCTTTATTAGTGTTGGTTTTTTGGTTGGAACAATTAGTCCAACATCTACCACCAGACATATTAAAGCACTATAACGCCATCATTCTTACTGCTGGAACAAGCTGCTGGATAATGCGGTATATGTGCTCTGTGAAGATGCTATTTCTTGGACATCCGCTCAAGTTGACTGCGAATTTTCCCAGAGGAAGCACATCTCGTCTTGCGTAACTAGACCAAAAATAACAAAAGTTAGGCAAACATCTGATTAGCACAGTGAATACATGTATCAATCAGCATGAGTATTGTGCAGTGTCTCTGACAGCTAGCAGGATTTCAATACCAATACATACATAAATAGCAGCCATATTTTCTTCCTCCTCCAGTGTCCAAGGAGCTAAGTTAGGCTGAAGGCTGCTGTGGAAGGCTTTGCAGTGTTGCACAAAAGCAGCACATTTATAGTGCTTCAGATCCTGCATCGTGCCTTCTAGACATTCTGTTCTCCTTGTGCTCTGTCATTACTCAGTAAATACACTTCTTCATCCTTGTCCTTTCTCATTGCCCAATCTCAGTTTCCCTGCTTATCATACTTGTTCATTTCCTTTACCTGCCCTCAGCTTTCCTCTCCCTCTTCTTACTGTATATCTTCTCCCCATTCTTGACAAATTTCAACTTTTTTGTGATAACAGCTAAGAGAGAAAACACATTCTAGTCTAAGTGGTAGAGCATTCACAGTCCCACTAGAAAGAAGTGTGCACAGAATAAAAAAAACAACAAAAAAACAAAAACCAAACCCCGCATACTGATACTGAAGTACTTCTATTTACACAGGGACAAGGGTTCAGGGGAGACTGTAAACACGAATCCACCATAAATCTTGTTGGCTGCTAATTAGGCAGCGATGGCATTATGGTTGGATCTATCTTGACACCACCTGACTCACTGAGGCTGAGAAATATCCTGTGGCTTCTTACACATCAGTTGCAGGTATGAGAAAGGTAAGATGCTGAGTCCAGTTACAGCTCTGCAAACACTTCTGTTAAACAAATATGTGCTGTACTATTCGCTTTGTAGCAGAATGGAATTTTTGAAAACCATAAACAAGTGGTTTATTTACTAAGAAATTACTCTTTTTAAGAAAATGGAATCCATTTTCATTTTGAAAAGACTAAAATTAAATTTGAGCCTGACAACTATACTTAATCTAATCAAAACATATTGTCTGAAGTTTCACACCTGAAATTTTAATGAGTTAAAGGATGCTGCTGCTTCCTCCAATGACAGTTTAAACCAGCATAAGAGAATGTTACACAAATCCACCTTAATCAGCCACGAAGACAGCTGAAAGTACATGCATTGTTATCTACAGCATCAGCTCAGGTGGTAAATTTCTATCACATGCTAAATGGGGGTCACTTGAACTTACCATTAAACACGTCTACATTTAATTAAACAAACTCCCAGAAAATACCTTTCAGTATCTTTTAATACCTAAAGAATAATTATTGCAGTTAGCAAATGCCATCTTTAAGAAGTCACATGCATGTCCTATTCAGTAAAGGAAGCTAGAGATAAAAAGATGTTTTCATACCTCTGATTAAAAGCGTATCTTGTAAATTTTGTCCAACTCTCAAAGGAACATTGCAAGGACACACTGCCACAAAACTGGCCTTTTAACAAAACTCACTGTTATTTCAGACAATGAAATCTGTTCACTCTGTCTATTATGACAGGACAACTCTAGCTGGACAAATTACCACTGGGATAAGTACTCTTTAAGCTATTTCTGCCATTAATTTTCCGAGTGGTGAAGAGCCCATCAAAGGAGATTTCTTTTAAAGATTAATATATAAATTCTCAGCAAACATCTAAATACTTACACTGTAGAGATGAGATGCAATATAAGGTATTCAGCAGCCAAACTGTCTCCCAAGAGGGCGTGGGTGAGGAACCCAAGCAACTCTGCTCTCACTGGTGACAGCTCAGACATGAAATTAGAAACAACTAACAAAAAAGCAGAAGAAAACAAACGTCAGGAAATGTGCTGTTCCTCACTCTCTTCCCTCTACATCAACCTTACTTTCCATTACAGTTTGATGAAGAAAAATGTTTACTCCAAAGTAGTCTAAGAAAAATAAACAAACACTCATTGGTTTTCCAACTGAGTAATTACTAGCCTTAGATAACAAACATTTCCTTGGAAATGCCTTCCTTTTTTTAATAAGATACTGCGTAATGCATTTGCAGAAGGCTGAAAAGTTTGGAGCCAAATTTCTAAAATCAATAGTCTATGCATACTATACTAAGCTCAATACAAGGCATACAAGAAAGAAAAGGATACACATCAATTACAGGTTTGCATGCAATAATTCAGTGACAAAAAATAACAGTCAAATAGGCCACAAGGAATAGAATAGTTGCTTAAAACCAGAATTGCCTTATTTTCTGCTTTATGTTGTCGGTATGTTTCTTATTGTCACTGTTATACTAAATTGGAAATCTAATTTTACAGCAATTCACTGCTCCATTTGAAAATAAATAAAATATTAGGGCTGAACAACTTGGTAAAATCCTTGTGCACATAGAATGCAAAAACAAGTTTCATATAAATCACATTCATTTCAGAAAAATGAACACATAAGCATGACAAACACAAACACTTGCATCTTGTCCAGTTCTGCAGTGTTGAATGGTTCCTCCATTTAACAAGATTTAAATTCATATCCTGCCATTGACGCCTTTGTCTCTGAGCAAAGAAGTATTTATTCAGATGAACTAGGAAACTGCAGATTCACACGTACACAGAGAGAGGTCAAGTTCAGATACTCACAGGTTTTACTCTCCTCTTCATTAAGGCAAGCAGGCAGTAATGGGTTAATGTGTTGCAACTTCTGTGCCAAAATCACATGGATTCTGGGGACTAATGAGGCTGGAGGACTGTGTACTCTCTGTTCTTCTGCCGTGTCCATACACTCCATAGGATCGAGGGCCGAGCTGTCCGTAAGAAAGGGCACAGCACAACTGGACTTAGAAGCATTCCACGCAAATTTCTCACCATCTGACTAAGAGCAGCTGGAACCAGGCCAAGAACAGAGCACATCGGAACAAACAACATCCGCTCCCAGTTCCGGTTAACTCCTCCCATATTCAAACTACTTTCTTCGTGATTTTTATAAACACCATAGATGATACTGAATCACGGTTACATAACGATATACAAATGCCAAAGCATGCTTGACCAAAAAAATTTGGATTCTATTATTTTCAGAAAATAATTAAATCTTACTTTTCTGAAAACACCAAAAAAACAAACCCCAAAGCCAAACACCCCAAACAAACCCACATTTATTATTTGCTGCACCATTTAATGAGATGTAGCTTCAAATAAACTGTTACACTGTTCTATCCAGCATGTACTGAATGAAGTCTAAACAGCAACTTCTAAGAAAATAATGTAATCATTTACTACATTTGTCAGGGTATGGACACGTAGGATTTTTATATTCCACCAGGTTCTAGAGCCTGACAATAAGATCTTCCAGACAGTCACATAACAGCTACATCACTGGCCGAGTTAAAAAAACAAGTGAGTAAATAAATCCTAATGTACCTCAGCTCGAACTTGAAGGTATAACCTCTTAATTTACGAGTTCAGATACACAAGCTTTGCTCTCTTCTGATGAGGCCTTACAAAATTCCTTCCAGGTGGTTCTCATTTTTGAAATAGAAACTAAAGTCCCTAAAGTGACTGTATCAGATGATAGTAAAATTTAGTACAAATTTAATCAACTTGTATCAGTTTCAAAAGCTGAAAGGCTTTATAACTTCAAAGCCTCTTCAGCAGTTCACTAACAGACTGTCCACTCTTTCCGTTAAAAGAAACTTCTTTTGTTTGCATTCAAAACGTTAAATGCCACCATTTTGTCTATTTGTGATAGAATGACATGCAGGGAAAAAACCACGCAACCTCTGACAGACCAACTGAGCTGTCAGTCTGGGATCAGCTGTCAGACAGATGATAACCAAAAGCAGCTGACCAAGCCGAGTTAACTTTTAAGAAGCTGGCACTATGAAGGATTCACACTGCACTCTCCATATTGTACTTATCAGAAAGATACACCAAATCACCAACAGAAACAATTTAAAGCGCAATGGTTCAAGACATCACTAGTACACATGTTAGATTGGTAAACAGCTTCATTTAAAAAATTGATTTCTTGCATCCTTCTCAGTTAGTTTGTGTTTTGTCAAGCAAGTAATTGCAGAACAGCAGGTGAAATGGGAAGTTTCAATCAGTGGTATAATGTGATGCTATACCTTAATTAAGAAAAAAAACGAAGCCCATTTTTACTCATTTTGGTAACTTTCACTCTCCATGCAGACAAGCAAACTTTTTTTTTGTAGTTTTCAGAATTGTTTATGGTAACAACTTTCAGGGACTTAGAAATTATTCCAAAAGGACATTTTATAATTTTAAAGCTTATTAGAAAGCTTTGTTCGTTATTCACTCACTCACTGATAGTTTAATAGGCATGAAAGAGTACAAAACATCTAGCTATAGAAGCATTTTCTGTTTTATAGACTATACAACAACCTAAAAAAAGACATATCATGTATCCAAGGGTATGGATGTACCAGAGTACAACAGACTCCAGTTTACAGGATGGTGGATCTAACACTTTCCACATGAAGCTTTTTTTAAGCAACAAAATTCACCTCTGAAGCATAACTTATGTATTTATACATTTCCATGTCTGTATCGAGGTGACAGCCAGAATATTCTGCTTATGGAAATAAATTTTCCTTCAATTCAGGATCACGCACCAGGGGAGTCTTACCTCTCTTCATTGTTTACTATGCTCAGCACTGGATCCACAGACAATATACCATATACCTCCAGAACATCATTGACTTTGAAGCTATCCCAGCTCTCGTAGACCTGCCACAGAAGAGAAAATAAAATACAGAGGCAGATGGGCCAGATGCAGCACCGAACACAAACACAAGACAAAAGGAAAAATCTCAGGAGACTCAACTGTAGACTGAGAACAGTCTGTGTGAAAAGGTTTCTCCTAGTCCTCAGTGTCAGTAAGCTTATATTGGAAAATGAGTTTCTATGATTGCATGCTTTTTCCTATTGGCATTCTTTTGCTACACAAATGTAAAAAAATTGTACTCTAATCTGATTTATCAAGATTTGCTGAATACGAGAGCATTCAACACAGTAGCAGCATAGAAATTTTGTTGCAAGTTTCATAGTCAATATAGCACGTTAGTGAATCACAGACCATTTCAAACGCAACACAAAAATGTGTAGTGTAGTGTTTTGCTTCTTCCATCACAACTTTTTTTCCTTAAGAGTCCAATCCTAAAAGCAAAATACCAGGAGTCAGTATCAGATACACCCTTGAGCATCTAGTAACAGACTTTTTCATTTTGCTAACTGTAGTAAGAATATGTAGGCTCTAATAAATGCTGCCAAAGGAGTTCAGCAATTCACCTACAGGAGTAGTGAAGAGAAACAATGTAATAATGAAGAAAAACAATGTAATTATCTGTAGAAACAAAATTGTGGACTTGAAAGTCAATTTCTGTGCCCCTAAACTAACGCAAGACTTGTTACTTTACAGATTCTGTCTGCCTCACTGAGGCCACAGCCACCCTCATCATCTCTCCACTTGTGTTACCTTGACGAGACATGCTGGTCCCTTCTCTCCTGGCAACGGAAAATTTAAGTCAAGTGGAGGGGAGCAGTTGGGAGAAATGAGATGATGACCAGCAGAAGCCTCCGTTTCTAATCTCTTTGGCTCCACACATCCATGGATATCACCTCCGCTGCCTGAAAAATAAAGGATTCATAGGCTCTTTAAACAAAAATGCAAAGGCAAACAGCTTTCTTCATTGAGCAACACAGAATTAAACTAATTTAACAGGACGTCCAAGGCAAAAATATTTAATAAATAAATAAATTTGACATAAGATACTCTTACTCAGAATAGAGAAGTCTCACAAATGCATGTTTTATATCACCAAGGTAAGCATGAGTACTGGTAAGGATCTATGTGTCTTCAAAACCCAAACATGGTCAACAATCTGATTTTCAAAATGTAATACTTAAATTGTGTGAATGATTTTTTTTCTAAATTTGGTTGGACTGCCAAGGTAATATTTTTCTGTACCTCATGGTCAAAAAACTAGATAGTTCTTAAAGGTAAGAGTATGCATCAATGTAACAGTTTACATTAAAAATCTCTGTAGATTTTCAGCAGTAATAAAACTAAAAATATCTACACTATAATTGATCAGTCTGAGTATAAAGACAAAACAGTCTAAACTATCTAATAAAACATTTGCAAACTGGTAAGAATACAACAAGAAATACCTGAATTCAGCTAATGAACCCGACAGATATATAACACCGAACAAAAGAAAGCAATAGCTTCTGCAATTTTTAATAGCTTTCTTCAGGATGCTTCAAGTGTCTGGTATTAATCTAGTTCCTTTATGAATTCCGACTAATAAGTCTCACGTTAGGAAAAAAGGTAAGACTGGAAGATCTGAGATTTAGTTTGGCTTCGATTTACACAATAACATCCCCACAGGGAGCGCAAGAGAGACATGATTTTTCCCAGATTACCATGACATCTGAAATAGAGTGTGAAATTAAACAAGAACTCCAAAATTTCAGCCTGCTGCTATAAATTGTGTGTGCTGTTACATATAAAAGGCAATACATGTGTTGCTGTAAAAAAAATCTTAATTTTAGGAATTAACTCTAGAAAGTAGTACAAACAAGTCATACAATATACATACAATATGCAACACTAGGCTTTCCCACACTGGTGACTTCAACAAAGCTATCAAATTAGTTACGAAGGCTGCATTAACACTACTGATTCAAACAACTGCAAATATTTCAATTTTTGAGAATCAAAATTTCTGCAAATTCTGGGAAGATATCACAAAAGCTACTCATCAATAATGACTATTACCTATATGTTGCTCTTTCTGTTTAGATGGATGTAGATCCATATCCTCATCTTCCTCATAGCTCCTCTTGTGGCGACTCGGTGTGTAGGATGTTGAAGGACTAACTCGAGCTTGGCTTGCACTAATATATGCGTAAAATTGCGGATTAAGGACAACCACAGAATCAGTTGAGAAAATCAAGGCAAGTTGTTCTGGATTTGGTTTTTTTTTTTTTTAAACAAAATTCTATTGTCCTATTTTGAGCAAGACACTAAAATAATTATTTAAATTGTTATTTAGATTTCATCTCTTTAGATACACAAATAACCTGCTTAAGAAGTGCACAACAGTCATTGGCTTTGTTGAAAATAGAAACTAAAAAACACCGAGTGCTATTCCACAATCAGTCTCTAAAAAAATGTGGGTTTTTTTTAATGCCCAGAGAACATGCTTGTGGTCAGGTACAACTCAAAAATCTCAAGAATTTTTTCTCTCCCACATTTCAACCCTAAAGAACAGACATTATAATAATATTTAAAGACTTGGTATCTGATATAATTATTATTACTTTAAAAAGAAACACACAGAAAATGCTGACATACTTGTAAGAGACTAGCAATACTAGACTTTTAAATGAATTCTGAAAAAGCTAATACACTTTTTCTTAGCACGATGAGCAAACATTGAAATAGTGTTCACTATTTTCATAATAGCAAGTCTCACTCTAAATTTCCATTGCTGCAGTACTTTGCTGCAAACTTCATTCAAAGACTAACTCTTATCAATCATTTTATTACAAAAATTGTGCTAGATTAATTGTGAAATTGCACTGGTATTCTGTGCCAATGACAAATAGTAGTTTTCTTAAATTCTGAATTCCAAATATGAAATATCCAATCATTATAGATCTACCGTCAAAATCCTATCTTTTTACAAAACGCAACGTATCTTAAGTTTTCTAGACCTCTCCCCCACTCCCTTGGAGAAGAGGATATAGAATTCCTAAAAGGTGTTAAAATAAGCATCCTGTATCCATTTCATTCAGAAAATTCAACTTCCATTTACTAGGAGACACTAAAGATGATTTCTTTCTCCCCAGAATGTTTCCTGTACTCATTGAGAAAATGACATACTGCGGTTAATTTTACAGGAATTATTGTCATAACATGCTCAGCTACAGGTGTTTTTACAGATTATTGTAGGAGGCTCTCCCTAGTTTAATCAGAAAATGCCAACGGAATACCCATGGCTCAACTGAAGTACCTCTTTTTCTAAGCATTCTCAAGTAGAAATTAAAAGAAACTTTCAAGACCCTCCCAAGCAAACATGAAAAATCTCATCTAAATCCCGACTAAATCAAAAAGCAAATGCTCCTAAATTCATTCGCACCCTCTTTGTGCATATAGCACATCACCAATTTTTCCTTTTTACTTTTTCTACACCTACCACCTCTCCTGATTCACCCAAAATACAAGAAACTTTAAATAAACTTATCTCCTTGAACCTATTGAATTAGTTGGTGGTCACAGTTTGCGTAACAGAGCACTAGCCCAGTGAAAAAAGATATTTCTTTCACCCATGCTGATTCGCCAGGCACTGGAACACAGTAGAAAGTCTGTCTCTCCGAGGTGACTGTTTGCGAGGAGTTCAAATCAATTTCCTGCTGAGGCTAGAATACCAACAGAAATTTTGTTAAAAATCTGATTAGAGTTTGTTTTCTTTTTTTAAACTAATTCCACAGAGTCATTTACTCAGCCAGAAGTTACAACAAACATGAAAGATTATATACTCACGAAACAGTGAGTCTAGTCTGTTTACACAATGTTTTGGTTCTAATTGCACTATGCTACCAAAAATAAATCGTTTTCCATAGCAGAAAGTTTCAAGAGCAAGAGCGCTTCCCCCACCAAGCAAAACAAATTTTAAATACAACAGAAACAGCTTGAAGCCTGCTGAACTTAGAATGCCCATAAGCAGTTAAGAATACTCTGCTTTCCAAACCTGAGATCAATTTTGCATTTTAAGAGCAGTATCTCCAGGAATTCACTGGCAGGTACCAAATAAGCTATATTGCACTTACAAACTGCACCTTTCTAATATGTCATTTCAAAATTTGTATAACTTGTATAACTTACCCCACATTCTGCCACATCTCTGTATTTACCAAAATGCAAAACCTGTCAAGAAAGAAAAGGCAATGCAATCATTATGTTTCTGAAGGCATCCTGAATATGAATTACTTATACCAAACTCACTGCGGTCTAAAGTTGTTCAAAGACATACTTTCATTATTTTAGTAATTTTTATTCCTCAATGGAAATGTAAGAAGTGATGTATTACTGATGCTGTTTGAGACATATAAACAGAGTCCTATTAGACAGTGCCCAGACTCTACAGGTTTAATTCAGAAACTACAGGAAATATAAAGACTAGAATGGAGAAAACGCTAAACATTTAGTAAAATAATAAATCAGTATTTCACTTACACGTGCGTTTGTGTTTGGGTCAACTGTTTCATATACTCCCATGTAAAACTCAGGATCAAACATATCTTGAACCATGCAGCGAAATTTCACTAAACTGTTGGGCTTTAGGTAATGTACAGGAACATCATTCAGTGACGGCACCTATAAGAAAGAGCTTATTCTAAACAACTGGTATATAAATATTAAGAAATGCCCTGAAGTAAGTCAAAATCAGCAAAAAATCTGTCACCAACTTACTCTCTGATCATCTGGTATATCCTATTGTTACTTGCCTCAAACCCTGTATTGTTGCTGTCGATATGATCAATTGCCTCTGGTAATTCAGTGCCCCATCAGGTAACATACTGAATATTTTCTGAGTACTTTTACCCCCACATTTACTCCCCTAATCCAAGCAGTAGCAAAGTCTGTATATCTCAACAGTGGAATAGCTGTTACAGATAATAGTTACTATTATCAGACACTTAACAGTTCCCAAATTCTTCCAGTTCCAGAGCCACCAGCCCTGTTCATTTCTCAATCCCGATACTAGACTATAAAGAAATGCATTTTGGTGACTGAAACTGTATGAAAACCCTACAACAACACTTAAAACTACCTCTTACACTGGCAATTATTGCAGCTGCAGTATTAAATAGAATTTATTAATGATTTTATTCCCATTTAACAACACTTTTACCATGTGTTATGTATCAGTGCTACCATAGCCATCGCATGCACAATTTCTTATAACAAAAGGCAGTGGAAAATCTGTATGTTAATTTCCAAGTCCACACTGGGGGGAGTCTTTTTCCCATATGTTTACATGACAATGGAAAAACAGAAGGGAAAAAAACAGTGCCTGGGCATGTGGTATAGCCTGAAATAATGAGAGTTGCAATAAGAATAGAGGTTTTTTGATTTGGAAGATAAACTCTTTGTTGAAAAAAACCCAAACCCACATCCAACATTAAAATGCAACAAAACCCATAAGTGGCCCTATAGGAAATGTCATTTTAATAAACAAATATATATTCCCTCGTGTTTCTCTTGAGTAAGAAAATGTGCTTTCAATTCCTTCTAATGTTGTAAATTTAACACAATTTTGCTATCTACACTTCTATTTAAACTGTCATTGAAATATTAATTACAGAATACTCTCAGTGGAAGGAAAAAAAAGAAAGCCAATTATTTTCACTTGTTTGTTTAGCCATAAGCAGAACAGATTTGATATGAAATTTTCTAATCCACTTAGCAGTGTTCCACAATGCCATTTTCGCCACAGTCTTTTAGAAAAATATCAGCTTTAGAACTCAAGTGTGCATGCTTTATTTTTAAACCTAATGCGTAGCTTCCTTGCTAAACTGCAAATCCCAGGCCTGATAAGGCAGTTTTAGCAGGAAGTATTTTTTCCTAAAACCTGAAAGCCCCAGCAGCTATTTCTTCAAGCCACACAAAAGTTTGCAGCATTGCCATAAAAGATCAGGATAGAAGGGGTTTATAAACAGCAGTTCAGAGACTCGTGGTGTACAAACACTGCAGGCTCACAGTAGACAGGGCAGGCATTAACATTTCCAAAAATGTCAGTATTTGTCAGCTCCTGCCATCTACTGGATTGTACCACAAACAGGCAGCATTCAGCAGTTATGGCCCAGGGCAAAACAGTACACTGAAGTCAAGCAGATTGGCTTCTCCGGTTTCAGTCGGGATTTCACATATTTGCTTTACACACAGATTAAAGCAACTGAGGTGTAAATAACGCATCACAAAGTCTAGGCCTGAAATTCGGAAGTGTACTCATCACGAAACGGAAGAACTTCTCAGAAACATGTGGGAGGTAAAAAGAATGAAGCTTAAGAATGGCTTAACTCTAAAGGAATAAAACAATCTTACCCAATTAGTAGCATTATTTTCTTTTAATTTCTCCTTGAAGTAATCGGTTACCTTCTTTTCCCAGTCAGAGTTTGGAACATTTTGGGCTACAAAAAAACCACATTTATGTACGCATTAGCATCACATAACAGTCTTCTCTTCAGCATTCTCCTAACATGGTAAACAATTTAAACATTTCTTTCTGTTCTGGGCAAATGACTGCATTTTAGACTACTTTATGACTCTTATAATCGCACTGACTTCCCACCTTACACCCTTTCAGGCAAACTAAGATGAATGCGGCCTCTCCTGGAAGCGAGGAAAAGCTCTGAAACCCAGCTAGAGCCTGGAGGAGGTGCCGCTTTCAGCTCTATGTTCACTGCAGTAATTTTTATTCCCACACACCTTTAGTTAAGATCAAGCCTAGCGCCCAGCTTCAGCTGGCGGCCCTGGTAATATCACCACCGATCGGTAACCCATGTAGCCAGCACGTATGGCTCCCGAAAGCCAAAATATGCTTTGGTTTCTTTCTGTTTTTCCCCCTCACCAGCCTGCCAAGCCGAGGCAGACCTCGCGGCCCGGCCGTGAGGCACCGGGACCGGACCCCCCGCCACCGGCGATAGCCGCACACCCCCTGTGAGGCCTCGGCGAGGCGGCAGCTCCCAGCGGGGAAGGAGGACGCGGCCACCCGCCTTGCTGATCCCGCTTCCCCCGGCCGGGCCCGCCGCTCCCGCGCCGTGAGGGAAAGCCCCCTCAGGGCGGCCGCTGAGAGGATCCCGGCCCCGCCCGGCCCGCGCTCACCGAAGATGCCCTGCACGATGCTGAAGGGGTTGTTGAGCCAGTCGGCCACGCACGGCATGGCGGGGGCTGAGGGCAGGCAGGGGGCTGCCGGCGCCCTGCAGCCGCCAACTCCCGCTCGCAAGCCTCGCACGGGGGCTCCCCGCTTCCGCCCTCCTCCTCCTCCTCTTCCTGCGGCAATGGCGGCGCCGCCAAGGCCGGGCCCGCCTTCTCCTCCTCCTCACCCGTAGGCAGAGAGGCCGTCTGGGCGCGGAGCCGCCATCTTAGGAGTGGGCAAAGCGCTGAGGGCGGAAAGGGCTGGGCCGCCGCGGGGGAAGGGACGTGGCCGGAGGTGCAGCCATGGCGGCGGCGAAGCCCGGGGCTACTGGCGGCGGTACCAACTTGCTCTTCTCTTCATCGGCTACCGAGTTCAACTTCACCGTGCCCTTCATCCCGGTCAGCCAGGCTCCGGCTGTGCCGCCGGGCCCCGCTCTGCTGGCAGCGGGTAGGGAGGGCGGCCGGCCGGGGGTGCTGAGGGGCCGCTGTGAGGGGAGCGGGAGGGCGCGGAGGGGTTGGGCGGGAGCCCGGCGGGGCAGAGCTGGTTAACGGTCGGTGGGAGCCCTGAGGAGCCGAACCGGNGCCGGGCCAGCGGCCACGCCCGCTACCTGTCCGGTAGACTAATCTCTGAGGGGGTTGTCACTCCCGGCTGTCCGGCGTTAGTCCTACAGGAAAGACAAGCTGCTGGAGATGTGTATGTTCCTCTTTTTCGCCTGTGCTTAATGGTATTTAGCTCTGTGCTTAGGGAGAGGGAATCGTAGATTCATAGAATGGTTTAGGATGGAAGGGACCTTAAAGATCATCTCGTTCTAACCCCCCTTCCCTGAGCAGGGATGCCTCCCACCACACCAGGTTGCTCCAAGCCCCGTCCAGCCTGGCCTTGGACACCTCCAGGGATGGGGCAGCCACAGCTTCTCTGGGCAACCTGGGCCAGGGGCTCACCACCCTCAGAGTGAAAAATTTCTTCCTGATATCTAATCTAAATCTCCCCTCTTCCAGTTTCACCATATGCCTTTGTGGAAAGTCTCTCTCCAGCTTTCCTATAGGCCCCCTTTAGATACTGGAAGGCGCTCTAAGAGACCCCACGCTGAACGACCGCAACTCTCTCAGCCTGTCCTCGCAGGAGAGGGGCTCCAGCTCTCTGAGCATCCTCCTGGCTTCTGCTTCTTATGTTGGTGTCCCCAGAGCTGGATGCAGTGCTCACCAGAGCGGAGCAGAGGGGCAGAATCCCCTCCCTCGCCCTGCTGGCCACTCTTCTTTTGATGCAGCCCAGGATTGCACTTGGCTTTCTGGGCTGCCAGCGCACATTGCCAGCTCATGTTGAGCTTCTCATCCACCAACGCCCCCAAGTCCTTCTCCCCAGAGCTACTCTCCATTCGTTCTCCACCCAGGCTGTATTGGTGCTTGGGATTGCCCCAGCCTAGGTGCAGGATGGTTATCGTGTTTTCCATTCATTGATTAGCATATTTGTTTTGGCAATTAAAAGTTGTCAGTGCTCTCATACAGGGGTGTATTTCATATTTTCACTTTTTTTAGGCTCCTCTTCCATGTTATCTTCTATTTTCCCTACGTGAAAGTAGCATGTTAAGCAGTCACCTTAAATTTCCTTATTAATTTAGCCGTGGTTTTAATTTCCTTTCCTTCTAAAGCCTTAATGGTGTTGCAAACACATGCATTTGCGACTTAAAATCTGATGCTCAAACAGTTTGAGATAAAGGAATGGATTTTTCTGTAAATGCGTTCGGTCTGATATTAAAGCCCTAAACAGTAGAAATGCACATAGAAATCAGATACTTTAAATTTTACTCCATTAGTACGTGTTGAGTCTAAAATCCAAGACTTGATTTCAACGCTTTTGTATCTTAGCTAAAATAAGTATTAATATATCTGGAAATCAGTGGAGTTCACCTCTGTAGATTTTAAAAAATGTTTGCCAACATTTGGCAAACATGTGGCTTTGAAGCATTTTTTTTTAGATCGACTATATTTTTTTTGTGGGGGAGGGGTAAAAGCATTAGAGTGTTATTCCTACTTACTTCAGGTATCTAGGTAGCTGATATGTTTACTGCTTCCATTATGCAATCCTTATAGCTATTATTTCTTGCAAATACACATCATTTTTCATTTTTAGTAAAGTAAGTTTTAAATGCTAGTCTGGCCAGTACCTTTCCTTGGGTGTCTTTCATGTGGTAATTTCCTGAAGACTTCGAAGCTAGACAGAGAGAAAATCTGATAGAATTTCATAAATGTTGTGAATCATATACTCTCCATCTCACTTAAAATTTGATTGAATGAAGATTCATAGTTTTGCAACTGGAGTGAATTTCAGGGCCAGAGGTTGTGCCACGTTCTGTGTCTGCCCAAGTAAGGTCCACGTTCTATTTCTGTGGTCCATTGCGCTTGCCATTTGTCCAGCCAGGTCTCACAGGGATCTGGCTGTGTAGAGCAGTTTGCATCTTGAATCGTAGTTTGAAGTAGGAAGGAGCAAGCTCTTGAGTTTGAATTTTAAATTGTGTAAAATGTAATAAGAATTGATCTCAGGAATTGTTTGACATCTGACAGCCAATGTTAGGAAGCTGTGTGCAGTCGTGAATTTGTTGGATCTCCAAGAGTGGGTAATAAGTGTTCTGTGCTTTGCAGTTTGATGATAGAAGATACATTCTCTGGCTTGGGTGTGGGTGAAGTAACAAATATACTTACTGTAGATAGAAGGGGGTGTTCCCAATGAGGAAGTGGACTAATGTCACTTGTGGTTGTCAGGTGACAATCTGTGAATGTCAAGGTTTCACCCTATATAGGGAGGGATATACAGGCGGTTGTCACACAGTCACCGTTGAAGAAAGAATGTTTTGTATATGGGAAAAATACTGCCCTTGTATGTCAAAGCTGTACATCATGGGAAATTTTTAAATTTGTATGAAGTGCTTCTTTTTCTGCCAGTCTGGGCTTGTGTTCCAGTGTAGTTTTTGCAAAATTAGAAAAAGGCAAAGTAGAAAGTAATGTATTGTGTTGGAAAGCTATGTCTATATATATACACACACAAGTATAATTTTTGTTTTGGCAGAACTTTGGTCAACCTCATTTTGCAAGCAAAGACACAGAATAAATCTCTGAAACCTGTTTGAAATTGGAGAATAGTAGGTGTTTTGTGAACAAGCATTTGGTAAAGACCTTGAAAACTCTTCAGCATGTTGCTGCATGTTTATCGTGATCTGACATGGTGAGGTGAATTGCCTGCTCTGCTACCAGTTATTTTAGAAAGCTGAGAATTGACAGCATGGTGTGCAGTATGCTTCTCTCTATTCCACGATGCTTATGAAAAGTGAAAGGAAGAACAATGTTATTGTTTAGAAATTGAGATCTTTTATTTAGTATAAATAGCTATTCTGCTTGTAGTTGGGAGATACTTCATAGGCCTGACTTCGTAGTGGGCATTGCTTGTAACTGGTTTGAGTATTCTTCACATGATGGTTTGCATACATAGGTTTTTGGTTTTGTTCCTCAAAGTGGAATGAAATGCTATAGGTGAAAGTAAGAGAAATTGATAAATGCAAGTGATGTTTGCCTCAAATTGACACTGTCTGAAAAGACTACTAAATAAAATCTGGTTAAAGTAGTCCTTTTTAGTCATGGCAGCTGCTTCTTTTATGATTAATTAATTAGAACAGCAGCTTCCTAGGGAGGCTTCTCTGTGGATTCCCCTGTGCTCCCTTGATACTCTGTATTACAGTTATGTTGGCTGCAGATAAAGACATTTGTTATTGGCTTCTTGTAGCTGCGGGGATGCTTGGTCTCTCTCTTTGGCTGGTGACCGAGTAGCAGAGAAGCAATGATAGCTCTGTGGTTTCTTCCCTTTGGCCTGGGGATTATTTGGTTGTCAGAGCAGATGACAACACTCTTGTGACTTCTGCGGTTTGCATTGGCTGCATTGGACCTGGTTTATGTATTTTCTCAATGCAAAAGGGCAGTCATTGGCCTTGCACCTTTTCAAGACCTCCCTTGCAATTATGCAGAATGAGGACTTAGTTTTCTGCACCAGAGATTTAACTCTTGTGCTAGTCTAGGACAGGATTTTTAGGGAGAACTGGAATAAGTTTTGCTCATCAAGTGACTTGAAGTGATGAGTTGTGGCCACCTTGTGAGTCAAATGGGAAACCTTTTGAGGGCGCTGCTGAAGGAGCAGGTGAGGATGGACTGTTTAGCCAATAGGTTTGATCTCTTTGGGAATGTCCTGAAGCTCTACTTTTGAATTTGATCTTGGAACTCTAAAAACTAGAGTATAAAGTCCTAAGCTTGGTAACTGGTTTCATGGTGAAAGGGAATGGACCAAGGCTGCTCTTGCATTTGATAGGCATAAGGGAAATTGGAAGAGATTTCAGTGTCCTGTAAGCAGGGATCTTTGCCAAGCTGGCTTGGGAAGGCCCTGGCTTCGGTCACACTTGGGTCTCTTATGTCAGATTTTTTATTTTTGTTGCTGTATCTGTTTACATTGAGTGACTTCTGTGGTCCATTTTAAATGTTCTTGAAGACTTGGTATCTTTATTTCATTTTATGGTGTGTTTAATCATCAAGGATGTATAAGCTTTGTAATGCTTTTAGCTTTATGTGTGCCAACAGAGTTTTGGAAATAGATGATAGTGTTACAGAACATTTTGACTACATACATTAACTGGTTTGAACCTCTCACATTATCTCTAGTGATCTTTTTGTTTTTGCAGATGATTCTGCAGACGTTGGTGAAGAGGACAGCTTCTTGGGTCAGACTTCCGCCAGCCCCAATCCACCACAGACTTTCAACTATTTCTCACAAGTCCCTAGTAGCAGTGACCCATTTGGAAGTATTGGGCAGCCTCCCTTAACAACTGTTGCACCACCTGTTGGAGCACCAGCCTTCTCCCGGCCTCCGACTTCACTTCCACTTGTCTCTGGGTTACAGGATGGGCAAAATGCCTTTTCACCGCATATTCCCAAGTCACAGTCCTCTTATGGTGCACCACCTACTTCACAGGGGGGAATTGTGGCTTATCAGACTCCTCAGCAGAGCTGTCCCCCACCTGCAAATGCATCTACTCTTCCCCAAGGAACATCTCAGCAGGGGTATAACCCTTATCGGCACACCACCCTGAGCAGCAGAGCTAACCCATACCTTACTCCACCGCAGCTGCAGCAGAGCCAGGCACCTGCTCACCCACCATCCTCTGTGCCACCTGTCCAGATGTATCAGACACCTCCCGGGTCATTAACACAGGTATATAAATCATTCCTGATGTCCTAGTACCAGAAGAAGACTATTTAAGTCGTGTGAAGATTTTTCTTTTCTCCCAAAACCCCCCCAGAAAAAGTCTTGAACCATTTCTGATAGCAAAATCTTTTCACTAGAACTAGCCTGGAACTGTTGCTTTAGGAAAACTTCCTGATCTTTGAAGTCAGCATACTCTGAGGCTGTAGCTACATGAGCCTCTGTCATCAGAAACAAATCCAGGTTGTGAAGTTCTGTTCCTCTTTTCTGTCTGTTACCGAGTTTGCTGCCATTTCAGCTGTGCTGATGCATTGTTTGTGCCTCTGCTGTAAATCAGGTTCATTCAGCCATTTGCAAGATACGGGCTAAAAATCTCTTTTCAAGCTGTTTTTGCTGGTGAAGCCAGCAATTTTTGAAATTATGATCTAGGTCACATAAATTGTCAGCAAACCCTTTGAAACACATCAGTTGAGGATTTTGTGTGATATGAAGCATTAATCTCCACTCTTCTTTTACCTTCACAAAAGCATTATTAAAATTATGTGAATGGGTTAGTAATAACCTGACAAGTTTTCTTTGAAAACAACAAAAATTGTTTTTATTTTGCCTGAACTACTGCTATATTGTTACTATTGTGAATAAAAAATAGAAAGATTATATAATGACAAAAAGCATAGCAAAGACAGTAGAACCTAAAATATTTGGAGTTTTAGATTAAAGAATTTCAGAACTTCTGTTTGCTTGATTTTATATATGTCATAATACACTAGTGGTTTGGGTTTTTTTTTTAAATGTATCAACCAAAGGAGTTGCTACTGCTGACATCACTTGCTTTTAGTTGTACTAACTGGGATCTTTGTACAATTTGTATGAAATGAGCTATATGTAGACTTTCAAAATCAGTTGCTTTTCTTGTGTCACTGAGGCTACATTTGCGTTTGAAATCTGCCTGTCCTGATCACTTTGCAGCAGAGCTATTACTGAAGTGGCCACTTGTTAAAATTGACAATCTTTATGTAAAAATGTAATAATGTGTAAATGAATAATGAGAAGAATGCATTTTTGTTTTCATGTCAAATTTGGTGGCTGTAAGTAATTAGCTCAGCCTGAGTCTTGAAAATTTAGGAGAATATTTTAAGTCTTACTGGTTTTATGTAATCAAGGTGCTAGACTATAAAAGTTTTTAACAGTATTTATGGGAATGAAGTTCACGTCTTTATTTGAAAAGGCCTAAGTTTTCAAAAAAACATGATAAAGTGGACAACTTATCTTTAATTCTAAAAATGTTATAGACAATGTTCCTAGGGAGGAAAAATGTTAGAAATAAAGGCCCAGAGTGTTCTCTATAGCAAAGTATAGATTGGTTCTGTAAAAACTATGTGAGATTGAGGTGATGAGCCCTTATCTATTTTCAGTTTCCACAGTCTCAGTCACAGCTGCGAGCTCCCAGACCTGCAGGTCCACTGGTCCCGGCACCTCCTGTTTTGCTGCAGAACCAATATGAGCCGGTTCAGCCACACTGGTTCTACTGTAAGGAGGTGGAGGACAAGCAAATATGGATGCCATTCAGCATTCTGGATTCTGCAAAACTAGAGGAAGTCTATAATTCTGGTAAGTCGTATCTTACTTGGAGGTGAACAGAAGGACTAGAAGGAAGATATTGGAGTAATGCCACTCACGTATGAGAGTGTGATATGGCAGTAATAAGTAACGTTAATACGTATCTTGAAGGTGTATTTTGTGCCACTTAATTTATTTCGTTTACATGATCTGTTGCTTGATGCTGTCAGTGTTAAGATGTACATCCCTAGTGGATACTGCACTTTCACATAGAACTCCTAGCTATCTGTGTCTTGCTTTGCCTTTTTGTTAAATGCTGTCATCTCTGGAATAGCTGTTCACATCTGGGAGATGTTCAAAGCTTTTTTTTGTTGTGTACAGAGCATTTAGAAGCGTTTTAGGGGCAATGCAATGGCTGTCTGATGTTATGATGCTTCTCTTCCATGGTATAACTATCTGTCTTAATGGCCTAATATTCATCACAGAAGTGATTGGGGGTGGGGTGAGTCTGTAAAAATATTGCATGTGTTAGTATTGTAACCAAGTGTAACTTTTGTGTCATAGTCCAACCTGATCCTGAGAGTGTGGTTCTGAGCACTGACGGGGGACGCTATGACGTGTACCTGTATGACAGAATAAGGAAAGCTGTTTACTGGGAAGAAGAGCCTTCTGAAGTGAGACGATGCATGTGGTTTTATAAGGGAGACAAGGATAGCCGGTTTATTCCTTACACTGAGGATTTTAGTGATAAGCTAGAGGTTAGTATTACCTTTACATAAACTTCATGAAGAATTTGATAGTTCTTTGTATTTATGATCTTAGAAATACTTCTTTGTGTTTCATTACAATGATTTCCAGAATGTACTTTCTGGAACAAAGTAAACAAACTGTGGAACGGGGAGTGGCTGGAAGGCCGCGTTGCTCATGCGATAGGTCCTGCATTGCTGTGACCTAAAATCAACTTGTATAGTGCTTCACATGACACTTTTGTATAAATAAAGTTATGTAAATTATAATCTTAACATACAGATGATGCACAAGGCCAAAAAATGGTTTGTGTGAGAAGGCATATACTGATTTTATGTAACTTGTTTACTGTTTCAGGCAGAATATAAAAGAGCAGTAACTACAAATCAATGGCATCGAAGACTTGAATTCCCAAATGGGGAGACAATTGTTATGCATAATCCTAAGGTAATAGATTTTGGCAATTGTTTCTTACAGAATTCATTAGGGGTGATTGAGCAGGCTGATGGAAGCATAAATTGAATACAGTCTTAGTCTTGCTTGAAAAGTACTTGTTGATCTCTTGGGATATGTGTGCATTAAAGATGATAAAATTTATAGAACACTGAACTCCTGCTTGCTTCAATGTGCTGTCACGTGATTAAAAGACAATGCTTTCTGAAACTTCAGAAAAACAAGGGTTTGCATAGTAAATATTTCGATTAACTGGCAGCAAATGGGAGGCAATTTGAATTAGTTTAACCTCAGTCTGTAGCAAATCAAAGGTAGTTTAAACTAAGAGCTTTCATGTGGAAAAGAGAATTAATTTAACAAAAGGTAATTAGTTTGTGTTTCTAAGCCATGAGAAGTCTTCCAATGCAACTGTTTTTAGGCCATGAGAATGTATAGAAAAAAGCTTTAAAAGTTATTCTAAATACTCTGCTAACAGTCTTATGTGATTAAAACCTGGACTTCAGCCTTATTGAGCAATGCTGTTAACTGTCGCTTATCATAGATGCAGTAATTAATAAACAAGCAAAATAATTCAAGGGCCAGAAAGGATCATGGTAGCTCCTAATTGATGCTGGTTAAGGAGTTCTATCCAGTAAAAACCTAGAGAAGGAGCGCTTAAACCACTTGGTGTCATAAATATGAGTTCAGACTACACTGAGTCAGTGTAAGTCTTATAAACAGCTGTGCTACTGAATTCTTCACTTTCTGAGGTTTCTGGGCTACTTTGAATANCTTGATGTTATAGTAATTGTAAATTGGGGTAGTGTTCAGTTTCCTCACAAAAACAGTAATCAGTTAAGGAAGAGCTGGTACTGGGATCTAGGAAAGAGGAACTTGAATAATGCTTGTTTGAGGAGTTAAAATTGTTAAGAATGACTGAGTAGGCCAGCTTCTTCAACTAGTCGTTACTTTTGTTTAAGTCATCTGGTTGCTTTTCAAGGTAATGAAAACTGTGTTATTTTGGAATCTAGTTTTAGTGACGCTGTCGCTGCTACAAGGAATAGCCCTAGGGTTTTCTAAGGCTTTTTTTTGCATATGTGCTAATTAAAGAAAACAGTTGTCTCAGATGCAAGGTAAAGCAATCAAACAAAAAGTGTGTTAAACCATGCAATGCTTTCAGACTGACAAATCGTAAGGGTTTTTTGTGTTTATAATTTATAATTTTTGTGTTTATATTTTTTTTCAGGTCATAGTTCAGTTCCAACCTTCTGCCACACCAGATGAATGGGGCACTACTCAAGATGGTCAGGCAAGACCAAGGGTAGTAAAACGTGGAATTGATGATGACCATGATGAAATTCCTGATGGTACGTGATTACTTTATATAGGTCTGCAGCTTGACCAGACAGTTCGTTTCTATGCAAAAGTTTGGCCCTAATGGTTGGAGCCGCAATGCACTGTTCGTGCCTAGAGTCTAAAGATTAAACTTGTTCCTTAGTCTAAGCTGCTTGAAAGAATCTATCTGGTTTTGGTTTTTTTAATCAAAGGACTGCTGTGAACTATATTATGTCCTGGACCATGTTAAGCAGTAGGCTTTATAAAGCAAGTATATCTTAAGGTTGCTTGACTCTAAACTTCAGTTTAGACTGCAGGTTGCTTGACTCTAAACTGCAGTACATATTGGTACTCTGAATTTTTTATTTTCTTTTTCTACAGGAGAAATGTCCCAAATTGACCATCTAGTATTTATGGTTCATGGCATAGGTCCTGTATGTGACTTGAGATTCAGAAGCATTGTTGAATGTGGTAAGTTTTTGCTTGTTTAATAAGCAGTTGTATTCTTTATTGTTTAAATGTGGGTTTCTGTATCTCGTATTCAGATAAGCATGCCTTTAAAAAAAAAAAAAAAAGTAAGTTTCTCATGTTAGGAAGTTCAATTTCTGGTAGAATTTTTTCCTGATTATTTTCTAAAAGCAGAATCTGTGCTTTGCCAGACTTACAGCCTTAACTGTTATTATTAGTGCCCAATATTAGACTTGCAGAGCAGTTTAGCTTTTGGGGTGTGTGGGCTGTTTTTTGTAGTGTGGGTGTATGCATTTGCTTTGTGTGGTTTTTGGGGCGTCGTTCTTTGTTTGCTTTTTTGTTGTTTTTCTTAATTTGCTCAGTTGTGCTTGAGTGTATTTTTAAGAAGGCCATGTGAGATAAATAGAAGCTTGCTAGAAAATCCACTTTAAAAAATATATATATTTTCTTAGGGGAGTAATGCTAGAAAAGATGTTTCCACATTCCAGTTCTGTTCATATGTGTTCTATGGCTAAAACCAGAGGTGGGGAGAAGGAAACAATATTTGTAATTGTGTGTCACTTGAGTATTACTATAAGATTTTCATTCCTCTTCTTCTCTACAGTTGATGATTTTAGGACTGTTTCTCTGAAGTTGTTGCAGACTCACTTTAAGAAATCTTTAGAGGAACGTAAAGTGAGCAGGGTGGAATTCCTTCCAGTTCACTGGCATAGCTCTCTGCATGGAGATGCAACAGGTGTAGACAGGTGAATATATTGTTTAATGTTGAGAACTTCATACAAGCTGCATCTTAATGTTTTTCGTAAAGTGGATAAAAAAAGAAGGTAATATGCTCTTTAGGCTAGATGCATAAATGACAGGGTTACAAAAGAGAATCACTAATTTTTTTTAATTAACATTTTAATGAGGATTATAGAGAAAGTGGAAAGGCACGTGGAGTATTTTTTTTTATTTTCATGACCCTAAGTGACATGATACATATACACAGACACACACATTTTTTCTGTACTGCATTTTCATGAAACTGGCTAATGCATTGATACGTGACGAAGAGTGACTACATAGAGATAGTGATTGTAAGTATGAAGTGGTGAACATGGAGATGTATTGTCCAGCAATATACAATTTAGAGAGGAGAGTTTTCTCTCCTGTACCTTCTTGTAGTCTCATTGAGTCTGACCCTAGGAGATGTCAGTGCCCTCTTTCCCAGGAAGGCATTGAGTCCCCTGTCCAGTCCCAGAGTAGTACCTGAATTGCGGTTAGGCAGTTGAGCTAAGGTGGTGGGGTTTTCTTTGGTGTTTTGTTTTGGTTTTTTGTTTTTTTAAAAACAAAGTCTCTATGTTTGGGTAGGAGCGTTACAGCATTTTAAAATCTATTTTAAAATCGCTTCTTAGTGCCTATCCCTTTGCTGTTGCTTGACATTTCAAGCTGTTATCTCTTGCTCAAAGATGGGGAAGTAGAAAATGCAAGGGTAGCAACCTGTACTGCTTAGAGCACGCGCTGGTATTCTTCAGACTGTTCTAGCTCGGTTAAGTCATTGCTTTCCTAGAGTCTTAGTCTTCTGTTCTTATTTGAACACTGCATTATCATGAGGAAAGTTCCTCATTCTGTTAATCAAACCAGGAAATGCTAACCAAGGCAGTCTCAGTTCTCACTGCCCCTGTCTTAAGTCCAGGCAGGCAGGTGCTGATGTCGGGCTTTTTCTCCAAAAAGAGAGCATTATGTTGCCTTTTACTTCAATTTCACCTTCAATTTTTATATGTAAGTTCTTTTTGTCTTCCACTTCTACCAATCTGCTCACAGAACTTCCCTGTTACTATAACAGAGCAGTGTTGGAACAGAGAAGAGATTATTTCAGGCATCCCTTCAGTCTGGAGAGAGAAAAGGGAGCCGTATCTTTCTCAAATATGTACAATCAGGAGATAACACTTAATGCATGAATATGCAATGAGGCTAGAAGGCTATATGTTTTTCTAAAGTCTGTAGTATTTACACTGTGGTTCTGCTACTTTCAAAAGTTAACAAAGTTCTTATCTGCATTTTTTTAAAAGGCATTCATGCTTCTAATTAATGATTTTGTGTTACTAGGAACATAAAAAAAATCACTTTGCCGACCATTGGACGCCTGCGCCACTTCACCAATGAAACACTCCTTGACATACTGTTTTACAACAGCCCCACCTACTGTCAGACGATTGTGGATAAAGTGGGGATGGAAATGAATCGTTTGTACGCACTTTTCATGAGTCGCAACCCAGACTTCAAAGGAGGAGTCTCTGTGGCTGGGCACAGTTTAGGTAATTACCTAAGGAATTGATTTGGGATAAAAGCAGCATTCCTACACTAAGGGAAATGGAACCTTCATGAAGCATAATGTGAAAATTAGCGAAAATTAGCTAATAGGGCATGGCTGTCTGAATGCTGCTGACTAAAAGTCAAACACCTCAGTAGCTAAGTTTTTATAAAGCTTTGAGAGAAGGTTAGTACTTTGCGGATGTGTGCATTTCCCTCTTCCTGCCCTCCTTTAGTTTCCTTCCTGAAGACTTAGTGTCTAATTTGTGTTTAAAAGTTGACAGGTTATCTGGTGTCCTGTTAGGTGGGTAACTTCTGTGTCTCAGAACCTCCACTTAGTAAAAGTAGATAATTTTTTTGGAACAGTGTAAGTGTTATAGTGAATATGACGTAATGGTTTGGGCTGGAACTTTTCCTCCAGTTTGCAAGCGGTCTAAAATGGTTAAGGAAAGATAGCTTAATCATGGCAACTGCACAAAGCATGAACCGGGGGGGGGGGAAGATTTGCTTTTTGCTGAGAATGATTGTGTTCGAGTTAATATATGGGTATTTTAGTTTTAATTCAGCCATCTTTTTTGATCAATCTATACATTGCTATTACTGTTCCATATAAATCATGCTTGGGATTCAGGGACAGGAAAATCTGACATTTTTCCCAAGGCAACTTTAATTCCTGTTTCCAGGTTCCTTAATTCTATTTGACATATTGTCTAACCAGAAGGACTTGGCTTCATCAGTAAGTAGTGGACCGTTCTCTGGTGTTAATGGAACTGTAAAGGATGTGGCTGTTCATGATAAACAGGTAATTTGCATGCTAGCCTTAGATCTGATATTTTCAGCAACTTTTTCTTAAGTTTTCGGAATTTATTAGCTGAAATGAGGTTGTGGGTTCTGATAGTACATTTTAACGTGTTGATGGAAGTGTGCAGTTTTATAAATATTTTTGGTTCTGAGGAAAAACTATTTGCATCTCTCTCAAGTTCCAACTAGGCCAGTAACAGGATTTGATCAAGAGCATTAGTTTTGACCCTTGTAGATGTGTAACTTGGTCTTAACAGAATCTGATGGTGGGTGAGATGCATAAGAGGGAAAGAATCTATCTGTGTTCAGGATAGAAACAGTGACCAGTTGTTTGATGATTAAAAGGAAACATTTCGGAGTGTTGGAAAGCTCAAGAAAACTTTTGCCTCTCTTTGTAATTTTTAAATATGTGTTTTGCTGGCGTATAGTTAGTGGAAAATCTGTATCCTGCTTTACTAAAAATGGGCATAAATTTATAAAGCTTACATAATAAAGATTTTAAGAGAAAGTAATTTAACTTGGTTTTACCCGCTGAATATTAGTTTTTCACCGTTAGATGGTGTGATTCTGTTTCTGTACTGTTTTGTTAAGATGACTGAAGATACCAGTTCCTTGGGCTCCTCAATTACTACTTCTGGTGATGACCTTTGTGAGCCTGAAGTAGAGGATGATGTTCCTACTTTGCAGAAGACTCTGGAAATGCTTAGTTTGTCAGAGTACACAAGCACATTTGAAAAGGAGCGAATTGACATGGAGTCTCTGGTAAAATAACGTTCACTTGACTTACGGGGATTGCCAGGGTATGGATGTTTATGTTTGCCGGGGCGGGGGCGGTGTTGAAGGTCTTGTTGTTTTGTTTTGGGTTTTTTTTTTTTCCTTTATGAGTTTAGTGTACCATGAGGCATGAAAGCAGTTGCGAAGGTAAGATGATTAATGCCTGACATGATGACTAAATGCTATGCGAAACTCTTGGTGTGTTGTCCATCCCCTGCTTCCTCCCCCCACCCCAACTATGTTAAGGCTCTTTGTATCATGTCTTTTTAATTTTTTGTAATTTCTGTAGCTCTATAAAATGTCTTCTCTAATTCATAAGTCATTGCCAATAAGAAATTATGTATGTTACTAGAAAAGTTATAAATTATGCTTTGATGTATGTGCCTTTTGGTTTGGGGGTTTTTTTTTTAGCTGATGTGTACAGTTGATGACCTGAAGGAAATGGGGATACCTCTTGGACCAAGAAAGAAAATAGCTAATTTTGTAAAAGACAGAGCAGCCAAACAGGTAAATATGTTTTTTTGGGAATTAAATAAAAAGTTGTTAAGCGAATGTAACTGATTTCCTTGCTGTGGAGTAACTTCTATTCTTTGACACACTTGTTAACACCATGGATGTATTAAAGAAATATTGACAACTGTGAAATAAACTTTTTTTTTCCTGATTTTGAAACTTGTCTCAAAAGGAACAAAAGAAAGCAGTAGCAGAAAAGAAAGCAGTGCTGGCTGCCACGCTCCAAACTCAAGAAGATGCTCAGAAAGCAAAAGAGACAGGTACTTCTGTCTCCTCTTCAGAGTCTGGTCAGCTGCACTCAAAGAGGAAGCTTCCCGTTGGTGCATCTGTTTCTTCTGTGAACATTGACTATGAGTATTTTGAAGTTGGAACTGGGCAGGTGAGACTACATAGATTTAAATTATTTATTTGGAACAATGCTGTCCTTTTTCTTGGTTGTGGTTTTTTTTTTGGTTTGTGGGTTTTTTTTAATGTTGATGATTTTGTGCTGCTCCCCTTTGTTGTTGTACAAAAGTTAGATTTATATAGAACTTTACCCTTTGGCAGGAGAGATGGGAGAGTGGGTTAGATTACTGAAACCCAAAACTTATTATAGCAAGGATGCCACTACAATTCATTTTTTCTTTCAGCAGTGAGCGAGTTGTAAATACAGTTCTGTTCCAGAAGCAGAACTGTGTGAATAACATATTGATTGGTTCTGTGAAGTTACATTTAACATGGTAGCCTAAAATGATCCACTTATGCTGTTACATTTTTTTACCTCAAACTTAACTTAAAAACCAAACCTCAAAAACTTCCTGTTTTAAATATATATTTTTTTTAATTTCTTGTACTTTTGAATTTGTTTGGTTTGTGTTTTTTGTTTTGTTTTGTTTTTTTTTTTTTAAAGAAAAGCATTTGAATATTACAGTATTAAAATGTACTACTGCCTATAGTATTAGTATGGCAGAGGGCAGTGCAGCTGAAAATTCCTGGAAGTACTGTGAGCATGTGGTTGATTTAATACACAACTTGTTTTTCCCTCCTAGCTAAGCATTCTATTAACTAGCTGGCAGTTCTGAGAGATTATATGTCTGATTTTTGTCTGGCAGGTTTCTGTGGTTTACAGTGCTTTGGACTTTGAACCAGATATTTTCTTTGCTCTCGGTTCTCCTATTGGTGTGTTCCTTACTGTGAGAGGTGTGGAGAAGATTGATGAAAACTACAGGCTTCCTACCTGCAAGGGATTCTTCAATATCTATCATCCAGTGAGTAAGCAGTACTTTTGATATTTGATTTTTAGTTGATGCAGATGACAACAATGCAGAATACTAAGTTGTAACCTCTGAGCATTACATCTTCTGTTCCCCTATGTACATTACCCAAAACACCCTTTTTAAAAAACAAATGACCCAACTCAAATATACGTTCCAAATATTTGTGGTCTTTTACTGTAAAAGTGAAGTAGAACTGGCTATAGGTTCCATACCTAGCATTCTAGGTACGGGTTGGCTTGATAATATTTGCCCTGTTCATTTTCAGAGCTTAAAGAACTTTTTTTTTTTTTCATTAATTTCAAGCCACTCTTGTCAACTTTTATAAAGTGTTTCTATTTGAGCCTTTTACAGGACTTTTCTGAGTTTCCAGTTCAGATTCTGGGAAATTCAAAAATTCTTAGAGGTTTTGCAGTGCATGCAGTACACTTGTCCTCTTCTGTCCCATCCTGTTTAACAATTAAACAGTGACATGTTGGTAGAGATCATGAGAGTGCAAGAAAATTTTGCTGCTCTTTCACCGTTGTGTTTCTTCTTTAGAATCTCTGTCTGTAGGAAAACAAGATCTAACTAGTTAATGAACCTGTTTAATCTTATGATTAAATTCAGTGGTCATGAACTCGGTTTCTGTAAACTGAAATAGAACAGAATTAAAAAATGGTTCTCTATTAATGATAGAAAGGAATTTTTTTTCACTGAAATGTGATAATTAGAATAACTTCTAAGATAACTAAATGTCAATGTGTTGTTTCTTAACAGCTTGATCCAGTAGCTTACAGGTTAGAACCAATGATCGTTGAAGACACGGATTTAAAACCAGTTCTCATTCCACATCATAAAGGCAGAAAAAGACTTCATCTGGGTAAAAAGGAAGCTTATTTCGTATATGGATCTCATTCCTAATTTACTCATTCGATGCATTAGAATATTGTAAAATTTCAAGATGCTAATGAATGTTTCTGGATATCTGACTCCATGTTTTTCCTAAGCATCAGAGGGGATTCCTTCTAGCCCCATAAGTTGGGCATTCACAATTGCATTCAGATATAATAATTGTAATTCCTCCCAATTCGAGCTTCTAATCACCGAAGTTCCATTTTAAAATTGCTCTATATTGCTTGTTCATGTTAAATTCTAAGTAATTGCTAAGATGATATGAAATGGAAACTAAATTTACTGGTTTCTTCTACCTTGTCCGTAATGACCATCATAAAATGTTTAACCAGTGTCTGTTCAGTATTGGACATGTTGAGGAAAAAGGTGATTCCATAGCCAGTGATGGGCAGGGACTTGATTTTGTTGCTCACGAGTACACACCAGATCAAGGTGCTGTATTTAGTTTTTGCATACTTAATAAGGAAAGTAAGTTTTGCTGTACAGCTGACAGTATTACTGTTGTACACGTTCACAGAGCTCTCCTGAAAGCCTGTCTTCAGGCACTTGGATGGAGAAATTCTACAGCATCTATACTTTAGAATGATACATCAGAATGAGTCTGCTTTCCTAGACTAGACAAGGTGCTTGTTAAGGCATGTTTTAGGTTACAACTCTCAAAAGGTGTGTATAGTAAAGGAGGAAAAATATGGTCTGTTGATCTTTTCTGGTTTTTCTTTGATGTAGGTGAATGTTCCATGGAATAGTTGTGAGCCCTGATCTAACAGACCAATGTGGTTCTAACGAAACACTCATTCATGACCTAGCTGGCCTGTTTCTTCTAATAATGAGGATGTTTTTTGAACAGGGTTTAATCATTCTGGTTTTAGTTTATAATTTTAAATCCTTCTCTTATGGTGATTTTTCAATTTTTTTTTCTTTTCTTAGAGTTGAAAGACTCTCTCTCTCGTATGGGATCTGATCTGAAACAGGGTTTTATTAGCTCTTTGAAGAGTGCGTGGCAGACCCTCAACGAATTTGCTCGTGCTCATACATCTTCAACTCAGCTACAAGCAGAACTGGAGAAAGTAGCTAATCAAATTAAAGAGGAAGAAGAAAAGCAAGTGGTAGAAGGTATGTGGGCACATTGTTGGTTTTCTTATAACTTACCGATCTCAAATTGATAGAAACTTGAGCATTCTGGTTACTGCTTGCTATTGATTTTCCTGACCCTGTTAAGGAGGCCTCTGCTTTTGTAGTATTAATGTTAAATGTAAGATCTATTGATGCATTTTTTGTCTTTTAGGAAAGGAAAAGTTAACTTTTATTGAAGGATATTTTGGGCTTGAGTTTGTATAACCTTTCTACTTTCTGTTAGAAGGGCAGATTTTTTAAATCCATTGTGTTCTCTTTCCTCTCAGGGCAAATTAGTACAAATAAATATTTTTGGGATGAGCTAAGAAACATTTAAGTATATGCTGTAACAGAAAAAAATGCTGCTGAGGAAAATGGACTTAAGTCAAATATAAATATTACCTCTGGTGATGCCAAGGGCAGGCTTCCCAGTTGTGAATTATCTGTTGGTGTTCAGTAATGCTGGCTTTGTCTATACTTACTACTAGTTTAAATTGAGGATAGCGATTGACTCTATGCAAGAGGCGTGTGAAAGTACATTCTTTCAAGTTATTTGCTTGTGGAATGACTGGATCTGTCTGTGTATAAAAAGTGGGGTTTGGTTTTAAAATTGCTCAGCTACTACTTTGTGAGCTGTTCTTCAAAAAAACTCTGTTTAAACTGTTACTAAAGAAATAAGCCTATAGTTCCAGTAACCTTTCTGAACTATGCAGTGGTGTGCTAGTCAGTTGAGGCTGTTATCATTGTTCTATTGCAAGCACATGGAAATTATAGCAGGGAAGGTGGGTGATATTTCTTGATTATAGTCAATCAGGCTGTGCTTGAAAATAGTTTAATTCTTAAACTCTTTAATTTTAGCTGAAAAGATCACTGAAAGTCCAGACCCTCCAAAAGATGAAGATTTTTTAGTGAAGGTTGGAATGCTAAACGGAGGACGTCGTATTGATTATGTTCTACAAGAAAAACCAATAGAAAGCTTCAATGAATACCTTTTTGCTTTACAGAGTCATTTGTGTTACTGGTAAGAGGAAATATTTGTGATTCTATAAATACTGCTTTTTTGATATAACTGTATATCTTTAAATGTTGGTAATGACATGCATAATATTTATCTTACTCCTATTGTCTGTTATTTACTTGTGACCAATACGATAATTGCTAGAATCATGTTTCCTGTCTTGAGTGTTTTTATAATGAAAACTCAGGTGGTCTCTGTCAAAAATGATGCCCTAGTGTTTCACTTCGGGTATGTTTCGACAAAAATAACGGGGTTTATATACACAGATTTATTTTTCAGGCTACTGCTGATTTGAGAAGTTAAACGTTGTAAAAGGACCAACCAATTATAAAGCTACCAGAGCAGGAGTTGTTCCTGTGTTCGATGTGTATGCCTGTGACTTAGGAGACCTGAGTTTTCTGGGTCTTTGTAATCTTTGAAATGTTTGGAAAAGGTGACTGTCGAGTTGGATACGAGATCCTCATCACTTTATTCTGAAATGGCTTCTTGTTTGAAAAGATGTTGCCTTCCCACATGGGTGTACTGTAAAGATAAATTTGTTATACTCTGGATGCTCAAGTGTTATAGGAATGAGACAATTCAAGTATTAAGGTAAACGGTATATATGACTGTCCAGGTATGTCAGTCTCAAGATGTTGCACCTAGATGTCACTATTAGCTAATTTAATTTCAAAATAACATTCTGTGTTAGCACAAAGTAAACAAATCTATCTTCCTCTTTGCAGTAAAGACATTGCATACTCATCTCTTGAACTTTGACAATCAAAACACACACCTTTAGCTATAATAATTTTCAGAACAAGAAGAGCTCTATGAGCATTTTGACAACTGTAGTTTTTCAAATAAAACTATTCATGAAGGAATTATCTTCAACTACAATATGTAGTAAAACTTTATTACCTCTTCATGTTGGAATGAAATTGCCGGATATTGATGCTCTGATCAAAGATGAACAAATAAAAGGAAGAAAAAAGGCACAGTGGATCTTCCTGTAAATTTGGATGGTTATGATTTACCACTTGTGTACAGTGGTTGCTCATATGCAAAGCAATTTATAGAACAAGAAACAGTTTGATGTCTTCATGTTGTCAGAGCTGTGGTACACCATTGCCTTATCTGGATTTGATTTACTTTTTTTTTTTAAGTGCTTACATGTTTCAAGTGGAGACAAATATAATTCCATTTATAGGAATAGCAGTAACTATTGACCTGTTGTATTTGCCCTTATGAGTGGCTCTATATGTTTTTTTTCTTTTTTTGATATGTCATCATATGCGTTTTATTACTGTCATAAAATTAGCACACGTGAAAATACACAAGATGTGGAATGGTAGAGCAAACGATGTGTAAACTGTATTTGGCAACGTGACAGCACACCTTTATATGTAAGACCAGCTGGGATGTTGGGTGCCGAGCTGTGCAAAATGCTATTGTGGGGGAGTGACCGTTTTTATTATTCAGTAGGCAAAATACTAGTCTCTTGTTCTGAGTTTAGCAAGTGCTGGACAAGCGGTGCTCTACATTATTTTTGAAGGTTTTGATTTTCGATAGCTAATAATTTCTAGAAGCAGGCGTTTTGCCAGAGGTTAAAATAAGGAATTGAAAGTGTTACCTGAAGGATCTTATTAAAGTGGGTATCCCTTACATTGTTAAAGATCAGCAGCTGCCGGAGAAGGGATTATCAAGGCTGCAGTGCTGATGTGTGCCAGGACTGTGGAGCACTGAGCTCTGGCAGGGCTCCCCGAGCACTGGGTGACCCCACGGTGGCAGTGCCGTTTCACAGGTAGAGTTGAAGGAACAGGGAGTTCTTTTCCACAAGGTGGCAGACGATCATTGCGAAGTTTTTAAAAGCTTGCTACCTGTAGCTTTTTTTTTTTCTCATTCAAATAAGGAAGATAAACATGATGATTAACGACTCAAATATAGAGCATGTGGTGGGGTTTTTTTTGTTGTTTTTGTTTGTTTGTTTGTTTGTTTTTTGAGGGGGGTGGTGGGGAAAGCCTTAAATGAAATGATCTGTATGCTAGAGAGAACAGAGCTTCCATGTTGATCCTTCTACTTGCTTGTTTACTTGCTCATTTAATAGTAGAGACCATCAAGAAAAGTGGTTACTTATCCCTGTGCTCAATTGTGGAAAATACGTGTAATCTCTTAGCTTGCACATTTAACTCCATCCTGGTGATCTGTAAATGATGTTCCTCACGTTTGGAGGGTCACAGTTCTGACCGTCTAAATCTCCTTGAAAACTGTCACCCTATGTAATTTCTTTTAAAAAGCACAGGAAGCTACCCTTATGTAACAACTCCTGCAGCTTTGGAACTTTGTTATTTCTTACAGTGATTGTTGCTCTTTTATATTGGTATTGTTTGTGTGTGTTTAAATAACAATTTATAGACAAGTAAGAAAATTAAGTCTTGTCCACGTTAAATTTAAATTCAGATAGCCTAAAGCTTTGATTTTTGCAAAGGAGAGGAGAAACACCAACTTGGAAACATGGCACGTGAATTCCATTAATCTCTAAATTATTTGAGAACTTCCTGACTTTTTAGTAGTTAGGAAGAGAGGAAGACTATGGATATTTAATATAGTCTATTTACAAGGAAGTGCCAGCCAGTTAGGAGAGAAGGATTAGAATATTGCTGATAGAACTTGCAAGGCTGAGTTTTGACACTGGGCTAATAGATGCAGTGGAGCAAGTAAAGGAAGAAAGCCGTGACAAGTTGAATGTGTTCTTGGTGGAATATGTTCAGGAGCCCATCGCAGACAAAAGCCAAATGAGTAACATCAAAGAAGTGGATAAAGAAGGAAATTTCAAGTTGCAGCCATAGTAAGTTAGGGGGGATGGAGTCGGGGGAAAAATGCAGTAGAAAAAGGTAAATGCATAGGCTAGGGCTGATAGCAGAGATAATGCAAAACTGATGAAGAATTGTAGCTCAGTGGAATTTGGTGGAGGTAAGGCCATATTTCTGAAAGATAAGGCAATAGGTTGTGCAAATTTTTTAGAGACCTGGAATGGGATGAAGCATGGTTTACAAGAATTAGAAGATGGACCATACCAGCATAACCCTTTTTTTTTTTTTTTTTCCTTTTTTTCCAAAATTCTTTGTAGGGGATCTGAAGACACTGCCTTGCTGTTTCTCAAAGAAATATACAGGACTATGAATATCAATCCTGAACAGCCGCAACATTGATGTATAGGTACATGAATTTGTAAGTTTGTTCTAATATGTCTTATGTACTCATATCAAATTCAGCTGCAACTTAGATGTCTTTACTTTTCTTTTTTCCTCTGAAATTTAAATTATGAAGCAGGCAGCTGCAAAGTGTCGTTTTGATGGGAAAAACAATTTCTAGACTTTAGATGCAGGGGAATTCTTCCAAGTTCTTCCCCCCTTCGGTCCCAAAAGATACCTAATATTAGAGATTTTGGTATGGTGTAATAATTGTCAGTAGAAATATGCCAAAAAATATGATCTCTCTTTATTGTGTTTCTTTTTCAATTCAATTGTTTAGTGAACGTTCAAGTGTAGGAAAACTTGGTGATATTGGATATGATGAAATTTCCTTTGCAGTGCAGTACATTAAAGAACACCAACAGTGTTCCAGTGTTGTAATGTGCAAACTGTGGTATTGGTTGACCAATTGTGCACATGTGCCAGGGAAAAAGTCACTTCTCTCCTAAGAAAGTGTTAAACATTGATATTGATAAATTACTAAAGGAGGCCTCTATATCTGCCAGTATTTTGTTATCGTTGTATAGCTTAATAATTTCAGTAGAACAAGTGAAATGATACAGCATGGAAGTTCGTTCACTTTGAAAAGAAATCAAATACATAATATAATGGAGTATCTTAGATAGGAAAAACAACTTGCAGGTATTTTTATTTTAAGATGTGTGTGTCCTAGCTGAGGATCTGTATTGTACCAGTTTGCCTCACTGGATGTTATAGAAAAGGCTATATTCTGAGAGGCAAGGAGGAAGAAATATGCACCTTGCCTTTTTTGGAATCCTACAACAAAATGTATTTCTGATGCATTTTTCCATTTTTCAGAAGAACTGATAATGTCAAGGTACATAAATACCCAGTGTGAAGAGAAATACTTGACATTTCTGAGGAATATTGTAGATATCTTTAACTGCTACCATACAGTTTTAGTAGTCTTTTGTAACAGAATGCTTCTCGTGGTCGATTGATAGCATCTTTTTTTAAAAATGAAACGTCATAGCTGATCAAATGCATTTTTTAAAGCTTGGCCAAATAATAGGAAAAAAGGCACTGTTTGGCTGCACAGCACTGACAGTGGTGTATCAGTTATTACAACGGCTTACTCAGAGTCTCAAGTCATGTTTACAGAATTCTTTCTCTGCTTTTATTTATGACTGGTTAGGGTGAAATCATACAAAGCTTATTGCTACAGAAATAACTTCCTGTCTTATTGCGGGGGATGGGATGTATTAATTTATCACCACAAAGCTAGAAGTGGGTTTGTTGCTTAGCTTCAGCAGACACTGGGATAATTGTATTTTTCATTGAGAACTACATAGTTGGAGGATGGTTTCGCAGGATGTCATGCAACAAAGCACAGTCAAGGGTGTCTGTGTGGTTGTAATACCATTAGGAATTGCTCAGAACTTCCGTGAGCACTTCCTTGACTGAACAGCACTTGAGGCTAGGATTCAGGTCCCAGAGGCTTAAACGGGAGGGCAGTTAAGGCCCAGTGGGATGCACTTAATGACAAGTGGTATCTTGGGAAGGCTGCACACTACGAGACCAGGATTTTTTTTACATGAGAAGAAATGTCTCGGCATACTCTGTGTGAAATATTATTGTGTAAGTCTTGCAGCAGGGAAGAGGAAAATTCTAGGAAAATTCTCTCCCAGTGGTAGACAGTGGTCAGGTAAGGTTGGCTGTGGGTTTTTTCTTTTCTTTTTTTTTTTTTCTTGTTTTCTTTTAAGACCCTCAAATGTGAAAGGTGGCAGTGTGAAGGTAATGGGTTATCCAGCAGCGCCTATGAGAGCAACATGCATTTGCCTACCTAGAAGTAGATTATCTGAAGAAACGGCCTCTCTCTATTTGTGGGCTGCTCAAGGGAAAAAGTAAATGTCACAGGTAGCTCTGGGCTCCCTCTTCATATTTTTCATGTTAATTGATTTGGATGCTGAGACCTCACCACTTCCCTGCTTTGATGTGCAGAGCTACCTCTTGCTGTCCAGTTTAATTTCATGGTGTCTGCTGTCAGCAGAGGAAAAGAGACAGGATCTACTTACCTGCTTGCCTCTGCTCAGGAATTTTGATCTTTATGGTGCTGTTGGCCAGTGCAGATCCCTTTCACTTCTTGGGGACTGTGGTCATTTTGGAGCAGATAAAAAAATTTAGCAGAGGCAAGCTAAGGGGGGAGCTGGATGCTCAGTTTTATTTCTGGTCCGAAATAGCTGATTGTTTTCTTTTGGAGAGATGGAGGGAGTTTGCCAAACAGTGTTCCTAAAAGCAGAATAGGGACTAGGGTTGCCACTGTGCTTCATCAAATGGAGGATGGATTTTGAAAGCAAAGAAGGGGAGCGTTGATGCACAGCATCTGCTGCATAGCATGTTTGTATAGTATTCTGTCTTGGGAGTATTTATTGTTTTGACATCTCTGGGTAACTTAACTGTCTTAGTTAAAATTACATATGAGAAGAATTGGTCGCACTTAAAATTGGTGAGTAGCTGCCAATATCTGTTTCCCTCTACTCACTGATAAAATAGTACCAATGATATTAAAAACTTCTGAGTTCTACTTTTATTTTGTATGAGTGATTTGAATTAGCTCTTCTACATCATCTTGAAGCTATTTGTTGTGAAATGGTAGTACAGGGTTTCATGTGAACAATGTAAAGAAGTGCTTGGGACAACTTTAACACATAAATTGAAATTTTCATTTCCTGTATCTTTTTTGGTAACTCGGTTGAAAGGAAACGGAAAATTCCAAGATGTCTTTAATTTACTCTTGCAAATGAGAATTTTGTCCTTCTGTAGTTAAGTGTAGCCACCACTAGCGTCTTTATTTTTTTTATTACATTCACAGGAGTATCTATCACTGTGTTGGTTAGAAGATTTAAGTCACTATGCACTCTCTATATATTATTCTTATTTTTACAGCTCTTTTTAGAGGGCCCCAGTAAGGGAGGAGAATGCACCAGCATATCAAAACTTGGTTGTATAAACTATGGCATCTTTATCTCTAAATAAAGTAGGATAATTTATTACCGTAAGTTAAAGAATCTGGTAGCTAATTAAAATGTATAGTGAATGACATCCTATGTGCAGTTGTTGTGAGCTCTTTCTGTTTGTAATTGTAACTGCCAATTTGTGTCCACAAAAAGTATATTTCAGGAGCTTATTGTATTAAAAAATTGATGAAAAATGTGTATGGATTTTTAGATCCTTTTGAGTCCTATTGAAATTGAATGTTGGCATATTTAATTTTATTAGTACTACCGCAGGAATAGAAAACTTGATATGTTTCATACTTCCCATATGTACATGTTCTGTTTTCTCTGCACAGCCGTACCTGTTGCTCCGACAGACCTAGTGAAAAACTCTTTGAAGAACATCTAGTATTTTCATAGTTACAGATGGCAGGATTAGCATCAGACTTTTTTCTGCCAGTCCAGAACTTGCTCAGATTCTACCTTCTTGTGTCACTTCAAGCAAACTTAAATTTTGAGATGATCAGCACTGTCATTCAAGAGATGGATGGAATGACACAATTTTGATCTTAAATCAGTTTAATTGTACAGTTGCCAAGTATAAAGTGATCGCTGAAGAAGGTGGTTTTGGCATGCAAATCATTACTTCTCTCCTTCAGCTCTCCTGTCTCAGCTGGTGGTCAAACATGCTTTGCCTATCAAAGCTGCATGTCCTTATTAAAAAGGACTTGTTGAGAAACAGCAATAATCTGCTTTTCTTGACATGTTTATGGGTCCACCTTTTAAAAATAAAATGTGAACTGTAGTTATAACCATCTTTAATACAGATTACACAAACCAGTTCATATCTACTAGAAACTAGCAACCAGAATAATTTTCTTACTATTGTAAGTGTGATGGAGATTATTTTATAAAGACCTTTTAAAGCCTCTGTTAAGAGTTTTATTGTGGAGTTTTTTTTTTTTTAAAGTAAAAATGAACCTTTGACTTTGAAAACGTTAGAAGTTTGTTACAGCTAGTTCAGTGTTCACATCTCCTGAAATGAAGAACAATTTAAAATAACATTCTGGTCTAGTAATTAAAGTAATTTTAGTGAAACTAGGCTGCGGTTGTGAGAACTAAAATATTTACCTTGACCTTGCATTTTAAAATCTCAAAACAGTAAATGTAAATAGATGAACCTGAAGCTTATGGGTGGTAGATAATAATCTAGGTCCAGACCTGCAATCCAGCCTCCATTTTCATGTAATGAAGTTGAGATGAATTGGGAGTATGAAATCCTTTGAATTTGTATCTCTGAATACTGAGCTTCTGTAGCTTTCTTCTGGCTTCAACTTACATGCAAATTGTGGCTTTTCTTAATATTAGTGACTTAACCTTACTACTGACTATTTGCCTCTTATTGCAGTAAATGAATTTTGAAATGCAGTGTGGGTTTTTTTTCTTGGTATATGTAAAATACACATTATTGTGCATATATTTTGGTTATTATAATTAAAAATACCTTACAGTGGGTCTTCACAGCAAGGTTTTGTATTTCATCGCAGAAAATAGGTTGGAAGGGACTTCTGGAGAGGTTATTTAGTGCAACTCCCCTGCTCAAGGCAGGAGTGGCTTAGGACCTTGTTCAAGGATGGAGATATTTCACCTCTCTGGACCCTATTCTAATGTTTGACTACTATGATGGCAATTTTTTTTTTTTTTCTAATATACAATTGGAATTTCCCAGGTGGAGCTTCTGTCTGTTACCTCTTGTCCTTTCTCTGTGCATCTTCAAGAATAATGTCTCTGTTTTCTCTTGTGCTCCTACATGAATTAGTTGAGGGCAACAATAGGATTTTCCTACTTGGCTTCTCAAGACTGAACACTTTCCTTGACATCTTGCATGCCATGTGCTGCCACCCTGTAGTCAGCTTGGGACTTTCCACTGGACTTGCTTTAGTTTATTGAAGTCCATCTTGTTCTGGGAAGCAAATTTGCCAAAGGGAACTTTTTATCCAAAACAAACAGGTCTGTATCTTTGTAAATTAACCTTTGAAGACCAAGTTTTCTAAGCTTTACAATCTGCTTTGGTAGCTAGAATACAAATACTACATTTAGAAAAAAAAAAACCCAAAAAAACCAAAACCCACCACAACAAAAACCCACAAACCACAACCACTGGCCTCATTTTCATCTTAAGTATCACAGAGTGGAAGTTATATATTTATGAACTCTGTGCAGCACTGAATAATCTGATGAATATGCTTAAATAGTTCTGACGGTCGTCTTTTCTGTTTGCTTTCTTCTTTTACTGCAAAGCTGATGGACTGTGATACTGCTGGGAGGGAACAGCAGTGCCAAGGAACAGTAAAATTTTATGGGTGTGTGAGAAGTGTTGTTGCATGGGTGATCCTGGTTGGCAAGGAGCTTCCTTTGCAATGGAAGGATGCACAGGAGGATGTTGCAGGTGAATGAGGACCATCTGGAGCAGAGAAATTGTTCTGGGAATACAGCATTAAAATCAGTTCTAGTTATATAAATAAAAATTCAACTGCAACTACAGTAACTAGCACTTCTTGTATCTTAAAAGCAAATGGAAGATCGGACATTAGCGAAGAAAAATGATGGTGTAACCAATGATTACATAAAACAAAGAAAAACTATAAAACAAATGGAGTTTAAAGAGTGAATTTCTATCTGCTACAGATGTTATCTATTACTTCCTCAGCACAAATCTTCCTAGCATACTGCAACAACTTTTTGGGCAGACCGTATGCAGCAGAGCCTCTGATACATGCTGCTGTAGGTTTGTTGTTTTATTTATTTTGACGTTTCTAAATAGGAGTAGTAGGTATTATAATCCATAATTAAATAGATAATGCTAATTAAACTTTAAATTTTTATATATGGATTACCTAATTAAAGTTTTCCCTGCCATATTTTCATCTGTGCTAAAGTGATCGTAAATATATTTTTTTTTAAAAATTAAAATTGTCCAGAAGATTTCTTTTTTTAATCAAAATATCTATGTAGCAGGGTATAATAGCACAGGGAAAGGAGGAAAAATTAGTTTACCTACCCCAAAGTGCTGGGAATTGCAACCATCCCACTGCCACTCTGATTCTGCCTTGGCTTTTCTTGTCATCTGCCCACATCCAAAAAAAAAAGTGTGTACTGCTTCAGACTTGCATCCTGGCGCTGGGGCCTCTGCAGGAGAAAAGCGGATGGGTAAATACTGGCTGTGTTCTGCAGCCCTGACCACGTATCTACAGCTGCCGCTGGTGATGAGCCAATCTGAAAATAGGGACCGCAATCATGAGCAGTCCTGCATTGAATGGAGCTGTGCTAGGAGGCTTGTGGAGGTGTTCAGAAATACTGGAACCAGCATGATGTGAGGTACAAAGTGATATTAGCACCATCTGCCTAACCCGAGACATAGCTCGTATTATACAAGCTTAAAACATCCTTCAGACAGATCACCATGTAGTAGTACATGCTAAAACAAAAGACTGCAAGTCACTCATAGTGGAAGGGTGAAAATGTGTGACTAATCCTTGCTGACAGAAGTCACCCAGTAGGGTGCAAAGTAGAAGACTCATCTCGCCCTGTGACTTTCTAAAGATGTTTTAGAATCATACAATAGTTTGGTTTGAAAGGGACCTTTAAAGGTCACCTAGTCCACCCTCAACTTCAACTAGATCAGGTTGCTCCGAGCCCCATCGAACCTGACTTGGAATGTTTCCAGGGATGGGGCATCGACCACCTCTCTGGGCAACCTGGGCCAGGGTTTCACCATCCTTGGCATAAAAAACATCTTCCTCTTATCTAGTCTAAATCTACCCTTTCTCTCCCTTCCTACTTGTGAAAACCTGCAGTGTTATTTAGGGAGAGATTGTCATGAAAGTCTTAAGCAACAACAAGCTGCTCTAGGAAATGCTCCATGCTCAGAAAATGGGCCACCTGTGCCATGAATGAGATGCTCTTAACTAATGTCACCTGTGTCCTGGCCTGCTGGTGGGAGACTGGCTCCCTCCATTCAGCAACTGAGGTTGGCTGAGCAACCTGGATCAATATTTCCTACAATTAACACATTCGTGCTGAGTGTTCTCCTGAGGATCTTCTGAACTCAGTGCTCACTCCCTGCGCTGCTTTGGTGCAGCCTGACTTTCACTTTTATAATGGGAGACTATCTCTGTGCCCTAATATGGGAATCTGAAGATATTTGTGAAGATCTGAAGACTTTTGACAAGATACAGTGCTTTGTTTAAGTGAAAGCGTTGAGGAGCAAATGCCTTCACTCTCCGTCTGTGAAGAAACTGCTGTGTTGAATGGCATGCAGTGCTTCAGGTAAGCACGTATGTAACATTGTGTTGATCTCATATCTACAGATCTGGTAAATTGCACATTCTTTTGAAAATAAGTTTATTGAAGGATGAAAGTGCTCTGACTGACTTTTCTTTTCCACTAGCACTTCATCCTCGTAGCATTACAACAGAGAACCAAAGGTTGGTTGTGAGTTCCCCAGAGCCACAGAAGTAGTGAAGGGCACAGACAGAAAAAATACATAGTGTGCAGAATAAATTGGAAAAAAAACCTCCAGAAAAGTGCAAAACTAACCGGTTTCAGCTGAAAGGTCACACCTTTCTGGGTACTCCTTTCATATGCTAATTCAGACTCATACAGTCCAGTTTTGCACTGAGACCTCATGTGGAAAGATAATTTTCAGGTGGAAATTTTTATGAATGAATTCCAAGGAAAAAATCGGAGCCTCGCTAAGAAATCCAGCACCTTTCTTAAAGATTCTCATTTGAATGAAACTGAATCTTTCATTGAAAACTTACTTCTTCTGAAAAACCTTTTGACCACAGCTCCTTTCCCGCTGTTTCGGGAGCTGTTGCCTCCGCCGGCAGTGCCCGTTTCTGTCCTCGGGGAACACCTCCTCGCGCATCTCTTCATAAAAGAAGCAAAGTCAAATAATTTCTCCTTGTGCTAGGAGATGTCTTGCATAACACTGAAAATTTTCAGTGACTCTGTGCCTAGAGTTGTCCTGGTCTTTCCCAATGAATGTTACATTAATATTTATAACTTTGTGTCTGCAATATGACGAATGTGTTACAAACTCTGTCTAAAATGGTATTTCCATAATAATGTTCTCCCTGCTTCCTCCCTGTATGTTGGTTTTTTTTTTTTCTTGTGATGAATAATAAAATCTAGCATTTCATGTTTCCTTAAAAATGATCAGCAATTGGTGCCGGTGCCAGAGTGCTCGGTGGTGGAGACTGAATGTTCCAATATAACAGGAGTGGGCATTGGAGAGCAGCCCTTTGCAGTGCTGCACTTCTCAGGCCGAGCTAAGTGTTCTTGGCCTTTTTTTTAATCGTCGCTTTGAATGAGGATGAGTTCCCCAGTGTTGAAATAGAAAATCCCATGAATTCTTCATGGGAAATATTATTTCAAATGCCCGTTCCCATTTCAATACTCTTGGCGTATCTGTATTTAACTGAGATGGTGTAAGTCACTGACAGCTTACTTTGATTTAATAGGAGCAGTCTGGTAGTGGTTTTCAGACTCTTGTAGCAGCAACTCTTAAAATATGAGCTTGGCTCTATTATTTCTGTCTGATTTTCATAGTTGTAAATCAGGATTAGCTTCCCAGAGGCTAATGGAACAACTCCAGTGTAACTACGATTACAAACAGACCTGCTGGTGCTCAGCATTTTCACAGAGTCAGTGAGGGGTTTTTTATTTACTTTAGATGCAGATTGCTAGCGGTCTCTTGTAAAGAGTTACCATTTTCCCATGGTGATGGGAATGAGGTGAAGGAAAGCTTAAGACAGGCTCTGGGTACCACACAGCTCCTGGGTGCCTCCCGGCAAGAGAGGGGTAGGAGGCTGAGGAGAAGATGAGCATCGCTACAGTTATCTGGGATCTGATGCATCAAAACCGGGAGTCATTTAGAGCATCCTTGACCCTGCACGTGGGCTTTTGACCGGAGAACCTGGAAGTAGGTGAACCTTGTGTTCTGTTCCTGCATGATGCAAACAGTGGTGAAAAAAAGCAAGAATGTAGATGTTATTCACACAATCACCGGAACCCCCGGGTCCTTTTCTGCAAAGCTGCTTTCCTGCTGGTCAGCCCCCAGCCTGTGCGGCTGCCTGGGGTTGGTCATCCCCAGGTGCAGGGCTTTGTAGTTGCCTTTGCTGAGCTTCATGAGACTCCTCTTTGCCCATTTCTCCAGCCTGTTGAGGTCCCTCTGACTGGCAGCACAACCGATGTTCCCATTGTCCGCGCTTCCTTATAGAGTTTATTCCTAACTACAAAAGCAACCTGCGCACAGAAAAGCATAAACTTCTGTTTCCTTTGTTGCAAAGCCCAAAGAACTAAGTATTTGCCTTACTTCTGCAGTGAAAATTTTCGGTGACCAGAACAGAGGTGACCATCGGTTCAGATTTTGCTCGCAGCGGCAGCGTTCAGCTGAGCTGCTTGGAGGGCACAAGAACCCTGTATAAGTGCACCTCCTTGACATTAAAAAGCAGCTCTCCGATATGCGTGAGGGATGGAGCTTTCAGCTCGATGACTTTTCAAAACCTAGGACTCTCCAGGCTTCCTTTACATATGGAGGCTATAAAAGAAGAAACATCTTTTATACATCAATAAAATAGCTCCAGATCCATACAAATTCAGGCAATCAAAAGTGAAGTGTGTCTATTTAAGAGGTGGTGATAGAGAACAGAGGTCTGAGGGAGAAGAAAGCAAGCGGTTGACTTTGTCTCTCCCTTTCTGCCGAAAAAATGTTCAAATGACTTTTAATGTAGTCTGGTTAAAATGGCCTCATGAATGCAACTGAAGCGATAATTATGCTCGAGACTGCTCTGAGTGCATTTGTAGGGAAAAGGGTTTATTCAGAAACGAGGAGGGTCCTTGAGTGTAGGTAGAAGTCAAGTTTTCCTAAGCCAAGGCTTGTTATGAGCATTGTGAAAGGTTTAGTTATTCACCTGTTTGTAGCTCAGGGGATTCATGATGTTTCTCTGCATTGCAGAATGTTCAGAGATGATTGTCCTTTCCCCAGTTTTTACGTCTGCACAAAGGACTAAGAAAACACAGCTCTGAATTTCTAAATAATCAGCTCTGGCCCTAGCAGCCCCCAGGGAGGGTCTCTTAAGTGGCGATGGAAGGGAGCTATGGAAGGGAATGGAGGGAGAAACAGATCTCAGATTTCTGCCAATATAAAACAGCCGGTGGCAGGGAAAGGGGAGCACAGCTATGTCATGACAAATACTTTCCCTCTGTTTTTTTCCCCTTAGCTTCTCAGTGGAAGAGAAAATAGCTTCTCGTGTGGAGAACAGCTTCCCCTTAGCTTCTCGTGTGGAGAAAATAATGACAGTGCTGCTGAGTGAAGAACGGGAGTTGCAGCCGCAGAGTAGAAACAAATAACCTCAAAACCTCCTTCACGAAGGTAGCAGTATTTCTGCAAAATACCTTGGCTAAATGATTTGTTAAGAGACCATTTTTTCAGGACTGAATTCTGTCAATAAACAAGATTAGATTTGTTTTTCAGACCATCCTTTGCACAAATGTATGTGGTTATAGCCTCTGGAAGATCCTTCGCTAATAGGATCGCAGTACAAGATTATTGACTGAAATATAATGGCATCTCGTATTGAATGATTTGTGAAATCCTCTCAGGAGAGAGCCCACTTCCCACTTAGAAAACAGTGATGCCTGAAAATAGTATAAAAAGAGCTATTAACAGAAACCAGCAACTGAACTGAGATGGTACTATATAGGACTAGCAGTTAGGTATAAATGCATGTACACATAGATGTATATGTACGTTTTACCTGTATATATATATGCACACACATTCATATATATGTGTGTGTGTGTATGTGTGTAAATGATCTATATATTCTGCATATATTAATTTAGAAAATAGAAACAGCTCTAACTTGAATCCTAAAAACTCATTAGCCTTGGTCCACGTGTTTGGTATTGAGAAGGAGAGATACTATAGCGCTTTAGCTCCTACAGATGTAGGAGTTTTTTCAGATAGTATGTTTTTTTCTTTATTGCTATCTTCTTAATAAGCCAAGATGTGGAAAAAGGTTGAATTACTTTGAAATTACTTAAATGTGCATTTATTGAGCTTTGGTGGATTGGAAGCACAAAAGACCTGGTCCCCAGATGCAGTGGAGCTTCATGGTACTTAGATGGTAAGCACAGAAGCATAGGTAAGCCACTCAGGAAAAGAATATATCAACCTGAAGTCTACAGTAAAATTCAAAGACATATTCTGCCTACATCAGTACAGCTGACCTGAATTTTTGTGTGTTAAACTCTTCCAGGATGGTTTCTTGTTGCTACCAGTCTCACTTCATCATGGTGTTGTTTTTTAGAACACGGGTGAATTTGAACAACAATTCAGATTATGCATGTATCAAAACTCACAGTGTGAGATCAGGCCAGAGAAATTTTAATTGTATTTCCTGGAAAACACTCAGAGAAGGAACGTAGATCCCACATAGCTTCCTCCATTGCTTGGTGGAATAGCTTAGGGAAGCATCTTCCTTGACGACTGGAGTGTGAGCTTCACTTCATCTCCCATCACCCTGAGTAGGAGCAAAGTGCGGGGACTGAGGTGCACCACGGCAGGAGGAGACGCATGGGAGGACAGAGGACGGCAGCCTGCATGCGTCTGGCTTCAATGCCCGCTTCCATCCCACCGCCTCTGCAAACAGCGCTCTGAAACAGCCCGTTTCCTTTTACAGACACAGAATCCTTGTTTTCTCAGCAGAGGATGCGGTACAGGGCTATGGTGGCAGGGGTCAGTCTGAAAAGCCTCACTGCAGAGAAAGGGGCGGGATGAATGGGAAAACACAGCAGCACTTAAAAAAGCAGAACAAGCTGGGAAAAGGCAAATTTCAGGGTGAAAACCTTGTCCAAGCAAAGAGGCAAAAACTAAGGCTGGTTATAAAAATGAGAGACACAGCCTATGGGCCACCTGGGCTGCAAAAGGGGCTTGGAGCTTGAAGGAGAAGGAAGTTGCATGAAGGTTGAAGTATTATTAGCTAATGGTAATAAAGGCTGAAATACTGAAATGTGTGTATATATATATACACATAATATGTTGAAATTCCTTCTGGCTGTTGAATTGCCACTGTCAGGTGAACCGATGCTCTTCAGAGGTAAAAACTAACACTGGGTCTTGGCAGCCTTCGCTGTGGCCATAGACAGCTGTGCGATTCCTCACCTGTTGTGCTTATTGCTAATTCCAAATGCTTAACATTATTTTTTATATCTCAAGCACCACGAGGTTGTGTTCTAGTGTCTACCTGAGCAGAGTTTTCTGGTTATAAAGCGGTATCACAGGCAGCTTCTGCGAAACCCCTGGCTGGCACAATGCAAGACCCACCAGGTAACTGAAGGTCATTGCATTTTACCTCCATACTAAGATGAGCTGCTGCTGAAATCAAGAGGCATTTTCTCTGTTGACTCTAATAGGAGTTAGGTAAAAGGACATTGCCCCATCAGGGTTAGCTTCCACATACACTGTGTATTCACTGGCAGTTTGAGACTGCAGAAAATTTTTCCTGCCCAGATCTTCCAGGTCTGAGTCTCGCAGTTTTAAAGTGATGTCCCGTTCAACAGTATCTAAGCTAGGAACATGGTGAATGGAATAAAACTGAGGCACCTGGTTGAAAAGTCCAGGTTTTTTGAGAAGAGGTATCTCTCCTGTGACATCAGTGCTTGATTTGTGACTGCCAATAATGTCTCTTCTTTTTTGCACTGGATGCCGCATAACGTTTGAAGCAGGAGCGCACTCCAGCCTTGGTACCTAGACACTTGCAACTGCCCAAGGAGGAGCTGCAATAAACTGATTTGTGTTGGCTCTCAAGTCCTCCTAAGCTCAGCCGTCTGTGCAAAACTGCTCTATGCACCTGGGCATTTTATTATTCAAAAACTGGAAGATGAAAAAATGAAGTGCCAAATACACGTGGAGACTGTGTGTTGCTTCTTCAGCCTTTCATCCTTTGTTTTGATAATAGATCCCAAGTCTAACCTTTCCTCCAAGAGGAATTAGACAAGATTTAAACCCTTTAAGATAAATTGAATTGAAATATACTGAGTTATTTTAACATGTCCCCAAAATATTTTTAATATGACCTTGACATGGTGCCTTTCTTTTAAATTGCATTAAGTTCAAAATGCCAACAGCAACAGACCACTTACACAGCGTAATTCAAGGCAGGGGTGAAAACACAGCTGAGCTGCGTTCAAAGGGCTGGTTGTGTCAGGGCTGGTTTTACTCTGGTGTGAATTTGACTTAACTCAGTGGATTCAATTTATTAATTAATTCTGCAACCGCTCAGATGGTGTTTTGACAGATTTTAAGTAGTAACATCACTCTTAGGAGCCTCTTCCCCTATTCTGACCACTCAACTGCCTACTTGGATGTGTCTGTGCAGCTGTTTGTGAGGCCACTTGGTGAACTGGACTTGGGGTAAACTTAGCCCAGAAGAAAGAAAAAAAGGTTTTTTCACCTGGTTCAGCTTCTGGTTCTGGAGAACCTAACAACTTCTCAGCCACAACAGAGGAGGTAGCTTGGGGATGGGGTACCTACACCAGCAACACTGCCAAAAGAAAATGCTTGCCAAGCTGTTCCTTGGGAGGTTTATCTGGTAACAACTGGTCATCCTAAATCCCTGGATAAATTTGTCCCCACTTTGCAAAATATCCATTCTATCCTCCTATATTTATCAAAACATGCTGTATCTGTTAATGTACATCCAACACTGAAGAAATACAGGAACTGGGAATAACACATAGGGGTACTAGTAACCATCACTGAACATTTTGCCTGTGAAATGGCAGGATGCGCCCCCTCCGCTGGGAACCAGCTGGTGCTTTCCAGCACCACCCTCCCCAAAAACCCAGACTGATGGTGAGGAAAGGGAACGCCTCACACTCCTCCTCACCAGGGCACCAGAGGTTCTTCCAGAGTCATGTCCCATATGAAGCTCTCCACACCTGCCTCTGCAGCACCACGAGGCTGTTTGCCCCTAAGCAAGAGCAAATTATCCCATTCCTAGCTTTTTTATCTCGAATAAGTACTTTAAATACTTCAGGTGTATCCAGTCCCAGGCTGGACAAGTTGTGTTCTTGCCCACGATCAGGGATGGTGTGCTGGGAAGGAGGGAAAGGCAGTGCTTGAAACAGTCATTTGTCTCATTCAATTTTACTAATATTTTCCTGCATGAAAAAGAGGACAACCTGACTGGGATCCAGTTTACAGACCAGTCCTCTCTCCCTTCAGGTGCTCCTGTGTCTCCTCTCCGCAAAGCTGAGAACCCAGCGAAGGGACACGGTGGCTTTCAGAGCTGCGTATAAATCACTTCTGTTATTTTGGCTTTGCAACAGAAAGTGGGTGGTTTTTTCTAAGAGGGGAAAATGTGTGCCTGTTCAATTCAAATTTCCTTAGTAGGAATTGTACCTAAGAGTTGAAGTCAGTGAGTAGCTTGGATGAAAACGGAGGACACGCTATCAAAAGCAAACTGTTTCTCCTTTTCTGAAGGTATGGCCACTAAGCGGGAGATGTTCTGAGCCAGTAGCATCTGCATGGGAAAAAGCCAAACCAAAAAGCATTACTATACTCCAGGGATGCTGATAATGTTTGAAATCAAGAAAAGAGGGTTTGGAAGTAAAAAGTTATGTCAAGCTATAGAAAATGTATATGGAAAATATATGTTGATGGTGGCAATCAAAATTGAAACGAACCAAATGAAACTCAGTAAAAATATTTACGAACTGCAACATTATACTGTTAAATATCCTTAAGGGAAAGGGACAACAGGGCACATCTGATGCAAGGGTAAAAAAGGAACCGAAGACTTCAGAAAACACTGCAAACAAAAAGATTGTATCTGTAACTACAGGGAAACATGTTGCAATAAAAAGCGTCCCTCACAGTTTTTAGACCCAAATGTCACAGCATTTTAGAACAAAAATTCAGGTCCGGTAGTCTTTCTTTTTTACTGGCTGTGCTAAGAAACATTCAGGAGAGAAACAGAGTGTATGATAATACTCAGGTGATAACTGTGAACAGGCTGAGTGGACTATTCTTTTTTAAATTATTCTAGGTAAAAACAAGTAACAGAATTATTAACTGTAACAACAGCTAGTCAGGTATCATTTGACCAGTATCTGTGCTGACTGGACTACTTACCAAATATCTTTTGCATTCTTTAATCAGATTTACTTCTTATAATGCATAAAGGATTTTTGTACACTAAAGCCCATGGGAGGTTTTCACCAGACGGTGTCCTGTTGACTACAAGCATTTATCCTTAGGAAAATAACAGGTACCATTAGCACACTGGTAAAAACCTTTCAGACCACATGTGTGTGCTGAACTCACATTGTGCCTAATTTGCTGATAAATGTATCTTGTTAGGTACCATTTTCTCTAGATGTGCATTGACCTTTCCTTGGTTTTCGGCAGGAGGTTCATAGTTAAAGTACAAGATAATTAATGGCACAGCTAATCATATCAGACGTTGTACTGGAAGCACCGAAGGTAAAGCAATTAGGGCTCAGCTAAGTAGAAGTTAAAATAATCTGTAGGCTAACAACATTGCAGGGATTGTGCTTGGCCACCAGTGAAACTTTGAAAGTTGGTAGGAAGGACAGAAGCGTTTCGAAACAGGCATAAATGCAATGAGTTCAACAACAGCGCTACAGCAACCACAGCCCTGAGGAGAGGCTTGAAAGATCCTATGCTTTTGCGTGCCAGGGGGTCAGAATTATGAAGTTCACCAAGTTCATTTCAAATTGAAGCTGATGGCAGGAGGAGAAAGGAAAGGAAAAGCTCATACAATCCTAACCTCTGAAAATTGTTAAGAAAAACATGAAGAATGAATTTGGGGATAAATTCACCTCACCACCCTCCTGTGTCTGAGAAGCTCCTGGCCTCCACCCAGCACAGTGACCTGGAGGCCACCGATGGATGTGCCTTTGGGCCTCCCTTTGAGGACACTTTTGGTGGGAGAGCTCGGGTGCCCATGGCTGGCACCACGTTGTCCCTCCACCTGTTGCACCCTGAAAGGTGACAACAGCTCCAGCGGGGTCCCCCTGCAAGGAGACCATTTCCACAGCTGCTTCTGCCGTCACTAAACGTGGTGTCCACAGAGGCTGCCAGAGGCGAAGGGCTGAGATCATGTGCTTTGCTCTCCCCGCCTCTTGCTGCCAAGAGTCCTCAACATCCTGGGCTCCTTATCCCCTTGTTCTGCCGATGCAAAATGCCTTATTTCAAAACGCCTCCCTTGCCTGCTGCAGAGCTACACCATTTTACTCAAACTCACTTCTTGTTGGTTGCAGAGACACGCATCTGGTCTGCAGGATGGGCCCAGCTCTGCCCCCGCATGGTGTGTCTGCAGAGAAATGAAATAATATTTTCCTTTTACTGCTCTTCATTCCAGGTGTCCACATGTGCAACACAGACTCTCCAGTGCATTCTTGCAGCACTTTGCTAATCAAAGCAATATTTTGCAACATTTTGTTTACACTGCCCACGTTTATTATAATAGAAATTTCACTGGGAGAGAGCAGCCAATGCGGCAGAATGGTTACAATAAATGATCATGGATGTGGGTGAAACAAGCAGGAGTCCAGAACGTGGACTCAGTCGTGATACAATATACCATACTACATTCAAATACTGGGGCAGTAACATGTGAGCCATTAGTGCCATGAAGAAGTAATTCCTATCAGCAAATGGTGATGGAAAAATCTTCACCGTCTGGCTTAAACTAGATTTGATCATTACAAATCTGCAATTTACAGGCCAAATTAGGCTTTTGAGTTGAAAACATTATTTCCACCTTAACATACGGATGTGGAAGCAGAGAAAACACCAGAAGTGGAGACAGATGGCTTGTCATCCTTAAAAGCAGTTCCCTTAGGAATATACCAAGTTTCAAATGCAACGAATGCATGCCACTTGCCAAGATGGGCTAAAGGGCTCCACAACTCCCTGCCTCCAGAGCCATGCAGACAAGGTCTGTGTGGGGAGCATAGCTCTCTGGATGAATGTGTTTTGAGGCACCTAAGAGAGCGATTGAAAAATCCTGTTGAAATATAGAGGGAAAGAAAGTCTGTTCTAGATGCCTGCTAAACCCCAGAAGTCATGCACAGCACTTCCTAGGACAAACAAGAACAGTCTGATTTCCTTTGTGTCCCCTGCAACTTTTGATGGTATGCCTAGCCATGTCTGGCTCAAAAATATGCTGTTAATGTTTTAACAAGGGCTTTCTACTGATAACGAGTGTTCCTGTCCAGCCTTCCCCGTTACCCAGTGGTAAATTTCATGTACCAGCGTCAACCTGCAATGCAAAGGTGATAAATTTCTTATATCTTACTCTTTTGTGTGCGCTTTAAAGCAACAATGAACCCTACCATCTTTTACCTTTCCATGCTGAGCCTCAAGAAAGAACTCCTTCAGAAAGGAAAGGACATAAGAATTTCTTAAAATTCTCCTTAATAAGGGAATTTCAGTGCAGATTATGTAGAACTTCACCTCCAGCACAGCAACGAGTTAAAGACTTCAGGCTAAGCTTGCTGCTGATACATATTGCTGAACTCCAGCTATAACAATGGAGCTCCAGCAATGCCTGCCAGCAATAAAAGCAAACCTTGTGTTTATCTTGGCCAGACCCTCGCTTGCATTCTATCCAAAGCTATAAAATGCTAATATTAGCCCAGAATCCATTGCTTCTGAGGAATGAGTTTCCAGATTCAATTAGCGTGTCATTATTAATATACACAAGAGACTGATTCTAAGTATCGTTCTTAGTAAAAGATAATGACAATGCTTTTCACTCAAGCAAGGGTTGTATTCATGAGATACCCTGCCCTCCAAAAAAGAGACCTTGATATTATGAATACATCCATGGCGCAGACGGCAAAAATACCGATTAGCTTAAACATAGCTTAGCTGTGTATTCAGCTCTGGACTCAAACGCAGACAACGTGCTGCCTTGCACTGTATCTCTTGGCAGAAAAGCAGTACTTGCTGCCTGCTTACAGAGCAAGTTGGTATGTGGTGGGCACCAAAACGATCTGACGTTCGTTTGGGTGGGTCTGTGCAGAAATGCCACCCATGGGTGCAGAAATGCTCACTCAGGGAGCCCTGGGACAGTGCTCACCGGCCAAGCTAGCCATGGCTCGATGGATTTCATGCTGAACAGGAAAAAAGTCATGTTTTCTTTGAATGTGCTTTTTGATAAGCAGCAGCTGCACAGTTGGACTGGAATCACGCGTGTGAGCTGGAGTAAGGGATGGAGCGTGATGACTATCAGCGAGTTCCTCTGATGTTTGCATGGCAGTGACTTGTGTAACTAAGGTGAGTGAGGTGCCGGTTGCTCTGCGCGATCTCTATTATCGGCTTCCGATGGTTTCGCAGGACACATCACTTGCGAAACTCCAGTTTAGCAGCGAGCTTTTTTCAGAAGGCGTTCCCTCCAAGTCGTGAAGCAGGTGCTGGAGCTGGTAATAGCCTGCGTTATCTCAGAGGCACGCGCCAGCACAAGGCTCCCACCGAGGGGCTCGGCCCCGCAGGCTCCGGGTGCTGTGGGCTGAGCTGCTCGGAAACGCAACACAGAGAGAAATCAAACAGTTTTAAAGCACTTCTGACCCTGAGCTGTTCCTGAGCCTCCACATAGCTCAAACGGTCCTTAGGAGCTCAGTTAAAGTACAAGTGCCTCCTGTGGCTCACGATACCATCTGGCCTGTCTGCAGCACTGTCAACTCGTCCCCTTCCTTCATCTCAACCCCACCAGATATCCACGCCTGGGAGAAGGACCTGGGAGCAATTTTACAGCTCCGGTATCTGCAGGGGAATAATGGCTTTTAGGAGCTCTACTGATGCTTTAATGTAACATATTGGCCATTAAATATATACTGCAGAACCTATTTCAATTCTGTCTTTTTGAGTGTGCCTGAGCAGAAATTAATTAGCTATTTTTCATGCCCAGTACTGAATGGGGGAAGTACTACATAAAATGATGATTAATTGTATCAGAAATGGAAAGACAGTTGAAAGAGAATGATTTTTGCTGGCAGACAAGGTGGTTGAGGAGTTCGTTAGTGCTTCAGTAGAACTTTAGATCTGACTTGGCATGCTTGTGGAGAGCCCGGCCTACTGACAACCTCCCGCCCCTCTCTCCGTGGCCAGTTCAATCCATCATCTCTTGGAACAGGCAGTTTACAAAAACGTAAACAGAACTGGATGTCCAAAAATCCTGTTTGAAAGTGAAAATAACTGTAAGTGACAGGTCCTACCTTGTGGGATCCAAGATGTAAAGACGAACCAATGTGTTTATTGTCATTAAATAATCAGATACAGGAATAAAGGAGGTCAAATAAAATAATCAGACCTGTGTCTTGCTTTGATACAGTCACTTGTTTTGCAGCATAAATCCAGTGTGCTCACGCAGGTTTTTCCTGAGAAGATGTGTCACAGAGAGGGCACTTCATCCGGATTTTTATACAGGAATAAGGAAATAGAGTTTTTCGTACCACTGGGGCAATGAAATAAAATTTCTTCTTTGACACAGGAAAATGAAAGACCAATCGCAAGATTTTCCAGAGACAAAAATGAGCGTGTGCGAAAGATGCGTGGTTTGCGCCACTCCCCCAGCAGACAGCAGCACCCTCCTGTTCAGAGGCATTCTTCCACAGGGAAATTTCACCGGTTAGCATCTGCCCTACCTTGGTTTTTGGAGAGTAAAATTTCCCAGTAGATCTATCCTGCTTTCCTCATGCACATTTGCACTGGCAGCAGATCGTTTTTTGTGTTCCTGTCAAGAAGCAGAGAAATAGGAGAAGCAAAGGAAAGAGCCATGTCGAAATTCAATCCATTCATCCTTCTTGTCATCCCAGTGCAATCGAGCTCTCTCATATTTCTCGAGGAGACATGAGGGCCATTTAATCCCTTGGAAGGAAGAGGTGATGAGCCAGAAAATGAATGAATTATCAGCAAATGCAGACAATCCATGGGAGAACAATGCACGCAATGTTGCCCTTGTAAGATAATTTGTGCGTGAGACATGAAACAAAAAGTTGACATTTTTTTCCCCTCGTTTAGTTTTAACTCTTAGGGAGTAAGGAAAGAACTACAAGCCGAAAGTTTACTGAAAAAGGATGGAAAAAGCCTACTTAAAAATAGCTTGATACGGTCCCTCCTCTGAGCAAACAGAGTAACATCCCTCATAATTTAAAGAGGATTCATATTTACTGTCATTGCAGTGTTCATGGCGTTGGGTATGAAAACTCTCCCCCTCTTCTGCACGTATCTTACCTAATTGGGCTGCAGCCTCTGGTGGATAAGTGCCTCCTGCCCTGCATTTCTGCTGTGCCACCAGCATCGCCCAGTGCTTTGTCCAGCCCAAGCTTAAGCCACAGCTGTGATGGGGGTCCTGCTAAGCTGCCAAGAGCACAAAGCTGTCTACCTCTAAAGTTCTTCAGTACCGCTTGCCTGTAAATCCCCGTTTACATTTCTGAACAACAGCAATCCATACATTTCAACTTGCACATGCTGCTTCTTAAATGGCACTGATGTACATGCACATTTCCTACAGTGCATCTGGCCATCTTGCTGAATATAGTTTGAAGTTGGGTTTTCCCGGGGTAGATCCAACGTGTTGGATCCTTATTCCATAACTGGAATCTTAAGCTTGGTACTTATGTGCCCACAGTTTGTCAAGTACACACGAGTGTCTGCAGACGTACACATTTTCACCCAATATGCTCATAGCTTGGTCCGGTCTTCCACTTGAGAGAAGTGGAAGACTAGAAGAGAAAACAGGGTAAGGTGGTCACAGTTCCTTTGCAGGCATCCCATAAGCATCTTGCTGTTCAGAGGATTACTGAGAGTTTACACAGACTTGGACTTAAACAAGTTGAATTTCCCTTTGCATTCACAGCCTTGTGCTGGGTGCTAGAACTCTGTGCTTGGACAGGCCTGTGTTAATTATTCTGTCACGTTGGCCTCTAAAACCAAATTTCAAAAGTTTTCTCTCTCAAACACGTCACTTGTCTCTATTCATGTTGTCAGATAATTTGTGTTTTTTGAGACTGCAAAATACATTTAACAGGCTCTAATATTGATTAAAATCTCTTATTGTATTTTCATTTTGTTGAAATGGAATGAATGAAATATTTGCCTACAAACTTCTCTCAGCACTTCAGTGTTACAAAGCGCTGTTAAAACACAACATCCCAGAAAGCAAAGTAACTACAGATATCTTTATTGCCCAAGACATCTAATGTGTAAATTACTGAAGAGTAAATGAGATTTTGAAAAAAGCTCTTTCAGATTTAATAACATGGAATATTATCAGCAGCACAGGTAGGGTTTTGTTTTAATGAGATTTTTCACTTGTCCATTTAAAAAAAAATATAAAATCCCTAATTTATAGGCAGGACAGCTGCCACAAAATAAGATGCCAAGAAAAACAAAACCCTGTTTAAAATGAGAATGGTTATCCCTTTTCTTCTTTTCCATGCTTAGTAGCATTTAATTCCTAGTACTACTCTGGTCCCGATTACAATTTACATCTAATCATAAAATCATTCCCTTTGGAAACTTTGTCTTTTGGCATGTTGTGTAAGTAACATTATTCATGGAAATCCTAGCTCAGTTATGTGCCCATCAATCACGGCTTCTTTTGGTTGATTTTTTTGGAGGTTTTTTTCCTTCTTTCTTCTCTTGGTTTATTGGTTTCTTGTCAGAAGTGGAATATTGCATGACAGCTCCATTTATATCTGATGCAGAACATGAAATTGTGACATTTCTATTATCTCATAAAACTTAAGATGTAGTTGCAATGCGTTCTTTCAGAAACTATAAAATTACATCCAAAACATTTATATGAAATAAATGGAAGCAGTCCAGTTAACATAGCAAACTCAACGCATATTAAAACTGGATTTCATTCAAAATACCTCATTAAAATATAACTAAAGAATTAGAATAAAATCCTCAAACTGTTTGGAAAAAAAATGTTACCCAAATATATTCACGCTGATGAGCAATGCACAGCTCCTACTATTACCAATCAGCACAACATCATATTTTCTCTCCAGTACAGCCGAATCCTAAAACTGTAAACTCATCTATACAAAGTGGCTGGGACAGAAGTGACAATCTAAACTGTTTAAATCCCATATTTGTATACAAGAAAGACTAAGGTAATTTTACCCTGCCATCAAGTTCCTTTATAAATGAAGCTCTGAAAAGAAGTTCAGCCAAAAGTTATGTTTCAGTCATGCTGGTTATATAGGAGCAACATTTCCCCTTTCAAACAACAACCTGGGACTTCCAGACAAGGGCAGTAGATGGGACGAATCCAGTTATGCTTAGCAATCTGCTCTGCTCAGGAAGTTTCCTATATGAGGTAATTACGTTTATACAGAAGTTGGTAGGCTTGTGCCAACAACCAGCATTCTCTTACTGGATATTATTCTGCTAAAATTAGAGCTATACTAGTGTGTAGAATAGGATCAGTTTTCTCCTGCAAACTGAGTAGCCAAACAAGACAGCAAATAAATTTGCAGAAGTCGGTCTTTGCAAAATTATTAACTACCACTTTACTATCAGTAACCATTTTTTTTTTCTAATTTTCTTTCCTATTAGCATAACGAAAATCTTGGAGGGCCATAGTATATTTCATCATGCTATGAAATTTTTTGAGCTAACAAAAATTTTCTCAACCATCTTAAGAAGTAAGGAAGGGATTTCTATCTTCCTTTTCCCAGCACTATTTTCACAGTCTTTTCCTGTAATACAAACCATTACTAAAGCCATCATGGAGCTTCAGGGGCAATTGCATCTTGTATGGCTACCTTTATAAGCTGCAGCTGGGACTCATTGACTTCAAAGCAGGAAGATCAAAAAATATAACCCAAATCAGCCTCACATCTCTCTTTTGACTGCTCTTGTCCTTTTGCATAACTAGTGAGTGTGTGTGTAATTTCTACCGGTGCTCTGTGACATGTGCAGAACCTGTGGCACATGAATTAAAGCACCTCAGGACATGCAGAATCTGTCTCAGTCCCTTCTCCCTTTCCTCTGCCTTTCACCTCCTGCAACAGAGCAGACTAATGCAATGGAAAAGAATTCAAAATGCTGAAGCCTTCATCACTCCTAAAACAGCACTGGAGCTACACTAATGTACACCACCAGAGGACCTGACACCACTTGTCTGCAGAAAGCTCTAACTCCTACACCATGCTCCCCTGGTCCTGAACATCAAGGGGCCAGCGATACACAGCTCACCGGTCAGTGTAACACAGCTGCTCTGCTCCCCCTCATCAACAGTAAACCAGATGGCTATGCTTGCACATGGGCCCTCTTCTCCAAGCAAATAACAGACACAGCTTGATGGTGAATACCTCTCAGGGTTCTGAGGGCACTAACAAGCCTTAATGGCACCAAACAGCCTCACCTGGAGCCTCCACCCCAGCCCTGGGCTCAGGGACTCTATTTAAGCTGAGCCTGGGGCTATCGTCCTCTCCCTGAGCAATGTCGTAGGAGGGCAATGTCGTAGGAGGGCAATGTCATAGGAGGGCAATGTTGTAGGAGGGCAGTGTTGTAGGTTTATAGCTGAGCTGTGGCATTTTAGCTATGGAGCTCCTTGATCTTGGCCTCAGCTTACAGCCTTTTCTCTGCCTTGGCTTCTGACCTGTCTTATCGCTGTGGACCTGCCTGGCAGTCACTGGACCCGATCCTGATCAGCGGATTGACTTCCTAGTGGAACCTGAGACCTGCCTCATTGCTGTAATATTGTATTGTGATAGGGGCTCTTGGTTGGACCTGGCCGCCATCTCTGGCAGTGGTAGGTAAGGCCTATACCCTGCTGACCTGGGGATGCCATGTAGCTCCTTGTCCTTTAAGGACCAGCCATCCCTCATCATGTGCTGGTGTCATGTTCCCAGGTCTGCTTCTGATCTGATGTGTGGAAGGCTTTGGAAAGCTTTTCTTTCTCCTTGCCTTGTTTTCCCCATCTTCAAGAGGTGGGGACTCATATAAGATCTAGGAATTTACTGTAATTAAGCAGAGCTTAAATGTGGGACGCAAGCTGGGTGTGGTGGTTGTTTGGAAGGTATCTCTTAGGGACCTTTTGGTTGCTGAGAAGTTGTTAAAGACAAATATTGGAAGCCTGTGACCACTAAGAACTTGCTTTTATGAGCAGCAATGCATACAGCAACTAATTCTTAGTTAGAATTCACCGTTTCCCTATTGACAAAGAAAGGCAAGAAATTGCATTACTGTTCCTTGTACCACCTTCTTCTCCTGGTGAGTGAAGTTTAGGAGTTTGCTGGTTATGTAGGAAGGACCTCAGCCACTGTCAGCTCACCTGACACCACAGCTCCTAAGGAGAATGAAGTGTTTGAGTTGCAAAAATCCAGTTAACAAGTAGTTTGTTTCTACATGCTCCCTGCACAGGAAAACCCCTGTAAACTGAATCTCGCACTACATCTGAAAGCTTGCTAGTGAAGGGGGGATGAGAATGCTGTCTCCTGCTAAAGAGTATTTGGCCTGTTGGAATCAAAGTCAGGCTGAAGTAAGGGGTACAGAGGTAACAGGTTATTTCTGAAGGCTGGAATGATACGCTAAGTAGTGGTGGAGATTTTCCCCCAAGGGCAGCCAAAAAGTCAAGGTCAGATGTCATCCTTAAAGGCAAGGTTTTAGTTTTAACTAACTAGAGGAGGCCTGTGATGATAATCCTTTCTGTCTTTACAGTCCATGGATATATAAATCCTAAGGATAACCAGAGCTTACGTAACTATTGTGCACCTTCATCTATCTCCACGTGCCAGGCTGCTTTTGCTGGTCATAAGAAGCTCATTAATTCAGTGAACAGCCACCCTAATTTCCGTGGTTTGCTGCTAGTAAAGTGGATCCATCCATAAGGGGAGTACTTTGCTTTGCCTGGCAGCTGCCCAGATGGCAACCACAATCTGTCCCAGAAATGTTTGTTTAGTTCTCCAGTCAGCTGTGTTTCATCCTCTTCATTGCAAGAAAGCACAAATAATTTCTTGCAAGAAAACATACAACCCCCCCACTGCAATGCATAGTACTTGTTTGGTTTGGGTGTTTTAATGTTTTCTGCTTCTCATGGCTTTTGACATGTTAGTACTCAAGATCTTAAACCTCTTACAGAAATTTTAGATGTTTTGAGGCCCATATTCTGCAGAATAACGTTTTTGGTGGTCTTTTGGGGTTACGTGTCTGTGACAAGATTGACCCCAAGGTTGTGCATGGGCTCGATAACTGTACACCAGTTGTTTCTTTTGGCTACAACAGCCCGTACCTACTCCTGGGGAAGTCAGTGGCAAGATTGTCAATGAGGTTAGTGTGAATTGAATAGGAGAATTCCTCATTCATGAGTAATTTTGGGCATCTCAGTTATCCCACTGAGGTGCTATGGATTTTGGTTAAATTTTCAGTACTAAAGAAAGCATTCTATAGCCCCCAAACATCAAAAAGTGGGAAGCTACCCCAAAACCCAGACAATATAAGAATATTAAAAGATATAAGGGATTAAAATGAAGCAGTTGCAGCAAAATCCTAGATAATTATGCTGATGTACCCCTGTGACATTAAAGCTCGGGGTGATATTTAGGGGACTAGTGAATTGCTATAATGAGTGTTTGTGACACTCAGAGCAATGCACATGGCACTCATGATGGCTCGTTTTAGTTCACTCTCTGAACCTCTCTCTAAACTCATCATATAATACATGTTCTGCTGCTGACATTTAGACCAGAGCAGCATACTAATGAATCCAGGACTGGGGAGAAGTTTTCAGTAGTGGATTTACAGCTGCAGTGGACTTAGCAAGAGAAACAAGACTGAATTAATACCCTGCTGCTTCTCCAACCTGGATTCATGGGCGACTTTGGCAATTTGCATAGTGGCATGGAGGGTTTGGGATGCAGTTGGAGAATTAGAGAGTAATGGCTCATTTCCAAAATCATTTTGAGTTGCTTTCTTCTACTGCCCGCTTTACTGGAATTGCATGGGTTGTTATAGAAACTACACTCAATTAAAACAGACAGGGATGGAGTCTCACCAGGAATCAGTCTTTAGCTTGTCCTTCTGAAGTCAGACTGCATATGAGCTTCTTAATCTTCGATTAGCTCCATCTTCAGGTTACTGTGGCTTATTTGCAAGCAATTCAGTGGACGTGAATTGATAAGCTCTCCCATGTGTCTGTGCCAATCTGCGTTCTGTGTTCTCTTCCTACAGTATCACAAAGACAACGTATGTTATTTACAATGAGTAGGTACCCAGAGCAGATCTGCCATTCCTCAGTGGCCACAGACCACTGTTTACCTCATGCCGCGCTCTTTGAATGCATCTCAGTCCCCTGTGGTGCTGCTGGAGGGACGTGGAGCCTTGCTCTCTGCCCCCTCCCTCGGGATAGATGGAGGGAGAAATCCCTGCGCTTGCCCAAAGGGCTTGAGGGAACATGGCATGCTCGAGGATGAAATTGTCTTTATTTTCCAAAGAATGCCACTCCTACCTGCCTGTACGCTTGGTGTATATTCACCCTGCACTTTGGCGAGATCTCTGAGCTCATTCCAACGTCATTATTGCCACTGGGAATTCAATGTGGGGAAACATGAGCCCCATGTTGTCTTTCTTGAATGTGAAGTATTTGCTTATTTGCAAATACTAGGTTTAAAAAAAGAAGGGAAATAAGCGAAAAATTCTGTCTAATGATTCTTATAATGATAAAAATTTGTCCTAGAAGACTGGTTAAATATGCTTTTTGGGGGTCTAGAGCTTAACCTGTGATATAATGTTTCCCAGGGTCCAGTGTCTTTTGTTAACATCAATAAAATTCCTACCAGGCTGATTTTCTTCACCAACGTGCTAAATACTGATGTGTTTGTTCTGTGTCTTTCATCTCAGTCTGATGTAACTCAGCTAGAATCATTGCATTCATCTTGATTTACTCTGGAAAGAAGGAAAGGAATCATACTTTTCTTTTTTTGTTCTAAACAGATACCAAATCAGTATAATTTTTGCAAACTTTGAGCTACATACTCTATCCTCTGAACATATACAAAGAAAAACTTCAGGCAAAGAATTTGATGAATAGTCACTGTGAGGCTTTGTTTAAATTAAGAATCACGCCAAGTACAGAGATTGGAACCCCATCAGCTGCCATGTTTTTAAGAATTTTTTAATTTGAGCGGTTTTCTTTCTACTAGCTAATGATAATAAATTGGTGCCAGCAGCAATCCCACCACCTGTTGAGCTTCATTTCTCATACCTGACCACCGACAGCACAAACAGATCTAAGCAGTTGAAGAAAGAAAGAAAGAAAAAAAAAAAAAAGAAAAAAGGTTGCCTGTGTCCAGCCCTGCTGTGACTAAAGCAAGAACAGAGGACTCCCATTTCACCATGGATCCAGCGTGCTCAGGCAAGAAGTGACCTTGGAAGACAACAGCAAAGCTGAACACTTCTAAGCAGAGTAGCGGGTATTCGGTACAACGAATACCGTTGTATTTTCTTTTCTTTTCTTCTCAAACGTCAGCATTTCCGTATTAGCCATGGGAAAAACAGGAAGTAAACTTCATTAAAGCATCAGTGTCTACCAGGCGACTGAGTTTGGCTTAGCGCGATACCTGTAATAGTCTCTGTTCTCAGAGTGGCAAATGCCCATTTGGCATATTTAGCCATTTAAAAGTAGTAATTATTAATACCGTTAGGCAGCACTTAAACCATGACACTAATACAATTTGGTGTATTTTTAAATGCAAGGTACATGTTTGTTTATAGAAATTCTTGGTCATTGCTTTACTAGGGCAGATGATTAAGGGTCAAAGATATAAATATGTTTCAATCTCTTTCCTGTATCCGTATACAGTAAGTGGAACAAACTGAAACATTGATACATATCACTATAGCAGAAATAGTTAGATGTCCAAGTCCTAAATACTGACTTCAATGAGTTTATATTCAAAAATATAGTATTTTGTCTTTGTTTCCCCTCTAAAGATTAAAAACCCTGGTTTTGTACAGTCATATCAATTCATAGTTCCAAAGCTGAATAGTGTTATATTTCCAAGAAATCAAGATATTTTATTTTTGGGGAAATCGGTTAGAAGTCCAATTTCCACTGTTATTTTAAAATTGTACATAAAGAACTGTCTGTAACAGCTTTATTATTGCTGCCTGTCACTGCTATGATATGATACTGTTTTAAGGCCAGAGTAAGAACATATTGAATATGCGAGTTACAGTAGGCATTGGGAGGCACTACGTAATGGTAAGTGTCTATATCTGATCATAGTGTTGTCATTTGTTCTTGTAAGTCAAAGCCTTCATCCAAAACCTGCTCCCATTTTCCTATCAAGACAATGAGCCAAAACTAACAGTCTGCTTTTATCGTTAATGCCAAAACTAGGTACATTTAATAATAACAAAATAAATAAAGCCAAATTAAAATCCTACTGTTGAAGCTGAAAACAATTACAAAGCTAAAGGCCAACAGGATATAATGGCGTTTACAACCCTAAATGTGACTATCAAATCCCTCAGGGAGATAGCATGATAGTATTCCCCACAGACTTTTGCTCTTGCCTCTTTGTGTTTAGTTTATCTGTTTTCTCTCACGCTGCTCGTATTGCTGCAATATTGTGCAAACCTACTCTTCCTGTGCACGCATTAATGTTGACGTGGGACATCATGGCCACAACTGCATGGGGCACATCTACACTGTGCACCCCGCTCTTCAAAAGGTAAACGCACAGATATTACACAATTTGCAGGGACGTAAATCAATTGCAGGCTAAAAATCTAACGCCGCGAGAAGTGTGATCTTTAGCATTTGCTGTGGGATTTTTGATTCTTTGAACCTTTTCAGTGTCAGGCTGCATCCAGTTCTCATTAGCGTGGGGAAGACTTATCTGGTACCGAGGAGAACTTCATTAAGGTCTGTAGGATTTTGAAGGGAAGAGAGAGGTTGCTACTATGTGCTGCTTAATTTAGAGGCCAGTAAAAAAAATCCAGGAGTAAAACATTTCACCTAAGGGAACACAAACAGTGATTAAACTTTAGCAGAACTTTTCTACTAAGTTATTAGATAACACAAGGATTAAACCCACCGGATCATTAGCAATGCAGTATATACACTTCATGAGGCAAAGCAGAATTAAAGTGCAACTCCTCATTCTAAAGAAATGTTTTGAACCTGATTGTTTCTTCTGAGATTTCTTCAGTCACATGGATGAGATGCAGAGCCCATTAAAAGATCCTGGAATTTAGGATTTGTGCTTCAGGTAGAGTTTGCTCCAAAGTACTGTCTTTCAAAAAAAGAGTGAATTCTGTTCATCTGGTTGATACTGACCTCTATTAGTTTCTGACTTACTACATTTGGAGGGGAGGATACACATGCCCTCGGTATGGAAAAAGGTGAAAGATCCAATTACATAAAAACAGTACTTTGGCTCTTCGCTGGATACTTCTCTCTCCGTAGTTGTAATTCCTGCAGAATAGAAACAAATATATGGAGAAATGCCCATATGGGAAAGGTAGTCTAGCCTTAAACTATGTCCTCTTGGGGTTCCTGAGGAGACCAGATTAGAAATAGATGGCTAACGTTTAATGGTTCCATGCTGCCTATTAACGTTGAAGACCATCTGTTCTTTGATATACTTTAAACAGAGACCTAATTAGAAGTTCTGAAGCAGAGTGATGCTCACAGAAGCTTTATACCTTTCAAAAGCCCTTTAATAGCCTGGGCTTTTGTAATTACTGTTTTTCTGATCCCTTCATATTTGCTTACATCCTTTAGGACTGCTTCAAGTGGCCTGAAAGTTAAGTGTATTTTGGAAACTGTAAGATAATCTTTCACACTTCTGAGTGAAGGAATTGCTTAGCATTTTTACATGAGGGAAGAAGAGGAAAAGAATCAAGTTCATAGAACCATAGAATGGTTAGAGTTGGAAGGGACATTAAAGATCATCTAGTTCATGGACAGGGACACCTCCCACTAGACCAGGTTGCTCCAAGCCCCGTCCAACCTGGCTTTGAACACCTCCAGGGATGGGGCAGCCACAGCTTCTCTGGGCGACCTGGGCCAGTGTCCCACCACCCTCACAGTAAAGAATCTCTTCCTAATATCTAATCTAAATTTCTCCTCTTTCAGTTTGAAACTGTTACCTCTCGTCCTATTGCTACACTCCCTCATAAAGAGTCCCTCCCCATCTCTCCTATAGGCCCCCTTTAGGTACTGAAAGACTGCTATAAGGTATCCCCAGAGCCTTCTCTTCTACAGGCTGATCAACCCAAACTCTCTCAGCCTGCCTTCATAGCAGAGGTGTTCCAGCCCTCTGATCATCTTCGTGGCCCACTTCTGGACCCATTCCAACAGGTCCATGTCCTTCTTATGCTGGGGGCTCCAGAGCTGCATGCAGTACTCCAGGTGGGGTCTCCCCAGAGTGGAGCAGAGGGGCAGAATCACCTCCCTCGCCCTGCTGCCCACACTGCTTTTGATGCAGCCCGGGATGCGGTTGGCTTTCTGGGCTGCCAGCACACATTGCTGTTTCGTGTTGAGCTTCTTATCTGCCAACACCCCCAAGTCCTTCTCCTCAGGGCTGTTCCCAATCTGTTCCCTGTCCAGCCTGTATTTGTGCCTGGGTTTGCCGTGGCTCAGGTGCAGGACCTTGCACTTGGCCTTGTTGGACTTCATGAGGTTCGCATGGGCCCAACTCTCCAGCCTGCCCAGGTCCCTCTGGTTGGCATCCCTTCCCTCCAGTGTGTTGACCACACCATGCAGCTTGATGTCATCAGCAAACTTGCTAAGGGTGCACTCAATCCCATGTCCATGTTGCCAACAAAGTTCCTTCCAATCTAGATATTGACTATTTCATGGGGTACATACACGCGAATGTTAATGCTGTACTTTTTTGTATAGGCAGGTTGCATTGTTAGAGATGGATCTAATTCATCAAAGCTCAGGCCTTGATCAAACTCTGAGGGGGCTCAGGTCTCAAGTTTGGATTTGGGACCTTTACAATCTCTGGATGTTGTTATATTGGAAAGAGCATTTTCTTCAATCACAAGAATAGGTAACATAGCATAGAATAGGTAACATGAACAACTGGTCCTTTGTTTTTTTTTCTATGTGCAAATTCAGTCTGGGACTTTTTGACTTATTTCTTGAAATTGTAGTTGCCTAACTTCTGTAAGTTCCCCTGAACCGTCTCTTGAGTCCTCTTATAGAACTGTTTTGTGTAGTTTAGAATTGTTTTATGATTTTCTGCAACTCTCTGAATGTATTGGTAGGAATCACTGTCTTGCAGATTGAGGCTGTCATAGCTTGAGATACGGAGTGAGGCTCTGGTCTACAGCCAGTAGATTTACTCATGAAGCAAGATCAGCACTGGGATCGTACCAGACAACCTGAAAAGAACAAAACCTCTTGAAGAGGCACATCAGAACCCTTTGAAAGTTAATTGCCTCATTTTTGTATATACTAATTTATATTTATTTATACCAAATATATCACTAACAATAGAAACAATGCAGCCCTGAATAAATAAAAAACAGGAAAATTTCATGGTTCCATCAAACTCTTTTTGTAACAGAAGATACCACTCTTTCTTGCATGCACTGGATTTTATTGCATTCTTCTATCATGGGATACACCACTACCTTCTAACTCTGCCCAGCTATAGACTAAGAGGAACAAGAACAGAAAAACTCACATACCGTCAAAAGAAAAAGAATTATGAGAAACCCTGCAGGAAGGTGAAAGCAACTGCTGGCTGTGACAGAGCCCAGGAGTGGTCAAATGGAGCAAGACTGTGAAAGAAGAAAAACTCTGCTAGTTTCAGCCTCCTTCAGTCATTGGCCCTGCACGGTTGAGGATGACACAGAATTAGGTGCAGTCTGTGTAAAAGTGGTATCTTCTAGATTCCAGCTTTTTCTGTTGCCATGGTAATATTTCACTTTTTTTTTCCCCTTAGTGGGAGACTGTGAATATTACTTTAGGATTTTTTGGAGTGATGCTCCCTTTACAGCAATAACAGCTCTAAACTACCTGGTTGGGTAAGATAGAGAAACGGTAGCACCAATTCTGTTTTGCGTGACAGCAAATTCTATGAATTCAAACAGTTCCTAAAAGCTGATGTTATATTTTGAGCGTCCTTAGAGCTCTAAAAGTCACTACTATTATCAAAAGCATTTTCTTCAACTTGTTTTATCTTCTGCTGAGCTAGTGATGGCCTCCTCTTCTGGGTTAGAAATTCCAGACTAGAAGTCGCTTGATATTTATTGAATGGATGAGCTTAAAATCATAGAATGGTTTGAGTTCGAAGGGACCTTAAAGATCATTTAGTTCCAACCCCGCTGACATGGGCAGGGACATCTCCCACTAGACCAGGTTAAAATATTAAAGCTTATTTCACCGTCTAACTTTGAAAAGGCACTTCCATATTCTTGTGATACTTTTCTTCATAAATAATCAGAAGCGACTGTTTCAAGCTCTACAGAAATCATTTGGCACTCCCTGTCAAACTCTGCTAACTCTATGTCAGTTATTCTATATTCTTAGGACCCATTCATTTCTATCATACCAGCTTCAAATTCACTTATAGTGACCTTCTGACCATGAAAGGAAGTCAGATGTGTCTCTCAGCTACTCAAGACTTCAAGGTTTAATCGCCTCTGCAGCAGCTGTCACTAAACTCAGCCAGCAATGGTTCTAATATGATTCTTCTCAAGACTTTTGGGTCTACAACTGCATGCAAGTAAGAAATCTTTCTGATACCAAAGGAATTAAAAAGCACACCTTAAATTTTTAAAACACATGCCTTTCAAGAGATTGTTTTTTAGCCCGTTAAAATCAATGGCAACCCATCCAACAGCTTTGATGAATGTCAGGCCAGGCTCTTGTCTCCTAGGCACTGCCTAAGCTAGCTAGACATTGTAAACAAAACTAATGGGCTGGAGTTAAAATAATATTATTTAATATGGATTACTTGGCAGAGATATATTTTGCTTTCAAGTTAAAATATGGTTCTGTTCTGGAAAATCACTCTGTGAGTGGCACTGGGAAAAGGCATATTTATTTGTCACTTTACTCTTCCCAGAAGAGTCTGCTGAGTTCGTAAGCAAAAAAGAATTTCTCCTGCCTTACCACTCGCCCTGTAAATGGCATACTTGAAATGAAATTTAAACCATGTCCTTCACTGCTTATGATTCATCATCACTGAACATGATAAAGCCTGGAGAGATCATAGCAGAGGTCAAAGATGCAAATGAAAGGTGCCTGTTGTAATCCTGATTTAAAGATATATGAGTGATTTGGAAGGCAGCTTTCTACATTGACTTCAATTATCTTTCCATCTGGTGTTTGGGCGCTAATTCTGAAAGTGCATATATATGTACTTAATCCTCATGCTCAAAATATCACTGTCAACAAGTGGAAGCCCCATCTAGTCTGATTATGCCAACTCTTGCATTTTCCACGGATCTTATAAACTTTAGCTGTAGAACTGATGTGGTGAAAAAAAAAAAAAGAAAACCTTCTAATTCTGACATTGTGTGTGTCTCACATCCACCTGGTTACTCAGTCAGCATTTCCTAATCACACGTGCTTGCTGAGGAACACAAATGCAGCCAAAGCAGCCGTGCAAGGAGGCAGGTGCATTCAGGGCTGATGAAAGCACCTGCCCCTGGTCCTGGCACCGCTGCATGCACGAGCATCCTCATGGACTGCCTGACCTCAGACCTGAAAGAGCGTGCTAAAATCTGGCTGAGAAAAAGGTCACAAAAGCATAACCAGGAGCAAGGAAATGTCACCAAGTGGATATATTTCTGTTATGCCCTGCAGGGATTATTTCTTAGGTCTTTAATCAACAAAAATGAAAAGAAAATCATCGGTGACCGGTCCAGAGGTTGAACAGGAGTAGGTATTTACACAATACCTCTGCTGCTGTATCGTGGCTAGGAAGGTTACCAAACAGGTGGTAATGATGAAAATAAAAATTATTCACGGATAATTTCGACCAGAGCAGGTAGCCAGAATCCACAGGGAGCTGATGAGTGCGCAACATGTGCTGAATGCCTGTACTGTAACCCCCCCACTGCTGCTCCTGCCCACTCCTGTGACCACCCGGCTTCTGCTGTGGCACACAGATGCACACCAAAATTGGGAAGGCAGCAAAGAGTGAAAAATGGATTAATTACTGTGAATTAAGTTGCACTTAAATACATGGTTGCATTTCTTTGCATCAAAGGCAGTTCTTTAAAACAAAAATCTAAATTTTAGGCTAAATTTAAAAATGTTAATCCTTCATTTATACAAACTCAACTGCAGGAAAAATGTTGCACTGTAGAGAGAGACATAACAAATATTTGAAATTATTTTAACGATCCATCATGCATCTGAGTATACGTAGCTGAGTCCTCTGGAGCACCCTCACAGTAAAGAATTTCTTCCTGAAGTCTAGTCTAAATGTCCCCTCTTTTAATTTAAAACTGTTACTCCTTGTCCTATACGTCCTGCTGTTTCTTCTTATGCTGCTAGCAGCTCCACATGGGGTGATTGCTTTGGCCCACTGTCACTGTGCGAGTGGGGGAAGAGGAACCAAAGGCGTCTGTACAAGTGAATAATAGAATCACAGGATTGCCTAGGTTGGAAGAGACCTTCCGATTCAAGATTCATCTTTAGAACCTCCACTGAATTGCTGTTTGCTGCTCAGCTGATGTTTGTTTGCATTTAGCAATGTTTGCCTTTTCTGTGGAGCAAGATTTCAGTTGAAGCAGTCGTAACATTCGCAGGACTCACAGCCCTGCTGTGTGTGCTAAAATTAACAAACAGCATCTGGAGCACTTTGCAAAAGAGGGACTAAATTATGTTTTATGTATACATTTGTGCAAATAAACAACAAAAAAAAGCCAGATGAAGCAAGTCCCTAAGCTCACAGATGAAAAGACAAGTTTGAAAGTGACAGCATCTGTAGTAACTGCCTGGGAGCGCAGCCCTAGCAAATATGACATGATTTGAAATGGATCTCTTTTATGGATGACAAACATGCGCTAACTCAAATCAGCTGCCATTCGCCTTTGGGTAGTCCCACGCACTCTACATTAACACTGATTAGCTGACCTTGGCGTAGTCTGTGCTCTCAGGTTGGGAGACAGAATTATGAGAGCTGCTTGTCAGAGCCTGGACTGCCATGTCCATTCCCACGGAGCCTGAGGGCTTTCCTCCACATGTTGGAAGTCCACGTGCCGCTGTGCTTCAATGTCCTGCAAGGCAACGGAGGGAGAAGGAGGGAACTGGAAATGCGGAAGCGAATGCCTGGGTTATGAGAAATTATCAAGACTCTGGTTACAACTACCTATGTGTCCATTTTGTAACTGAGCACTATGCAGCATTAGTCAGATGTGATGGAGCCTCCAGTTGGCTGTAGACGTGTGATACAGATAGCTCTGGCACATGTTTATTTTTGGACAAAAAGCTGATTTTTCGTGAAGTTCTACCATATTCAGATCTTAGTTGCACAATGAAATGTTACACTCTTCATCAGGTGGCATTTTGCTCTGAGCAGCATACTTCTTTACAACTTACATTTTACCTCTCTATAACTTACATTTTCCTTGTCGGAGAAGAGAGCAAAGCAACCCGCTGAATGGCAGCCGAGTGCTCTGGGGGAGCTGAAGATAACTGCGAGGCATCATCTGTTCACTGGCATCGCTGCTACGAAAAAACGCACGAGGAAAACCAACTCTTCAGTCATATTTCCTAATCCGGAGGGACAGGTGGGTGTGGAAAGTAATGACAGCCCGTAATAGCCTTGGCTAGCCATCTGGTAGGGGTTTTATTTGCTCTGTAAAATATAGTGAGTTTAATACTGAGTTCAGAAAAAAAATTGTGCCTTCTGAAAATTCAGTCAGGAAAATAGCCTTCCAGGAGGAGCAAGAATTTCTTCCATCCCCAAATCATTTGTATGCATGGAGGTACTCTGTGTGTGGGTATATATGTATATTTACATGCACACATGTGCACACACATACGTATGTAAATTCTTCAGAAAATTAAGAAAGATCTCAAGAGTATACTTGTTAGTAACGTTGGGGTTTAATGGGTTAAAGAGCCAGTCACAGAATAATAGGAAACATGTGAAATGTATCCTTTTTACATACTGAATAAATTAAAAGACAGATGGGGAGGAACTTAAACACAGTCTTTAATCGACAGCTTTAAAAGAACACTTGAGAAGCTGCAAAATCAAACATTCAACGTTTCAGAAATGGGTAGGCAGGACAAGTATACCTACATGGCGTTTTCAGGCAAAGTTGGTTCGTATGCACCTTTGAACATCAGTTTCCTTTGAAGGCTGAGCTGCAGGAGGGCTCATTCTTTCAGCACTGCCTATCTGTTCAGGTCTCCATTAACCTGCAGGTATGTTGTTTCTAGCTCAAAGCTGGAATAAACTCACTCGAGGAGTCTTCATGGAGCTGCTTTCATTTGGAAGTAAAATAATCAGCATATTATGACCCTATGGTTTGTTGTTCAAAACAACCCAAGGCTTGCCAGCTCTCTCATCGTGCTACATGATGCAAGCTTTGAGCCAGGGTTTAAAAACAATTTCTAGTGTATCAGAGCAAGAATAAATCAGGGAGAAATTTAATTGCTCTGATTAGTGTAGTCTTACCGTGGTTTCTGCTCCCAGGGAGGTGTTAGGCCAAGCATGGTCAGTGGGCTAGGCAGCCCCCAGAGTCGAATCAGATCACCCTGCTCTGGAGTGGTGCCTGAGAAACTGGTAGATGGCAATCAGCAGAAATGCAGGTGTAAAGTGGAGAACTGCATTGAAACTGGCTCTGTGGCGACAGCGGTACTCACCTCATCCAGGTCAGCTCCGGATTAGAAACAGCATCCTTCTGGAGAAGGACAGAGGAAGGAGATGGCTTGTACAAGCAAAAGAGCTGAGCAAAATTTGTTGTTGTCTCCCCCCCCCCCGACACCTTAATAATGTCTGGTGCCACTTGAGTGTTGTTCCCAATGGATCTTTAATGGCCCAACGGTCTTTAATGGATCTTTAAGTTGTTGAGTGAGATTAAATTAATTAAAGTGAGATATGGGTTTCAGTTAATCAGATAAAGTTCTCCCACTTTGGCCATTATTATATTTGTGACCAGCCGTTCCAGTCACTGCCCAATGCTCTGTAACTGCTGAGTACAGTCTATCCAATCTCATACGCTGGCCTGATGAAGGGGAAAATGTGGTCTTAGGAGCCAACACAAGTGACACAGCAAATGGCTGGGTTTCAAAGAAATAATCAACAGTTGATGGTTTGGGTTTTGTTTTTTTTTTTGTTTTGTTTTTTAAATTGCACTCATTACAACTTTATGAATAGTTACACAGTAAGTGACATAGAACCTCTGCGCTGATGATGGCTGTCATGGGGAAGTAATTGCCCTGCTGGGGATAGAAAAGGGTGAGGAGAGGACTGCTCTGCTGTAACATTTGAACGTTGACTGGTTTACAGACAGGCATTATCACGTTAACCTTTTGGACACCAACAACCACAAACCAGAGCGCTGCCAGGATTCAGCAACATGTAGAGGATGTACTTTGGCTGGAAAAAGGCTAACAGAGGAAAAAGTGGACGTATCGCAGGCAGCGGAACGAGCAAAAGCTGCCATGCCCCAGCCTCACTTCTGACTCCGCTACAAAGTGATAGGCATAACAATTACGCTAATGACGGCTCAGTAAACTGCTGCTGTTTCAGCTTTCCTGAAATGTCTGTTACACTAAATAATACTTTTTTTTTTTTTACTGATGGTTGTTATTTAATTGTTTGGTCTTACTAATGAGAAGAGTCTTGCCATCTGATTTTATAACTGTTGCCTAATGGCATAGAAAGCTGATGGCAGATTTCTTGTCACAGAAACTGTTCTACCTTCAGTAGTAGCTTTGGTAGCAGAAGTTTGGGAAAGGTTGTTTCTATGCTTGGTTCAAGTGAATTGCATGTTTGGTCTTAAATTGCAGGGAGTACTAAAGCTGTTTCTACTTTTAGAGAGTTCAAGTTGGAACTTTAAGGATAGTCTTTGCTTCCAATATGTTTTTATTTTCAGCACACAAGTGATAGAAAATAAATGATAAAATCGTAAATTAAAATTCTTCCTTCTTGGAAGGAAGATGCTATGTATAGTAGATTTTAGCCACACAGGTCAGTCTTAATCTAGAAGCCAGAGCAAAACCTCTCTGGTAACACTTATATCCCCAAAGATTAAGTGTTCAAAAAGGAAACATCCCAAAGATTAAGATGAGTGCTTAAGTTTCTTAGCTATTTTGTATTTACAGTACTGTGAATACACATTGCAAAACTAGCCTCTAATGGTAGAAATTTTATTATTTGATAGTGTCCTGGTTTGAGGTAGAACAGAACCAACTTTCAGAACAAATCCTTATCTGAGGAACAGACTTTCCACATGCACTGCAGAGCATTTTGGCATAATGGCTGAACTAAAATATGAGCTTAAGCTCAACAAGAATCCTGGATGTTGACTTGACATTAGCTTGAGGTACTGAGTACCTCAAAAAATACAAAGTACTCATGTTAAGTAACTTGTTATACTTGATTTCATCCTTAAACTTTTAAAGATGCTTAGAAAATGAGACAGGATTGAACATCCTAATGTGACTTTTCACTTTTCAAGTACTTATACTTCTATTATTAAACACACTGATTTCAAATCGCAGCTTTAAACTATTCAAAATATATACTACATAAAAACCTTTTTGAACAATTGAAACGTAAAATGCATTTATGCAGGGGAAAAAAAAAAGGAGGGGGGTGGTGTCTATGGCAGCTTCCCTACTCTGATTACTTGGGCGATTCCTCTGCATAATGGTTCCACTAAGACTTCAGCAGATGGAGTACTAGGAAAGCTTAAAACACTGATTACAAATTCCTGCACAAGTGTTTTTTAGTCTGGTTTGTCAATTCAGAGATCTTTCGTAACTGTTCCCCAGAAGGCTCTTACGCTGAGATTACCCAACGGACTGACCAGACCTGGTCACCCTATGCCCGGCTGCTTGCAGAGATCAGCCCTTATGTTCCTGCTGGAAGCAGAGCTGCAGCAAGAGCTGGCCATGACCCGACTCTCGGCAGCAGTTGCTCAAGGATACAAAGTCAACGTTCATTCGACCTGCAGGAACAACCTATATTCCTTAATTCAGGGTTCTCATATCTCAATATTTTGCCAATATAGTTTCTCATGATGTATGGAGATTTAAGCCCAATAATTTCTAGAAACTCAATCAACTTTTCGTTTCCAATTGTAATATTTTGAAAGCATCCTATACTGCCTAGTAGTTTCCTTTATCCTGGTGTAAGAGGACAGCAAAAAACCTCTGTGTTTTTTCTCCTTTGAATAAAAGCCAGCAGGTGGCCACTCTAAATGCAGAAAATTCACTTATGAATTCAGTATTTATATCAAAGCCGTTCTCAATGTGTTCAGACCACAATGAGCACCCAAGTTGCTTAATAGGAGAGGCTGTTTTCAAGACATTTGTTAGTAATTTAAAATATGAATGCTGATGTTGGTCCTTATTTCTTATTCTAGTAATACAGAACTATACTACAATCCAGCTCTTTGCTCGTTAACGCTCCAGGAACAGAAGATACTAGATTAAAATCTGCATCAAGTAACAAATCAGTTTTCTAGATCGTGATGTTTATGGCACAGGACCTCATAAACTCAACCTTGAAGTAACTTGTCAGTGTTAGACACTATATAAAGATTTGGTTTTTTATACTTTCATTTTGCAATCTGTCATTTGCCCCTTAGAGGTTTGTTTTTACTGAATTCTCACTGCATTTCATTTCGTTTTAAAAACATTTTCTTATGTACTCAACTGAAATGCCTTTATGCCTGCGTGCTGGGAACATCCACACTTCATCTCTCTTTGATGATCTTCTCTGTATTTAATTCGTGTGCTTTTCATATTCGATGCACTAATTGGCTTTTCACAGTCTGACTTTTCAACTCTGCATGATAGATCTTACTGCATTAAAACCATTTTTACCCTTGTTTCCTCTTCCTTTCTCCAGCTTAATATTATTCCTTTTTATTAGTTCTGTGCCATCCTCTTTCCTGTCAGCAATGTGTATACACGTAGATCAAACCTGCTTCAAATTAACATCTCGCCCAATGCTTTTCCTGCTCAATGAAAGCTTATTTAAAGACTAATTGGCCAAGCCTTTTAGCTTATTTAAGTTTGCTCTGTAGGCTCCTCTGCAGCCCTGGAGATTTACAGCACCTCTCAGCCTGGCGCTCTGACTGAAGCTGGGGGCTAAAATCTGGAGTTCGGGCAGTAGGTGTGGACTCATCCATCACTCCCCTTGTGATCATCGTTAGTGCTTGCTCACATATATCACCTGTCACGGGAGAAACAGCTTGCATCTGAAATAAGTCAGCTGCCAAACTACAAGTGGGTTACTCAGAGTTTCAGACACAGTTCTCTCTGGTAGGGACAGCTTTTGTCCCTTCAACACTCTTAACTTTGTAGTGTGTGCATTTGAGCTATCAGGATCACTGAGGCTTCTCTGCACAAGAGCAGACCCCTTTCCTGCATATTCACTAGCCACAATTCATGAAATACTCTTTTCTCACCCGTATTTACTGAGTAAATTCTCCCGCAGTGCAAAGAAAACACTTCAGGGGACATAACTGCTGCTAAAAAAAGAAAGGTAGCACTAATGGTGCATGGGTTATAATCAAGTGGCTATTCTCTCATTAAATAAAAGGAAAAAGAAGTGAAACATTTATGTTTCATGCAATATTTACTTCTCCAAGCTGGTCTCTTACCATCCTTTTACTCTTAAACCACTTATTTCTTCAAATATGTTTTCCAAAGCCTTTATTATGAAAGCAAAATCTCTTTTCTGAAAACTGTTCTCGCCTGTGTTTATCTGAGCCCCGCACAGATGATTCTCACTTGGCAAAGGCAAACTTGAGATGTACGGCAGGTAAAAGAGGGCATACGTGTCAAATGAAACTTTCCTAGGATAGCTCGCTGCAATCTTAACTGTAAAATTGTTACCAGTTTATGGTAATTGATGGCATAAGACATGGAGTGTACTTGCCACCTGCTCATCAGGGACACTTGCTTCTTGTGTGTCATGGACACAACCAAAGGGACAGACTGGCCATGAGAGAGAGACTGGCCATGCCTTTCTCCTTATGGAGAAAGACACCCACATCTTTGTTCCACCATGGTCCCGTTGGTCTGTGCCACACAAGTAGTGCATGAACTTCTAGATTTAGGGTGTCCATTGGCCGGCCATTTGTAGAAGGAATCTACAGTTGGGTCTCCAGCAGTAAGGCAGCGTTGAAAGGACCTAATCAGTTGTTACGGTTGCTGCTGTTGAGGGAAGATCTGGACTTGCACAAAATAAAACAAGATTTTACGTGGAACATTAACTCAGTTTCTGTGTTATTAAATCTTTAACCTTCACCTAAAGATAAATACGTATCTCTTTAAACTATTTGTTCCAAATAAAATAGCCTACTTACATGACATTTACTTGCACAGATTATTTGGACAGAGTATCTCAGTGCATCCCTTTTGAACTTCACATCTAATACCTTATTTATTTGAAATAAAAGCTTTAAAAAAATCCAGAACAACTGAAACCCACACTCTAAAAAAATTCAGTCCATCAACCCGCATGGGAGAGAAGGTAGCCAACATTAGCCCTGCAAGCCACCTCCATGTGTAGTTCCTCTCTGTGCGGTGGTTGTAACTAAACAAAACACTCAAATAACGTGATGGGGGAAAAAAAGCAGTGCGTGTGTGAAATCTATTTACTGACATAGGGAAGGCAGATCAACGGAAAGTATTAATGGGAAGCAGAGTAGGAAATATTAAACCAGTTGAATACCATCATCCCATGAGCCGGGTCCCTTTCTGAACGTGTTTTCTGGTCTACACACATCCATAGCTTCAAATTTAAGAAAGACAAGAGCAAGGTTTTATACACAGGCCAATTAGTAACAATTTCCAGTGGTTAGCAGGACAACTGCCATAGGCATTTATTGCACTTTTTTGGTCTCCCTAGTTTTGAAACTAGACTCCAGCAGCCCAGGAGCAGGTGAGATTGAACAATATTACCCCAGTGGAAGGACTGAGAAGGTACTTTGCACAGGAGTCACACCAGAGAGGTACAGAGGAAGAGATTAAACAGGCTTTGGAGCCTTACCCATGAGAAAAATCTGGATGAGACCTGACAGCACAGATAATTTCACAAACATAGTGGGAAACAGCTTACTCTAACTAGAAATGGGATTCTCACTGTTTTTCCTCTAAATTCACGCATGTCATTTCTAAACATGCTTAAGAGTCTAATGCCGGTTTTGTTTCTTCTTTATTTTTAACCAACATTTAAAAAGCAATCGGGATAGACTTTTATGAAACAAAATCTGGAAACATAATGAAGAACAAGTTCAGTAAACACTTTCTGTTTCAGAAGGAAAATTGAGGAAAAGAAAGAAAAATAGAGAGAAAAAGAAAGAGAAAAGATTTATTAGTATTGCCTTAAGAGTCTAGAAAAGCCTTAAGAGTGAATTATCAGAACTAGACCACATTAATCTGAGCCTTTTATCAGAATTAAGGTTGATATCTACTAAGGAAAAATGCAATATGTAAGTTCAGGGAAGCCAAATGAAATTGCAGAAAATGGAAATAAACAGTTTCATCCACTCCCAGAGGAGCGTCAGAATATTAAAATCTAACAGGCTGCCACCTTTTTCCTCACTTTTAAAAATTGTTCCAATGTTCGATGGTAGCTGACAGCAAAGTAGGGACTCATTAAAGATTGTGGAGGGGAGACAAGAGGGAAAGGAAATCCACTTGTACATAAGTCGATGTTCCTTACTTGGCAATTTAAAGAAGATAATTTTGACACAATACAGCCATGAAATCAGTTTAGCCACGCGTTATGGCAAAATGATCTATATGCTCATAAAATGAGAGACTAGTGAAAGCAAAACAGAAGTTCCAAATCTTATAGCTAAACTGGAATAGATTTAATCTCTCAATATTAATGCTTACTTCAGCCCAATGCATTACTCTGGTTTTTTTAAGCAGGCTAAAACTATTTCAAATACAAGCAACAGAGCCTGGATTTTACAGGGGAAGAAGACTTGGCAGTCTGTATCTGTTTCCTTAGAAAACGCTTTGTTAAATGCAACAAAATGAATTAATGAGAAAATACAATAGAGAAATGCAAAGCTTTTCCGTTTATTAGGCTCACTAGATAGACTAATTAATGTTGCTAGATACCATACCAGGATTAGTGACCAAGTGGCCAACTCAACTGAAAGCTGTTTGGAGCAAAAAGGCAACTGGAAACTAAATCACCCTGATGGGATAAAGAGTGTGATGGAGGGTGTTCATAGAATCATAGAATGGTTTGGGTTGGAGAGATCTTAAAGGTCATCTAGTTCTAACCCCCCTGCCATGGGCAGGGACATTTTCCGTGGCGTGTGAGTTTGATAGCGTGATTATCCATATCACAGCTCTGGAAAGGTTAATTCAGGTCCTGGGGTCAGGAACAGCATAATGCAGGCTCCGGACATGGCATCAGTCCTTCCTCCATGGTGCTGCTGTTTCTCTTTCAGCACCATCTTGGGAGTTTTGTCCTCATTTGCAGTTTAGAAGATAAAAATAGACAAGAGAAAGAAAAATGATTTTGTAAAACAGGGAGGATTGCTTTTAGACCTCATTTGAAAATCTTGGAAGCCTGTGGAAAAAAAATAAAAAGCATATTGTTGTTCTTTGAAACACCTTGCTTGCGTGCCATCACACCTTCACCAACGCCATGCAGAGACCACTGCCCCTCAGCCCCTGCATGGACCTTCCTCCCCCAAACCTGCCTTCATCCCTGCTCCCCAGTTCCTTCCTGACCCACTCCCCAGGGCACTCCTCTTGGTCGCACGTGCTGGTGACCAGCACATCCCGGGAAAGGACTTTTATTCTAGCTGCCGGCCCTGAGAACAGGGTTTGCAGATTGGGGAGAGGAGGGTGGAAACCGCTTATGCTTCCCCTCCCTGTTTTCTGTGGGAGTAATTAAAGACGGGCATTGCTCAGGCTGTGCACCAGCACGTCCAGGGGCTGCACAACTGAGCATCGCCACTGGAGCTGCGCGTTCAGCTCTGACTGGTTCCAGATGGTGCCGACTCCAGCCTGCTATTTCAGCAGGGCTAATGGGATTAAAGAGCAAAAAAACCCTTTCCCCGCTGCAGTAAACAGAAATGACAGGTTGAATAATATGTAGCTTTTAAGGTTACGTTTTAGATGGTTCGGCTGACAGAAATTTTGCCCTGTTTGTCTCAAGTCAGAATTTTTTCCACTTAAATGAAAATAACTGCTGATATATGCAATCAAGGCAAAAGCTGAAGTGAGTTACATGCTCTTGTAAGGTAATGACTTAAAAATATCTAACATAAATGTTACTGCTTGCCTAAAATAGACAAAATACAATATATTCAGCAAAAAAATTCTGTTTGATATAACCATCAGTATGCAAGTGCAAGGCAAGCTGTGCTTTCCACAGCGCCTTCCATTCGTTCAAGTGCAATATGAGATATTAAATATGACACTTTTAGGAATGTTTTCCCACTACGTTTATTAGGTTTGCTTTTATGTATTCACGGCAGCGCCACACACAACTGTTATTGTAGGTTCTCGGAAACCTTTACACCTCGCGTTCTTTGATACTTTACCCAACAACGGAAGCAAAATGGTCTGAGTGACAAATCTAAGCTTCTAAAACAGGTTGGGAAGCTTGTCTTTAATACTAACCGGCTTGGATTTTGCCAGGCACTGTGCCGTAGCCAAGAAAACGCTCTACTAAAGTTTTTAAAAACTTTCTGGATGGCAAGGCTGGTGGATTTTTTGTTGTTGTTTTTTGGGTTTGTTTGTTTGTTTTTTGGCTTTTTTGTTTTTAATGTGCTGTTCTAAAGAATTTGGTGCAGAAAAATTATTTTCCCAGAATATCTCACATAGAGCAATTTTAAATTTTTTCTTCTGTTGTTGAAAATACTTGCTAAAAGTTATTTCTGTTTCAGTGAAACGTCTATTTCAGTGAAACGCTATTTCAGTGAAAAATTTGGCTTAAGAAGTCATTTTCTGTTCCAAGAAGTAGAAAATGGGACCAGTTTTGACTCTGTAAAATGAAAAGGCAAAGCCTACTGTAAGACTTCGGCCTTTTTATTGTTTTTTTGTAACTGTAGAAGTGCTTAAAAAGTTATAATGAACCTTGTAATTCCAAACAATTTCAACCAAATGTCGTTTGCTTCAGGACAGGCTCTGCCCCCACTTACATCTCGGGAAGCGAGCTGTAGGCTCTCAGTGAGATTGTTTCTAATGATTTCAATTCCTAGTGATTGACGCTTGGAAAGGCTAACAGCTGATAGCGTGACAAAAGAAACCGAAACCCAAATACCACCTTTGTTGTAAGTTTTTATTCAAGAAAGCACTATGCCTTTTTATGCCTGCTTCGTTTTTTTAACAGACTCGTTTGTGTGGATGTCAAAACCAAAGTAAAGTAGCAGTGTGTCTGCCATGCCAAATACGTTAATTCTTTTGAAACTGCTTTTCCAATGACGATGCTATTCTTTTTCTTCTTTTTTTTTCGGAAACGGCAAGGATGTGTGTTAGCAACAACTTTGTGAATACTTATTACTTTAAGCAATACTTGCTCCTATTTATTGGTAAAAATAGAGAACATCATTAGAATTTCATGAAGTTATTGCTCCTGCTGCCTCGGCGCAGTGCGCTCACCCTTCAGTTTGTGGCATCAGACTCTGGTGGTTTCTTTCGCAATCTAAAAGGTATAGTAAATATAATAAAATTAATTCAAACACATGGAATCGGTAAATATAAGGAACAAGCCGTCTGACACAAGAAGACCTTTTAATCCAGAGAACAAAAGCCAAATCACAGTAATACAAAAAATACGCAATCTCTGAGACAGAAGACATTCTCCTTTCAAACTTGGCACCCCGGCTTGTGGGCCAGGCTTGCTGGCAAGGTGAAAGTCAGAAATCAGTAATTAGCCCTGATTCCCAGCAGCTGATTTAAAAGTCTTTTAGGACAGCAGAGAGGTAGCTGGTTGCCTGGAAGGAGCAGGAAGGTTGGAATTGCTCAGTTTGAAGAAGGTTAGTGTTGTTCTTACTTGTTAATATCTTCAGTTTTATGGAAAGAAAACAGTTTCTGAAGGGGTCCTTGGAAGCTGGTGTGGCATTTGCTGCCTTTCTGATGTGGGTGTGACTGAGAGGCAGGTGTGTGTGTGCCCATGTCCCCTGTTGGGTTGAACATTGCAGTTGTTTGGCTGCTGCTGGCCGGTCTCTGGGAGAGGCTCTGTGAAGTTTGGTGGTGTGAGTACGCAGGGACCAGGCTGTGTAGCTGTAGTCTGGCTTTAGACTCTGGAAAATAAATTGTAGGTAAATATTTTACAGTTAAATTTGCTACTATCTTAGGAAAGGTGGAGCAACTCTATGGTTATAAACATTGGGCTGCTGCTGGGCTCTTTCTTGAGGGCAAGGGCAGGTGGGGAAGGATCCACAGTCGCAGTGCAGGTATGGTTTAATCCTCCGTGGGTTTTGCTCTGCCATTTTATGCACTGTTCCTTTCCCTTTCTCTCACCCCCTGGACTGAGCTCCTTTAGAAAATGTGTGTCCCACTAGCTTCCCTTTGTGAAAGTTTTGAGAAGTAATAAGTAAATAAAAGTTTAGGTAAAGAACCTAATTCTCTACTAGTGCCCAGGGTAATAAACCAGGTGGAGCGTCTGGTTCCCAGTTCAGCCCACTGACTGGTGTTACAGCTAAGGTGTGAGTTATGGGGGAGTGGAATTTGCTCTGTAAGGGCAACTGCAGGGGAGGGCTGATGGCTTTGTAAGAAACATGTAATAACTACATTAGCCCTCTCCTTTATTGCTCTTTGTTCTATTAATTCATTCTGTGCTGTCCTTAGGGTGTGGACCTGGGTTCCCACCTCTGTGGAAGGTGTTTGGGCAGGCACAGCTCTCCCTCATGCTGTGCTGGAGGGCGCAGGTGGCCCTGAGTGGGTTCCTCTGATGGGTTGATGGATTCCACCTGTGTTGTTTCTGTTAAAAGTTCCAGACGTGCTAGCTGGTTGCCAGCTGCTGTGCCTTTCCACCTGAGTTACAGGTTGGCAGTTGAAGTATTGGATGCTTGGTGAGTAATGCAGTCTGTGAGAAACATTACCCACTTCCCCAGGGTTGACGGGGCTTGAAAGAAAACATTTATCAGAATGTTCTTTGTTTTCTGTCCTTTGCTTAGTCTTCCTTATGCATCGCATTAAAATAAACAAGTGGTATGAGATGGAAGGGTGAGGAATTTCTTTAATTGTGAGGTGCTCTAATAAACTCCCTGGGGGCCCATTACGCAGGGCTGCTGTTCAGCAAATCTCCCCCTGGGTTCTGACCACCAGCACTCTTCCTTACGATGAGACCTTTCATCTTAAGCTCTGCTAGTCCTTTGCAAACATCCATTACGTTTCACGACACTCAAGTGAACGTAATGACTGCCTCTTATCCAATTATAACTTGTGTAAAGGGAAAGGAAGGCACAGATAAGTAGAGGTCAGATGCTATTGTCACATGGATGTGTGGTGCACTCCTGCTGTGTCGTGTAACCAGCTATAAACCATCTCTTCCCTCACAGAGCAGCCCATTCCCACCGGGTTATAAAGCATATCTGCTGTGTGGCTGATAAGGAAAGTCTCATTCTAGGCCCTTTCCTGCAACTGGTAAACGCCAGTCTTTCAATGAGCTGTTCATGCTTAGGCTGGACTTTCTGATTTGGTGGTTTAAAGTATCTTGCTAAGCCCACTCCAGCTTTCCATAATTCTCAGCAAGCAAAGACAAAATGTAGATGTTATTTGCACGTAGTGCATAAAAAATAAGATAACTTTATAACATGTGATAGTAGGGAGAGACAAGAGGGACGGAATACAACTGGCTGGCAGTTGGGCTCCCTTTTGTTAAAGCTTTGGAATAGCTGTTTGCTCTGTGTTGTACACTTGGCGCAGCAGGATGCAGCTGGCTAGAAGGCAGGGAGGTTGTGCCCCAGACACTCACGTACGAGGAGCAGTTGGATCAATATCAATCTCTGCAGCCGCTGCTGTTACAAAGGCTCGCAAGTGCATGTTGTTTGGCTGCGGTTGTGCCCGCAATAGAGATCAAAGGGAGCTGGATGGTGCTGTAGCTCCTGGGATGCTGCACTAGAGAAACAGAGGGCGGTTGAGACAACAGGCTGGGGAAGATGCAAATGAGAATGAACGAGCTCTGGTATTTGCCACAATGAGTTAACTTAATTAAGGATGAAAAAAGAAAGGAGAATGAAAAGTATTTCTAATGCTGATGAAACCAGTCTACTGTAGTGCAAACAGGATGGTTGGGGTGTGCGTTGTCTGCTCCAGTTTACGGTGGAAGTGGGGTGGGTTTGAGTGCTCTATGTCAAGGGAAGGAAGGATTCTGTGCTCTGCAGCAGGGGCTTTAACATGAACTGGCAGCACATTTGCACTACAGAGCACTGCAAACCAAAGCTACTTGGTCTGATACAACTGAAATAATACTTACGGAATTTTTGAACTGTGGTTTTTTTTTTTTTCTATTACACTGTTTCATCTGAAGAATTGCTTCTATCTCTGCTTACCTTCCTTTAATTTTGTCTAAAAACAAAAAAAAACCACCACAAAATCACCTCAAAATCCCACGAACCCAAAACTCCAAAAAAAACACACAAAGAAAAAGAGTTGAGATTTCTGTAAACTAGACTTTTAAGTTCATGATGGCGTATGATTGCTCTGTAATTACAATCCTTAAGTGCCTGTGACTGTACTGTTGTGTGATTATATCTCTACAAAGTAAAATACTTTAAGATAACTTATCTTTCAATGGCTGATCACGAGGAGGTGACATCTCTGTTAAAGGCGCCTCTGTTAAAACATGCGGGTATTTTCATGACCATAAATACAGCAGTTAAATTCTAAGAAACGTTATTGGGCCACAGAGTTGGTAACAGAGGGAGAAGGAAATGAAGAGGAGCAGGTGAGGATGGTGGGAGTTTTTAGAAGCACAGACAGAAAATAACACAGAGAAATTTGCTAAGCCTGTTTGAGAAGCTGTGAGGGAATGGCCGCTCTTTGGTAGCGCGCAGGCACCAAAAAAAGGACAGCAGAAGAAAAAGAAAGGAGTTAAGAGTCCAAGTTGTTGTTCCCAGATTGTTAAATCAATGCTCTGAGATTCTTTTGGGCAACTTCACACTGTCTTTTCCTTCCTTTTTAAAAACAAACAAACAAAACAAAAAACCCAACTTATATTAGTATCTCATTAGAAGGTATCTAAAAATCACTTACTCCATCCCTTTCCTGGACAAGTTAAAGTTATTGTTGCCACACAGATATGAAAGTAATGAGTTGAAATGGGAAGAGAAAATGTCCATGTGTGAACCTTTGTATTAGTAGTGATGTTCTTTCTATCTACAAGTACCACTGCAATATGTTTTGTACGGTGACCAGGAGATCTGGCCTGGAGACAGTGATGGTGAGGCTGGTAGAAGTGACTTTGATTTCAGTGACAGGAAAGAGATAAAGATGTTGTGTGACAGAAGGGAGTTGTCAGAGGATGGATTGGCCTGGGAAATCTGCAGCCATGTGTCTGCCCGTTTTATTTTAGGAACAAGCATTGACGCCGTATAAAGGAAGAAGGTGGCTGGCCTGGAGATGCAGGAGGGTGCAGAAAGGAAGGGGAAAAGAGGCTGTTCTGGGACTGAAGGGTGAGAATCAATGAGGATGGCTGAATTTTGCTCTGAGGAAGGGCCAGTCCTGCTGCTCCTTCACATGGCAGAAGGCAGCTGTAACCCTGCTGTGGATGTGCGATGGAGCAGTCTGGCTCCTACAGACTCACTGCTGGCACATCTGTGCCACGGCTGTTCCACAGCCCTCTCTGGTCCCTCCCTGAAGAAGCAGGACAGGGAGCTGAGTGGTAGAGTCACGCTTTGCAGGAGAAAATAAAGCCCTGGCACGGTGTCTGTAACAGTGTTTAAGGCTGGCTGAGCCTTGTTGAAGTCCACAAGAGGTTTTTTGTAGAGCTGAGTGAGGTCAGCTGTGAATATCCTACTTCACGGCAGTTGATAGAACTGGGGGATATTCCCTGGGACCGACTGGCATGTCGAACGGGGCTTGCTTGGTCGTGATTCCTCTCCTCATCTGTCGTTGCACTGGACTTGCACGAGTGCCTACCAAGGCTCCCATGAGCAGCTGTGGTCTGACCGCCCAGTACATGTTCTACCAGTGGCCAGGTAAATGACAGCAGGAGTTGGCTTTAGAGCTGGGCCTGCAGTGGAAGTACCTTCACTCGTCCAGCCAGCTGGCTGTCCCGGCATCCGTGTCTTGGACAAGCTATGGACACTTGGGCCAGTCCCAAAACCCATTGGAAATAGCTTTGGGTTTGACAGAAGGTAGAGATACTTTGCAAATGCTCCATGAGATGTGGGTAGCTGCTCTTCCAGCGTGTTACTGGATGCACTTGTAGACTTCCAGCAGTTAACTACAGTAAAGTGCAGAAGAAAACCTCCAGAACGAAAAACGATATTAGCCAAAGCTGGCCTGAAACAAAGTTTTGAAGTTACAGAATGTATGAAAACAGTTATAAGCTTTAATATTTTTTATACTTTTTTTTAAAAAACGAATATAAAAATGGCAGTTTTATCATTTGATGGACTGCATGTGTATTTTGTTACGGTGAATCTAAGAGTAAATTTTATTTCCTCAGGGCTGTCTTTGAATGTGTCTGTGCCGTGCCTTTTTTCTGATTCGGCACGCAGTAACTTTGCTCCCCAGTGATATCACAAAAGCAGGCGCTGAATGCTTTTTTGTATAATTCCAGCTTTATACCATTTTTTTTTCCCCCTGTTTAAGACTGTGTTTTACTAGGTATAGTTCAGTACTTAAGACAAATCAAAAGGGATCCAGCTATAACTTTCTTCCTTGTTTATTGGACCTATAGTCTTCATTTTTTGTCATACTAAATATTTCATACTGAAGCCTTCAAACTGTGCTACTCTCCCGTGAAATGTTGTCTTGACTACAATAAGCGCAGATGACGTACTCCAGTCCACAGATCTGGTATTTCTTGTAACTTTGATGCTCCCTTGGGCAGCAGGTCTGTGTATGTTTCTGGCATCGATTATTTGTGAAGTAGCTAATGGACTCTCTGAACTCCAACAGGCAATTTTATTCTGCAGAAGACTTGCATTGATCATAGGCTAGTAAAGTGTGAAGGCAGTGGCATCAACTCTATAATTTTGTGCATTTCATACTGTCTTTGCTTTTTAATTTGAAGAGGATGTATTTTTGCCATTGTTATAGGTGCACCTTCTTTGTTTTAAAAAAAACTCTGATTGTGAAAACCCAGCTCTGAAAGCATGAACTCCCTCGTCACCTCGGTGTGTGGTATTTTGCTGTTTCAAGCTTTAGCTTTAGAGTTTCTCCTTGGTAAGACAGAATTCACACAGAGGTTTAATCTTGTTATTCTGGAGTTATTGGAAATATTGCCTCTGATTCAGCTCTCTGTGAGCCTGTGGCTTTTAGAGATGTTTTTAGTTTGCATTCTGGTCGTGTAGAAATGCTTGAATAGTGAGCCATATATTATTGGGTTTTTTTTTCTTTCCCAGACACCTTGTGTGACACGGAGTTCACTGAATCGATGTGTATTTAGGCATATTTCATAGTGTTAAATTGAAATAAAACTAGCCTAACACGTATTTAGAACCCAGTGTATTACATCAAAAAGGCCCATAAAAAAGAGTGAATAAGCCAAATGGTCCATGTAAGCCCAAACTATAAATAAGAGCTGAGGGCGGAAATATGTTAGTTTTGAAATATTTCTTCAGGCAGCCCCATGAAGGGTTGCGAGAGACTTCTTCAGTTCATTTAATTACATCTGGAAAAACAAACAAAAGCCTCTCAACATCCTTCTTGTCACCCAAATGGCTATTCTGCCTTTGCAAAGTAATGTGCTTGTGGCTTTAGGGAGAATTCGCGCCTGGAATTCTGCTAGGAGTGTTTCCAAATATTTCACCGCAGCCTCTTACAGTGAAAAGCAGACCTAATTACCTAATTATTTTACTTACAGATGTTGTTTCTCCCTAAGAGAGGCAGTGCAGGATAAATTGTAGAATTAGGAGATTGGTTTAATTCTCACACCTAGCCACTATTAAATGTAAATGACTCTTTTTTTTTTTTTTTTTTTTAATGTTCTGGAAACCTTTAGTCATGTTTTCTCAGTGCTTGTGGCTTCCCTGTGTGGGATAAAAGACGGTTCACTGTGAGGTTCTGTTTTTTCTCAAGCTGTATCACTATAAAAGAATCTAATAAGGGACTGGTCTTGGGATGTTTACTGTAATCAGTAAGTTTGTTTTCATTAGAAGGAAATTAAGATTTAATGGCAGATGATGTGACCTAAATCTGTAGAATCTGTAGAATGCGTGTGGTGATGTACTTGTGTGTAGGGACCGAAGTCTTTACTGGATCTAGTCCAGGTGATTGATAATTGTCCACAGTTAATTGTACTTTAGGAATGGATCATTAGTGATGAACACTTTCTGGAGGCTTGAAAAATAATGATCTCAAGATGAGTAACATTCTCCATGAGAGTGCCAACAATCCAAATAAGAAATATGCTTACCAGTTTTGACACGGGTCCAGACAAGGTTTGCTAGTTGAAGCTGGGGTGTCGTTTGAAACCATCAGTCTTGTTTACAGACGGATTGATCAATTCTATCACAAACTCCAATGAGTTTAGTGAACTTTATTTAGTTCCTGGAAAAGAGTGATGTAAGGAGCTGCTTATACAAATAAGACTAGCATCTGTGCTTATATTAGTTAGAAAAGAAATTATGAAGGCTATTACCGCTTCAAATCACTTACTAGAATTAAAAGAAAAATCTTGCCCATAAAGGCACATCCATGCTATGGTGTGCATTGCCCTTTCTCTGATTAAATGCATTTCAAGCTTATATTAAAAAAATAGTAATAAAAACCCACCCAACAACCCACCCAAACCTCACACCTGTTTCTGGTTTATATACTGTTCAAACCATGTTCCTATAGACCTCTGGGGCAATTAGCAGCCCTATGCAATATGCCTCCATGCTTTACTTGGGGTGCAACATTAAAACCACAGGTATTAACGAGTTAGATGGATTTCGAAGATGGTGCACCTTTTCTGATCTCTTCACGCTTCTGGAAATGTGAATAGCTGGTTCATTCTATGATTCTGTGCCTCCTTCACGCTACTGTATCCTACGTATCTACGCTCCGTATGTCCTAAAGGATGATGGTATGGCAGTGCTCTGCTGTTCTCTGGATGACCTTGCTTTGAGCTGAGATCTGATTTGGAGCTCCTCACTAACAAGAGCGAAACTATATCATCTCCTTTCTCTATACCAAATACCCTGATCAAAAATTTAAGTTGTTGGGTTCATGTGTGCTGCTTGTTGTGTGGGTTGTGTGTGTTTTGGTTTTTAAGGTGACAGCCTTGCATTTTTCTATATTAATATACTGGATATAATTATGTATTGCTTTGTCTTTAATCTTTCAAGCTGTCATTAGATGGAAGACAGACAGGCTTCTGAACATGAGACAGATCTACTTTTATCACTTAAATTAATTACCAGGAGACTGTACAAACACTGAAAACAAATTTAATAAAGGAGGCACTCCAGATGGTTGAAGGTAGACTTACACATTCAGAATGTTCCTCATTATAATTGCAATACCATGCACAGAGATTCATACTGACACTTTGGGGAATTTACAGATGAGACGCGCTACAATCTGCTAGGAGGCATAATATTCATAGGGTTTTATTGTCACAGAAAAAGCATAATGACTATTGAAGAGAACTAATTGCTGACAGTTTTTGAGCTGGCTTTGGTGCACAATACATTTGTTCTGCCCTGTAGATCCTTGTTTCAAAAAAAAAAATATTTAAAGTACACGTGCAAATAGCAACATATTGCTCTAATCTCCATGGTACTTATGTACAGTTTGCCTTAAATGACTCCAAGCTTCCTTTGTCAATACAGGTGCTTAGTTGGCAATGTGATTCTTTCAAAGGTTCAATTTCAGTGCAGCTCTGGCGAGATACCCTAGATTGTACAGCTCAGGTCCCAAATAAACTGATGAGAAAGGCTTTAAATAACGTGCTTCAGCACATCCTTCTCTGCTCTCAGATGGCAAGAATAGAACATACTGGTCCCCTTTCTCTGCAGGGGAAGATCTGGGAGCATAGGAAGAGGTATAGTTCAGAGCTCTGACCCAAAAACACCGGCAAAGGAGAAGGGATTCCCTCCAAACATCTGTGTTTCTGATCTCCCTTGGCTACTGCAGCATGGCTTTATTCACGGTATTTTTCTGATTCTTGTTTTGTCCTCCTCTTGCTGAGAAAAATCCAGCAGGCAGTGTTCCACGGTTTGTTAACTTGCCAATATGACTTTCAAAACTTCAAATATCCACTTCTAGCTGACTTTAAAAATAATCAAATCGCAACATAGCTGCAAAGGGCTCATCTGTGTGTTGAAAATGAGGGGGGTTGTGTCATAGACTAGTTTCCAGCATTGATGCTGCTGTAGGAGCTTAAAGGCACTCCCATGCAGAGTTACGCAGAATAGCTACTAGCTGATGACTTAATATTAATTAGTAAGTGTATTTTTAGTAAGTCACCTATAGGTGTAGAAAAGTTTAGACTGGTGTTCAGTATCTTCTCCAGGAAGCAAGTGGATTCTGTAAATTCTGTAAGGTGCTTTTGAAAGGGTGCTTCAAAGGCACCTAATGTGTTTTAATTTTCTCACCTGTGCAGTCTTACTGTTCCTTCCTTGCACAGTGGAATGGTATTGCACGCCGAGCCATTCGTCAAACTTTCAGCCCCGGTCTTGGAGGAGAACTGTGGTGACCAGTGAAGTGTGTCCGCTGAATGAAGGGCAGCTAATGCGTCATAAGAATTGAAAGGTCATCAGTCTTGGAAGAGTTGTGAGTGGGCGTTGAGGCTGTAAAAGAGAATTAAGCAGGTAGACAAAGAGGAAAAAGTATTTGTAGTAATTAATTAGTTCTACCCGTGTTGCTGGTTTTTGCTGGTGAAAGATGGAGTCTTCTCTAGTCTGCAGTATCTCCGATTTGATTGCATTGGCTAGGGACTGAAGAAAGTCATTGTTGCCCCTGGAATAACTTCATCAGTGTGCAGAAAGACTGTGAGTAGATAATTCATATATGCAATAGACACAGTTGTGCATGAATTGATTGGAATGGAGCCCAGGCAGTGGCTCCCGGGATTTGCAGAGTGCTGCCTGGGCTCAGGGAAGGGAAAATTTTGGTCCAACACTGTTGGGAAGGGATAGGATCATTCAGAGCCAGGAGATTGCACAGGTGTGACGACCAGTGGGATCAGAAATCTCTTCAGTTCAGTGAATTGAAATCCGGGCAGTGTAACTGTGTATACCTGCTCCTCTAAGTAAAATAAAGCAAAAATTGTAATAACAAGAAGTTTAAACCTTAGAGAAATTATTTTTTTGCAATATTAGCGTAGAGGCCAGACAATGTACCAGGGGAGCACTTCCAAAACAAATTTGACGCAAGAATGAGTGTGGATTATAGGAACAGAACTATTTGACCTCCTCTCGGCTCCTGCTCTAATCCATCAGAGCATTGGGAAATTCAAATGTATAAGTAACTCCTGAAACAAAACAATCACTATTCCTTTCAGCCCCTATTTAAAAATTGTATGTGCCTAGTGCAGGAAAAAATACAATAAAAGGTTTGAAAACAGTTACAGATTTATCTACTGCCTTATTTATGCAACTCACATCTATGAGATGGGACCATTTTAGTGCTGAAAATTGATTTCTGGACAAAACAGGGATCAAAGAGGTAGAAATTGGAACTCAAACCACGTTTTCTTCAGCAGCTAGATTTCAGACAACTGTGTAGTGGGAAGGCTTAGCAGTAGGTTGAGCTGTGGTTTGATGATATGATAAACCTGGCTTTTCAGTCAGTGATGGAGGATCAAAAATGCTGTGACTGCATGACACAAAGCTGTGATCAGAAAGAACTTGCCATGAAGGTTGAAGTTTTGTTTAAAGAAATATTTATGGATTAACTTTGTAGCGGGAACGTGTTATGCCATGTCAGAAGCTTTGTCAGCGGGCATAAATTCAATAGAAAGGAGTGCGAAATTCAGGCTGTGCGCTCTGACTAACCAGTAACGCAATTACGTGCCAGTGCTTGTGCAGCTGGTGATTCAGTAGTGCACTGGTGGTGGTATTAATCGCTGTGGAGAAATGTCCTAAATTCAGGTCTTTAAGAATCACGGATAAAGGATTTCTGCTTCCTGCACAGTATCACAAAGGCATCGTGTTAAAGGTGTTGGCTGTTTTTTTGGGGGATGCTTATTAAAGGTGTTTGGTTTTGTGGTGTTTTTTTTTTTTTTTTGTTATTCGATGTTTGGTTTGTTGTTGTTGTTTTTTTTTTAATAGAGGTGTCTGTTATTTTTGGGGGTGTTATTTATTTTTAGGGGGGATGATTTTTTTTTTAAAGATGCTTCTGCCTTGACTTATAGCAAAGATAAATGTACCTTTAAAAATCAAGTGATTGATTCTCTATTAAATGACACCTGGGATTTCCAGAGAGGTTACACATGACCCTTGTGAAGATACCTTATATATTGCCTAGACTCTGTTATGTCGCATGTGATTTTCAAAGAAAGCTTTGGTGTACTCTTATAATAGTGTTCCACAACAATAGAGCGAACATATGAACGAAACAATAAACTTAGTTTGGAAACAAAGCTTTATTTGACTTTCAGTTTTTGAGTTGTAATATTGTACCATCAACTTCGTTAAGCGAGTTATTTTATTAGTTGCATGCAGTACACTTGCACGCACCCTTTTTTAACTACCACTATTACAATATCTAGAAAGAAGGCTTGAAGACCAAAGACTAAGTATGCAGTAATCTTCATCGGAAGGGAATAAAATACTTTCTGTGCAAGTCTTATGGTTACACTTGTAGATGTACACTTATAGATATAGATCCTGGGAATAACGGTGTTGAAGTATGGGGTTTTAATATTCATAATGAGTTTGCTAGTGGAGATAAGAAACGGATCTCCATAGAAAACTACAAGTAGGAGATTTTGAAAACCTTTAACTGTCTTATTGGGTCTTGCAGGTTACTTTTACAAAACTGTTAATGAGTGTTACAGAATGTCCTTTTGGGAAGGTTGTGGTTTGCTCAAAACTAAAACATAACAATAAAGATAGTCTGATAGCCTTCAGTAGGTTCACAGGCTGTGATCATTACATCTGACCTTCAGAAAAAAAAAATAAATTGCAGAACATATTATTTTTTTTTTTGGATTATCTCTGGCTTTAAATTGTGCCTATAATTCAGCGTTGAATTTGAGTTTTTCTTAACAGAAAAACCCTAATCTTAATTTTATAACAGAAATCAGCGCAAAGAAAATATAAACAAACTCACATTATGACTCTGCTTATATATCTGCTAGTTTTCCATATCTAGGGACGTGGTGCAGTCATAGGTCTGAACCAGATATGAACATTCTTCTGTGCTGATAATATTTATCAAAGTTCCCTTCCCAATGCAACAAGCTTAAAGGAGAAGCCACCTGCTTGTTGCTGTTAGAAAACATATTGGTTACAGAAGGAAACCAAAGGCTGGTAGACTAAAAAATTACTTGGCTTCACCAGCTGAATGAGGTAAGAGTAGTGAGATGTGTATCTACCATTTGGCGTGTTGATTCATCATCCTGAGTTAGGGAATGGGCATAAGGAAAGATGGCAGGAGATTAAAAGAACTCTTTAATCCCAGGCTTTGTCACTATTTTTTTTGAACAGGTGAATGAAATCTGTGGGTGGTGAAAAACAATCCACTATAGAAGGACTAGCAAGTCTAATGTTACTTGTTTGCCTCTTTCTCCTGTAAATCAACAAGTCAGTCTCAAATTAATCAGATTCTAGTAAAAACTCTTCCAAAATGGCAGAACCTTTCCTCCTTAGCTCTTGCAGCCGAGGAAATGTTTCTCTTATCCACTTTCCTGAAAAAAAGACCTTACTTACACCTAACATCATACGTTGTTTTGCTCATTTTGGTTTTTATTTTGCCTGTATCCAATTCTTGTTATTTCACATGACTATATTGAAACAATATGCTAATCGGACAGAGGCTGACCTCCGGTAAACTTGCGTGCATTTCGTTTCCTCTGCCCTGTTTATGAACTCTTTCTTACTAAATGTCTGGAAAAATAACAAATCTGGAGGCTGGGACATGGAAATACTCCAGGGCTGAAAGGATGTGCAGGGAGAGTGCTGTTCCGGCAGACCCCCTGGGTTATCACGTACTCTGCTCTGAGCACCCTGACTGTAATTACAGCAGTGTTACACAGGGTGAGAAGCTGCTTCTCCAAAAAGCCAGCGTAACAAAGCATTTCGAGCTTAGCTCAACCGCAGTTGAGCTGACTGCAGTTCTTGGCAATTTCCCACAGCCTGCAGTGTCTAAGAATCCGCTTCTTAAACCCAGCTCTTAAGATAATTGTAAAATAAATATGGCAGAGTATCACTCTGTAGCTACCTATTCTCTAACCTTGTATGCACCAAACCAGTGCTACCACCTCAAACTTATACTGGTATTAGCAGAGGGATTTTTTTTGTTTTCCCCTTACCCTTTCTGCTTTTATCCCCTTCAGATCTCAACCGCTGTCTCTGGGTCTTGCCTTCCAGGCAATGCTGATGGCTCGTAGGAGAAAAATGACATCTCTTTAGAACTTCTGAATAAGCAAATACTGAGCTGGTATAAAGCTTAATGCTGGAAGATGGGGCGTTTCCCACAAAATGATCAATTGCTCAATGTTCTTGCTTTTACTTTTTATATCATTAAAAGACTATTAATGGTGTGGGGGGGGAAGATGTGCTGCTCACAATTACTCAATTGAGCTATGACGGAACAGTGCCACCAGTCAATATCGCAGTGCTGCCTGAGCCCTTCTAGTGCTTTTTGCGGAATTTTGCAGTTTATTCCTGCTATGACTTCAAAAGAATTCTAATATAATCTGGTACGTGTGTGGGAAATTTGTCTGCTTGTCAGTGCATTGTCTTGTTCAAGCCACACAGGATCATTGTACGAAGCACTAATAGTTATTTGTTAACTGAGTGAAGTTGGCAGGTTGCAGGATCTCTGGTTACAGCATAAAAAATATTAGAGTGTTATTAGAAACTGAAGATAACTCCCACCAGGGTAAAAGAGAAAGATGGCTTGTCAGAACGATGAGCTTCAGAGCTTTTTTTCTTATTGAAATGATTAGATTTTTTTCATTTTATGTTGTGTTACTACTTACGCGTAGTGTCCAGACACATGCCCATTTCATTGGTGCAAATGGTGTCCTACAGACTGTCAAGGGCTGGTCTTGGAGCACAATGATTTCCAATCTAAGGACACAATCACTTGAATTTGATTTAACTTGAGGTGCGTATCCCCAGATCCGATATCTTTGAAATTTCTGTGTGATTTGACAGATTTGCAGGAAGTAAATGCCATTGACACTAATGCTTAGTGGCTTCATGAGCCAAGTCTTTGAGGACATTAAGCCCTTACACACAAGAAGTACCCAGTAACAGAACAGTTCCTGGCTGTGTTTAGTGTTTCTCTTGACTATTATGATTAAAATACACTAGAAACGCAATTTTTTAAAGGGTATGTTTTTCTCAGGGTATAATTTAGCCCTTCCTCTTTCTTCGGTGCTGGATCCCATGTTAGTTACCTGAAAGATGATGTTTTTAGTGTGGTGGAGGAAAGAGGGAATACCAGTACTCCAAGTTGGGAGGGTATTTCTGCCTTTACAGAGAGGTTGGCTCCTCTGCTACCTCCCTGACTAATTTAGAGCTGGCAAGAATGTGAAAAGGCTCTCGAGGGGGGTGGGATGGGGAAGAGTTCCTGTAAGAAATACTGTTTTTTCTTTTAAAGAAAAAACTATTCAAAAGATTTTGAACTTAAAAGTAATCTCTCCTACGACAGTAAAAGTTGTAAAGACTGAAGACTTGCTATCCTTTTGGGTTCCCTCCTGTTCAAAACTTTCCAAGAAAGACATGTGTGGGTGGTGGTGTGTTTTTTTGTTGTGGTTTTGGGGTTTTTTTTTTGTTTGTGGGTTGTTTGTGTTTTTTTTTTTTTTTAAATCTCAGTAAGGCATCAACAATTTCTTGAAGTGGGACAATGAAGCAAAGGTTGACATTTTACTCTTAATTATTCATGTTTTGTTCTTTTTGGTGTGTCCGTTTGCTGAAACAACACTAACCATAATTGATTTCTCAGTGGTTCGCTACGGTTACATACACATAGATGTCAATAACCAAATAACTTGGTGGGACGCAGAACTGCCGCGCTTTGGAACAACATGCTGAACTATCAGTGAGATGTTTCAGCTCCCACCACAGTTGCTGTGGGAGCCAGGCGGCCTGATGAGATGCACAGACCGTGTCAGTTAAATGTTTTCTTGGGGAATTTCCAACAAAGCAGTTGGTTACTCTCTACCCTCACTAGTTTATCAATGTCTTTTTACAAGGAATATTGTTGCTCCAGCCAGATTGTTTCCAGACTTAGCATTCATCTCTTATTATGTGTTAAATCCAGCATCTTGTAGAGAAAGGGTAAAAAAAAAAAAAAGTTTTCTTATTTAGGGAATCCTTATATTTTAAGCAAGTTTAGGAAAGTTTTTGTGTGTGGATCAAGATGCTAACACAGCTACCTCTGAAACGTCAGGCCGCTGTGTTCAACCGGCACTTATGTGTTGTTCTGAGAAATGTGATCAACTTTTTGGCTGTCCCTGCCCCTTATCAAAAAAAAAACCCACTGCCTTTTACACCCACTGTGGAAAACCAGCCCATATGTTCTGGTATCTGGTGGTGTTAGCTATCAAACAGATTCTGGAGGACTGAGAGGGGAAACAATCTGGGCCTTCCACGCTTTGCCTCCATTGTAGGTCACCCCAAAGCATACTCTATATGATCTGAGCTGAGTGGATTCATGTCCTGGAGGAAAATAAGTAGCTCATTTGTGCAAGCTAAAATGTGGGGGGGGGGAAAAAAGGTTTTCTTTTTAACTAAAGCGGAACTTCTGATTACTTAAATTTTTGATCAGAGAATTGCAAATTATCTTGGAAAAAGAGGTTGTGTTCAAAGAAATAATAGTCTTAGGGTGTACTTAGCATTGAAACTTTTTCCGGCTACAGTTTAACTTCAAGACAGATTTCAGATTTTAGGACTGAAAAGTGAAGGGAACATTAAAGAGCACTTTCTCTTTGAGCTGAATGCCTCTTCCTGGTCACTGTACCTTCATTTCAGGGTTTTCTGGTCAATTCACATGATGATTCAGAGCAAGCAAACAGGTCCAAAACCCTTTTCTTTTTTCTTCGACTTTTGTGCGACCTTTCTAATTAGAGTGAAAATGTAAATGAGACATCTCTGACACAGAGGAAGTCGCCCCTCGGCAGCAAAAGGAAGGTCTTCAAAATGTCAGTCCTTCTGTACATGCCTCAGGTTTGCTCAAAATTTGCATTGTGAAGTTCTCTGGATGTCTATAAAATTTTGCTACCGTGTATTATATATTTTATAGGATTTAATAAACATTAATAAGGCATGTTTTGAACCCACGAACAAGGTTCTTGGTTTAAGCCGTTTCCTGCTGTTCCTACAGAGTGTTGATTTCGTGTGTCATTGTGCCTTATTTACGTATTGTTAGTAGGTGGAATACAATAAGATCCTCTGCCTGCGGTACTTTGTGGGATGTAACATTTTAATCCAAAGAATTATGAGACTTTTTGGACCACGTCAAGCTGTTTCAGTGTTGGGAGTGTCACCTAATTCTGTTTTTTCTCCCTCGCCTGTGATCTAGTCCTTTATATGATTTGCCTTTCTGTTTGGTAACAGCATAAATCTTTATTTGATATGAAGCTGTCTAAAATCTGAAGTCCCTGATTCATCTGTGTATTTGTCTCCTCCTAAAGGCAAACAACTCCATTCAACTCTTATATTTAACTGCTATAAAGTTTGAGTGGATAGTCTTAATCCACTGTGTTTAGTAAGTGCATTATAACTCATCTGAAGTTTAAGAATATTATCCTAGGTCAAGAAGCTATAAATGAGATTTTTTTAAAAAAAAATTATTTATTGTGAAACACTACTTGTAATGCTATTTTTTCACTTGTCAACCTATTCCCTTTGTCATTCATGGATTTATAGCAGTGGCAAGTATTTTGGTACGCAAAGGTGAATATAAACGTTGTTCCTTGTTATTGCAAAAGTTATACTGGAGAAACAAGTTGTACCTCACCCGATTTCAACTGAAGATATCTCCAAGCAGCTAAAGGAAAATGATGCATTTTTGTCAAGCCACGAAGAGAAAGCTTTATTAAAAAAGTTGCCCTTGAATAAGTCTTGTTTTTATAGAGCAATTATAATTAGTTTGTACTGTTCAAAGTGTCAGCCAGGAGTCAGTATGCTTCAGGGAAATAAGTCCGACAAGTTTATTACTTCACAGTTTGGAGTGATGGCGTCCCTTAGCAAACTGCAGCATGCTAAATAGTTTCTGATGTGATGAAAACGCAAATTTTGTTACTTCTGAAGGTCATACCATATTATATGTATTACAAATATATATAAACAGCCATAAAATGCAAATTCAATTCCTCCATTAAGCAGAATTTCCTATAATATAATGCTAACTTCCTGTGATATAATGCTAGTTGTTTTTTTTTTTTTTTACTTGGCTTCTGCTGAAAGCAAGTCTGTAAGATTTATTTTTGGAGTGACTGAACTGGTGTCCATGTTGGAGATATAATCTCAAATAATTGTTTCCATTTTTTTTTTAAATCAAAGAGCTCAGGCTGACACCACTTAGCTTCCCAATTTGCATACTTATTTATATCAGATAAAACCTAGTGACTCTCTTTTTCCCATAGTGAGGAATAAAAGGATTTTTTAATGACAAAATACAGTCTTTGGGTTTTTACTGAAATCTACTTTGTCATGATGGGTGGCTGAATCTTAAACTGTTGCAACAGCAGGACAAGAGGCGCTATTTTCATTATGAGATTAGCAATTCAGATCTGCATGTGACAAAAGGAAAAAATGATCAAATGTGTTTGTGCTGTGTGCTGCATATATTAATGGACAAGTATTCAGTGCCATGTAGTACTTCATGAACTGAAAGCACTCAGTTCAGAATATCTTTTATTTTAATACTAGTATTTCATCTTTCAGATTTGCAGACTTAAAGTTTCCGGAGAGTTCAATTAAGAGATTCCCTACAACCCCAGTGATATTTTTTTACTACTAATAAAAAAAGTCTTTTTCTCTCCCAGAAACCTAGTTTTTTTTCCCCAACATATTTTCATCTCTTTCACAGAAAGAAAAAAGTCTGAAAATAAGAGTCGCCGAGATCCTTGGAGATATAAATTGCATAATTATAAATTACGTCTCAGACTTTTTTGCCTGAAGATGTGCGATATGTTTTATCAGTGTTTTATCTCAATAAATGATTTTCAGCTGCTTGAATTCACATGACATGGCAGTCAAATATTTTTTTTCTATAAGCCCAGAATTTGGGGTTTAAACTAATAGTCTCTTTTCATTCTCTCCTATGAATGAAAGCACATTGTCAAGCTTTCACGTAGGTCTTCAGTTTCAAGAGAACTAGAAAAATTTGGGTACTTGGAGAAATTTGTTACACTGTGTATCTCCCAGTTCCTAAACAAAAGATGTAGGCAATTCTATGCAAGAGTTGATGAATGTAAATTAAATGTTTCTATTCTGACCCAAGGCTTCTCCCAGAGCAGGAGCTGGGTCTGCCGCTTCTCAGGGAGAGGAGGGCACCTCAAGTCTCTTGCTTTATAAAACACGTAATGTGACGTGAAGGTGAACTTGTGTTAATGATTGTCTGGCGCTTAGTACTACAGTGTGAATTCCATAAGAGTCTTTTTTTTTTTTTAAGTATTAATCGGATAAAAGTGAAGTTTGAAGGAAGCAGCTTTCTTTGAAACAGCTGTATTAAAGTCAGGCTTCTAATCTAAGTCATCTCTACAGACAATGGCAAAAGTAGACCCTTGAGCAGTCAATTCATCCTATCCAGAGATAAGGTGGGGTGAATCGTCCTCTGGTTGTTCCTTTCTGCCTGGATTATTGGGGGGGTATGGGAGTGGGTGTCAGAGAGCGCATAGATCACTGCCTTCGGGTGCGTAAAACTTTAAGGCTCTGCAGCCTTGAAGTGAGCAGCTGCAGCTTGATGACTTCAGCGTAACTTTTTCCTGTACCCATCGCTCACAATTTTGATGTGCAGGTAAGATATAATACTAAGTATGTAGTGACCAGCATCATAATATTTCTTCCTGGTTTTCTACTGCAGCTGTTATTGAATTACTGAATCTTTCTACCTCTGTTTCTGACTGCTATTGGGAGGGAGCAGTCTGCCTGCTGTGATTGATGGCAGCTTTTCCCATCACTGACTGCTTCTGATCTCGTTCTCCAGGCATGTCTACATCAAATTTTATTATGAAAGATTCTTGCTTTGTGATTTCATTATACAGCTATTGCAAGAAAGACAGACTAGAAGCATAAACACTTTTGTAATAAAGCAATATGTAGATTTACAGAGTCATGTTCTGAAATGCTCACTGTCTGAGAGAAAAATACAATGCTTCAAGCAGAAAAAAGCAGCCAGGGAACTATAAGTTAAGGCACTGGAGAACCCAGCTGAGGCCTCTGCCAGTACAAACAGGCAGTCAGAAAAATATCTGCCCCAAAGGGTTTTAGATTTATAGACGAGACAGGCAAACTGCACATTAGGAAGTGTCGGGGGGAGAAAAAGCAGAGAAAAATGTCTGAGACGATGTGACAAGCTAGTGACAGAGCCATCCACAAGAACGCGGTGGCACTTAGGCCCTCGTGCTGCTTGTTACTGGGAAGATGGGAGCATCTGCTGTGTGTTTGGCAGGGCTGCTGGCCCTGACCTGGTCCCAGGTCCAGGCAGGCAGCACAGGTGGTGTCCCAAAGCCTCTGCTTCTCAAAGCAAAAGAGCTTCTGGTGTGGGAACTGAACAGCCTGAAACATCAGGACGGGGCTGCGATGTAGTTGTCCCCGGAATGGCCAAGTCCTGCAAACTCACAGGCCGCAGCCTCTTAAAAGTGGTGCTTAAGCAAACGGTGGGAGAGGACGAACTGAATTTTCATACTGTGGTTCCTTATTATGTTTTGGAGAGTCTCATTTAAACGAAAGTACTTTGTGTTTATTGTATGTTTAGTTCTCCCACCTGCCCCTCTCTGTGTAGAAGCACTCCAGGCTCTGCCCTACGTGTAGGGTGTACCAGCTTTGCATGTTCAGCCTCCAGAGCTACACTCCATGTAGTTTTTTTTTTTTTATAAGCCCCATGCAGTTGGATCAGAAATTACAGCAAAGAATAGACTCAAGCAACAGAAAACAAAGCAGAGTTGTGGAAAGAAAGTAAAGTACAATGCAGCCTGGGATTTCTAAGGAGACTTAAAGGATAAACTTGGCCAACTTTCCGTGAAACCTGACTGGGATTTAGGGCTGTGTCTCCTTAAAGCTCTCTTGAAAGTCATTACTTAAAAGGAAAGAAAAAGAAATTTTAGAAAGCAAGTGGTAAGACTCCATTTCACGCAACCCAACACAGATGGTGCAAGTCTGACTCCGTCAAAGACACCTGGCCTCTTGCCACAGGGCTCCAGGAGAGCTGGGGCTTGATCAAAGAGATTAAATATCCTGGCCCATGTTAAATGGCCACCCAAAAGGAGGGCCAGGAATGCTGTCCGCGCCATGCTGTGTTCAATACCTTGGATTTTGATTCCTGTCATGTACCCAGCTCAGCCATGTGAAAAACCACTGATATAAATAAAAACAGGAATGTGTTTGGCATGTGCTCTCTGAGGCCTCGGGGACCTGAGAAGGCCAATGCAGACCTACTGCCTTGCAGGAGAGAAGGGCTGATGAAGAGAGCCATGGAAGGCTCCTAATGAAAGACTGACCCTTGCAACAAGGCTGCAGTTGAGGTGTTCAGCCCAGCTGCTGTTGTTTTGACTTTCAATGACCTTGCCAATATAGCCAGAGGAGGCCACGAAGATGATCAGAGGGCTGGAGCCCCTCTGCTATGAAAACAAACTGAGAGAGTTGGGGTTATTCAGCCCAGAGAAGAGAAGGCTCTGGGGAGACCTTATAGTGGCCTTCCAGTATCTAACGGAGGCCTACGGGAAAGCCAGAGAGGGACGTTTTACAAGGGCATGTAGTGATAGGATGAGGGGTAATTAGATTAGATATCAGGAAGAAATTTTTTGCTCTGAGGGTGGTGAGCCCCTGGCCCAGGTTGCCCAGAGAAGCTGTGGCTGCCCCATCCCTGGAGGTGTCCAAGGCCAGGCTGGATGGGACTTTGAGCAACCTGGTGTGGTGGGAGGTGTCCCTGCCCATGGCAGGGGGTTGGAACTAGATGATCTTTAAGGTCCCTTCCAACCTAAACCATTCTATTATTCCATGATATTTAGTTCAGTGACAGCTATTTTTTCTGAAATAATAAAATCCAATAATATACATGCCCTTTTTTTTTTTGCTTTCTATACCATGGGAAACAGAGTATCGATGACTTAGATGTACGCACTGCAAACATATTAGTCCCAGCGTGTTTACTGTCCGTAAACTGCATCCTCATAGAAGAAGAATGATGATGAGTAAAAATTTTAGTTGACCCTGCATTGCTTTGCGAACAATAAATAAAAAGTATAGAGGAGCTTTGACTAAGATTCTGAATGCTCTTCCTCTGAGGTTTTAAGACGATATGAATAAGTCAGAGGAAATTATATAATCGTGCAAAGAAATAAGCTACAAAGCACTGATCTAGTTATGATACAGGAGTGTATTCTTTTGCTTATGAATCGCCAGTTACATCAATTAAGCTGCCATTTGCTCAGTGCGTGATAAAGATTTTGCTAACCTGAACCAAAACAGTGATTTCTGCAGAAATTCAATATACACTTCCTTTGTACGTTTGTTACTTTTTTTTTGTAGTATTTCGTTATTTTTTTCTGTTTGTAATTTTTTCTTTCCCAACCAGACTTCTACCCCTGATTTCACTTTACACTTTTAAGAGCAAAATAACTTGACTTTACCCAGTCCTTCATGATGTTGGCTGACCATCAGGAATAGCTAGAACAGGATCGTTGCCCTTATCTGTTAAGAAACTTCTCGTACAAAACCGTAAGGACCAGCCTCATGATAACATAGTATGGTCTGATTTAGAGAAACTTGTGAAGCCAAATAAGCCATCTATTAATCACATGGGCATTGAGTCCTGCTGAGAGGCCCTGGAGTGCTTACAGTATAGTTAGTAGAGTATTAATCTATTATCCTGGAAGTTGATTTGATCCTGTAAAGGAACACAACCTCGCAAATGGGCTAAAGACATCCAGCACTTGGCCTATGAGTACCCATGGTGTTTCACTGAAGATTACCAAATTTGTGTGAGCGCTGTTATGCTCCCAATAAACCAGGAGCCTTTAGAGCACGTTCTCAGGATGAAATCACAGTCATAAGCTCATTCTGCCACATGAACATCTGGTGAGTGGACTCTCAGTGGTGAGAGACTGCCTCTATACTTTACTCCCATAAGCTGCTTGCAGTAATTACGGAAAACCCCCAAAATTTAAAGAAGTTATGATTAGCGCTTTTAAACATAAAAAGAAAATTCGTCTTTGTTCTATTCTTATATTTGCTTTTTGCTCTGCAGCCCGTAGGAATCAAGCTCTTTCTGAGAGCCCTCAGGCTGAAATTTTTCATTCCTTGAAGAAATGTGGTCTTAAATAATTGAGGGTTTTAATAAATAAATAAATACATTTGTTCCTTAATCTTGTGATACAGCTATCATGGCATTTAGAAACAGGCCGTTGATGACCTATTATGCCTCAACACTCTTAAACATTGAATGAGAAAGGTATCGATCCATTGGTCTGAAGTTTGGAGCTTCTGTACACCTATGACTGAATGCATTTTCAAAGTAGATGATGACCTCGTACGTTTGCAAGGTTTATTTCTGCAGCTGAATTCACAGCTCATTCGCTCACCACTCAAAGAAAAGGGAGGGAAAAAATATAATCTAGCTTTTCTTCTTCATTTAAAGGAATCCTGGCTTGATGACCAAGATGCATGTGGATTTCTTCCCAAATAGCAGTATTTAGGCACTGAGGTGTGACTGCCAGAATAATAGTATTCATCTGAATAAACCACTTGAGTTTATTCTATTTTATGGAGATAAAATACCCATATTCATTTCCTTAGCTTCAATTTGTATGAGTTAGTGTCTCGCTTCCATTGCCAATCAGCAAAGCATGCAAATAATGATATCAGTGCATGAAATTAGCCCTGACCAAGAAGAACAGTGCACAGTCTGTTGTATAAATAGTCAGACTGATTCCTTCCTTCCTATGTTTTTTTTCAGTTCCCTTTAAAATGAAATTCTGTGAAGTATTAAACACACAGGGCTTATTCACTTGTTTGTGTTGGATAAGTCAATTCCGTGCTTGTGGGAGATGCCAGATGGGCAGCACGAGAGACAGAAGGTCTCTGTCTCTCCACCAAGCAGCAGCAGCGTGTGCTTTCCAAATTATGCTGCCAAAGTGCCTTAGACCTGACCCACAGGTAAGAGCCTAATCTTGGTACCCCTCCAAACCATAGCATCTTTGACATTGAGAAAGCTTTAATGCCCTGAATACTCCGCTTCTTCCTGGCATGCTACTGCTCAGCATGTGTGCTTAGATACTCCTCAGCTTCAACCGTCCTTTGAGACAAACATACTCTGCTCCCCAGAAAACATACATGAATGACTGCACTGCTAAAAAAACCCCAAAAAACAAAAAAACAAACCAGCAAAACCCCACAGAAGGGAAGAAGCATAATTCACTCCCTTTCAACCATGGGTGGTTGAAAACAACATTCATAAAACAGTTTCTGACAGCTCTTTCTGTTCATAATGCTTTCACTGGTAAGTAAAAAGATTAATATCATAAATGCATTCTGTTGTAGCCAGGTGTGGTAGGAAAGTAAGAATCCATATTCATTTAGAACTGAAAATTCTCCTTAGCTTAATAAAAACTTTCCGAAAAATAATATTCTTAATGACAGAGTTCTTTGTGGACTATACAGAGTCATGGTAATAGCTGATTTCACTTTAAGCTATATGCTAGTTTAACTCGTTCTCCAGCTCTCATCAATTGAGAGAGCTTAATGGTTGTTGGTAAGACTGAGAGCTGCACCGTACCTTCTTGAAAAATATATGCATGAGTATTTGCAGTGGTTCTGCTTTGTTGCTGCCTATTTTGTGCAGTCCATTTCACAAAGCTTAGTGTGGCGGATTTGGTGTTTTACGTTGAGATTTGCCAAATCCATCTTGAGAATGAAATGCCAACGGGAACATTTCTCAGGTTCTGCTTTGCGGTGATCTTCATAATGTTTTTTTAAGTTTGAAGGAAGATGATTAATTTGGATATTTGGGCAGGAAACAAACGCTGCAAGGGAAAAATTGGATTGCATGGGGAGACTGTAGGGGGGCTTTATTTCAGGCAGAACAAAACTTGTAATTACATATTGTTTTATCTGTTTCACAGTATAAGACTTTCCGAACAATCTCAATAGGACATTAATCATTGCAAGTATTACAGCTCAAACCAAAGTTAAAAGCTTTTCTGTCTGAAATATGCCTTTTTAGTGAGATAAATCCTTATATAAACCAAGTACAGGATGTTTACTAGAATTCCAAAAGGATTGGTCTGTGTATGTGCAGGAAGTTAGCTGAGTTTGCAGCAAATTCTTTCTTAATTCATACAAAGATTTTTTTATTATAGCTAGCCAGAAAATGTCAGTGTTCTATATGGGAACATCTGAGACAAATATATGAAATACCACATTATCTGTCTCTACTTTCTTCCTTCCTGTAAAAGGCTAATACCAAAATCCAAGCATATATGGTTTTTTTTCAGACAAAAAGGGTTTCAGTGAGTACTATCACCAAAACATGAAGTGAAATGTGAAAGTTTTAACCAAAATCCAATTTTAATTTTTGAATGGATGTTTTTGCTAAAACTAATTCGATTCCAGTTTTCAAAACGTGTCAGCCAAATGGAGCTTTCCAGCAGACCTTTGAAATAATAAAAATTACGTGATTATTGGATTTTTATTCAGCACAAGTTATTTTGAGGAAAAAATGGCTCTACTTCTTACCTTGTCTTTAATGGCTCTAACTTGCTGGCATGCCATGTGTTTGTAGTTAGACTGGCACATGGTTCTCCCTGCTGTATTACTGTGGTACCTAAATCGGGGCGATGTCCAATGGCCATATCCATCACTCCATGGAGATGGAGCTGCTCGCCAGGTTTTGATTGCAGTGTTCCTTCGCCCAAATTGGTCCCTTCACCCCTATGCTCTAAGTGCACTCCCAGAAAATGATGCCAGCCTCAGACAGGAGAGTTTAAGCATGTTTTTGCTGCTTGTTTGTTGCTGGTGGTTAAGGAAATGGGAGGTGAGGAATTGGAGCAATAGCTTATTACTGTTGTTCTGTTAAGGTGGTTAAGAAGAGCAAAGAATTTACACTTTTTATTTAGATATTAGTGGAAAGGTGTGTTTAAAGTAAGTGAGGCAGCTCTTAGTGCTAATGACAGAAGTTTCCCCCCACTTTAATATCCTGGTGGCGGGGGGGGGGAATAGAAATCCAAGTTTTATGTCTTTCCTTTTAAATTTTTCTCCCATGGCAAAGTAAATTTCTTATCAGTCTTGAACAGGCAGCTTCAGTGTCACAGATAAGACCTTTGAGTACTGCCAAAAAATATAGGACATGCAGATCCACAGTGGACAACAGAATAGCTTATCACACCTTTAACAAGAGGAGGATAAGCTTCCTCCACTGGTGTGTTATTAAAGATCGTCTTCCATTGTGAGCCCAGAGTCGGTGAATAAATCCGAAGCAGAGAAAAATCTGCAAAGAAAATTGCTAACATATCCAAAAGAGAAAAACTCGATACTCGTTAATTTATTTTCCATACCCCGAGTTGTATTCAGCACCCAAGCATGTAGTTTCCTTTAGTTTCAATCACCGTATACACAATTTGGTGACAGCATTTTATTTCTTTATTTGTACCACTGTGCAATGCAATAAAACTCGGGCCTTCATACTGTAAGGAATGGATGTTCTCCATCTGACATTTGCATGTTGTCTTCTGCAAACCTTTGCTTGGCCAGCGAGTATGGAAACCGGGCTGAATTCAGAAGGGGTTAATCCTTTGCAGCCCACAGAGAATACTTTAGGTCTCTTTCTTTTTTCTTTTTTTCTTCAGTGCACAAGCCCATGTTAAATTATAGCAGCAAAGCAACGTATTGACTGCCCTCAATACACAGCTTTAAAACAGCTTTTACACCCAGGTGGCTCAGCCAGCAGAATTCAAACGAGGGTGGCATCTTGCTGGGACTGTTAGATCAATGTCTCATACTAATGAAGTTACTTCATTGCAGTTTGAAATACTGTGGAGGTGAATCCTAAAAATCAATCTGTTTGTCTTTAGACCAGAAGCAGATAGTGTTAAACAATCTTCCTTTTTGCTTCTTAGTTTGGTGCTTCAGTTCTTTCTGTTAGTTATTGTTTCACTCCTGTTAATTATTATTTCGGTCTTGCAAGGTCCTGAAATTGCTATTGGTTTGCTTACACAGAGTAAAAGAAGGGAGGGAAAGAATCAGCCCTGAGATGCTCTTCCACTCCTGTCCCCAGAGCAGAAAAAAATTAACAATTAAAGTGTGTGTGTGAATGAATGTGAATAGGCAGGAAAGGAGCAAGAGAGAAAAGAAAGAAAGGAGAAAAGAGTGAGTGTATCCTGAGGGGACCTGTTGACAATTCTTCTGACAAAGTCAAATTTCCTTCCAAAATGCCTGTTTGAACTTGAAATGCTTTGTTTTGAGGCACTGTGATCTCAAATACAGCTTCGGATCCAAGGCAGAGGTCCGCTTTCCAATCTTTGGCAGACCTTGGGAGGAGCGTGGTGCGTATCTCAGCATCTCTTCCTGGGGATCTGGATGGGTTTTTGGCTTAACAGAAATTCTGAAAGGGCGGGGGGAAATCATTTTGACTTGTGTTATAATGAGACTTTAAAACCCCTGAAACTCCTGATTAACTGTGAGCCTGCTCCACCTGCCTCGCCTTGCCACCTTAAGGCCCATGTCATTAACGCTGTATTCTCTAAGTATGAATATAATGTACTAGAAAGGAAGATTTAAGGAATGTGTTTCTGACAAAGATGACCTGGCATATCAGTCGTGTGATGCTCCATATGCAGATTAACTGACCTGTCCCCACGAGATGGGAGTGAGCAGGTGAAGCCGTGCTGCCCCGGGTACCAGACCATGGACTGTTCCCTGCCAGGCAGGCTCTGGGCACTCAAGTTTTGAGCTGTGCATTCAACGGAGGAACTAGCCAAAGCTTCTTATATGGTTAGCTCAAACATACACAAAATGGTACTGGAAAAAATAGGAGCAGGGCTCAAGGCTTTGCTGCATTAAAAGGAGCAGAGGCAAGAGCGTACAGCCTGCTATGGACATAGAATCATAGAGTGGTTTGGGTTGGAAGGGACCCTAAAGATCATCTTGTTCCAACCCCCCTGCCCTGGGCAGGGACATCTCCCACCAGACCAGGTTGCTCCAAGCCCCATCCAGCCTGGCCTTGAACACCTCCAGGGATGGGGCAGCCACAGCTTCTCTGGGCAACCTGGGCCAGTGTCCCACCACCCTCACAGTAAAGAATTTCTTCCTGACATCCAATCTAAATCTACCCTCTCTTAGTGTGAAACCATTACCCCTCGTCCTATCATTACAGTCCCTGATAAAGAGTCCCTCCCCATCTTTCCTGTAAGCCCCCTTTAGGGACTGGAAGGCTGACATGGAGCTGTGGAGGTTGATGCGATGCGATTCCTCATCCCAAACTGTGAACTGAATTTCTGCTAGCACTGACTGTGCCTGAAGAAAAACAAACAAACAACAAAAAAACCCCCAAACCCACCTTATTTTGCCTTACAGGCAGCCCAAGCGCGCATACAGGCCACGGGTAATCCATCTGCAGGTCAATGCCCACGGGCTCTGATGGCTGACTTGGTAGGAAGCAGCAGCATGGCTGCACCTTGGGGCTGCTTGGGGCAGGATCTGTGTAGGTGCCGTTCACAGACGCTGCTTGGCACGACGACCATCATGGAGCAGAGCTGGTCCGAGACACACATTCAGTCTCCTCCCTTGCCAGCCCCGAGCCAAGACCGTCGAGAATAAAGTGCTGGCTCAGGGGGCTTTCTGAGAGGTGGAGGTTTAACTCTTCTCTCATCTCTTTTACACCAGCATCGTTATTTCTGTCAGTGCAGATTTTTTGGATGTGCAAGGCAGTTTTTCCCTGGCATTAGTACAGAAGTAGCCGCAGTTGAAGTACCTGGGGAGCGGGTTTTTCCTCTGTGGTAACTGGGAAGAGGCTGTACCACGAAGTGGGATGCGAGGAGGAGCACGGCTACAGGGTTGCATCGTTGCATGGCCCCTCTGGGGCCCTAAATGAGACCAGCATTGAATCAGTTGGCAGGTGAGCCTGCAGGAAAACCCCCTCTTTATTCTCTTGGGGCGAAGTGGATGACTGTAATGAACTTTGCTCACAAGAGCACCGCAAGCATTAACTGCTTTAATGTGCATGAAGTGCTATGGAGATGAAAATGACTGTGTAAATCCTAAGGTTGTTGGTGATGACAATAGTAGTTTAGAAGAGTTTTTTGAGTCACTCACTGTCTCTTTCGGAATTGAACAAAGACCGGAGAGAACTTCTTTACTCGGGATAATGGGCTCATTTTGCTTCATTGTTCTGTCAGGTTTTACCCTTCAACATAGCTGCACTATAACTCTTAACTAGAAGTACCACAACATCTAGAGCAATAACTATTATTTACTCACTTCCCACTAGGTGCCTCTGTAATAGCTTCTGAGCATAATGTAGTAGCATCCCAAAGCGTAGATGCTACCAGGATACAAAAAATTGGGTCCTCAACACTGCGGAGCCTTCAGATTCTTGAAATACCATTTGAATGCAGTGAGTTCGTAGATGAGAGATGGGAATTTAATAGCGGAAAACTTCTAGATTTCTGATTTTTACACAATATTAATTGACTTAGAAGGGGCAGCGCCAAATATCTAAAAATTAAAAAAAAAAAAATCCATTTTTTTTACTTCTATCATTTCATTACTTTTGCCAGACCATTAAGCACATCCTTTCCTTATTCGTGTTTTGAAATCCTGCCATCTCTACAAAATCTTAGACCTGTAAATCAAATTTAGGGAAGATGAAACAGGATGCCAGAAATCACCCTTCACTGCAAATGGAATTTAGAGGAAAGAAGCAGGGGAAGAAGAAAATGTTAACTGTTCTTAATTACAGACAACAAGGCAAGACTATGAGCTCCCCGCCGGTGAGTACAGGAACCGAGTCACTGGTGTCCCTGGCTGTTTTGAAGCGCTGCTGGGAGGAGAGCAGAGCTTGAGGGCAGCATCTGGAGAAAACAAATGTGTCAGCAAGTTGTGCATCTTCTACTGGCTTCCTAGGGGCGAATAGGACAGGATTATCACAAAAGGTCTTTTGCATAATTTGAGAGTTTACTTCACTCAAAAGACTATGCTGAGTTTTGTACTGAGCTTTTGAATAGGCTGTTAAAGCCTACAAAGGCCCTATTGACTCCCACAAATGCTGTGGATGGCATGAAAACCATCAATATTTGGGGGGTTTTTTTTGGTGTTTTAGTGTTGGTGGGTTTTTTGTTTGTTAAACATCCATGCGACTTCGGGCAGTGTACTTCAACTACCTGCATCTCCCCTCTTTAATCTATTTTTTAGAGTTAGGACAGAGGAATTTTAGTGAGTGCTTGACACTGTGCTAATGAAATTATAAGCTTATCTACTTATGTTAGTGGAACTGGATTATTTTTTCTCTAAAAACTGATGCTTTTAAGCATGCTGGATAACAATCCTACTAAACATCCCAGCATTGTGTAAAATAGATCCCCAAATTCTTTATGCTTTAATTTACTAAAACCTTAGAACAAATACAGTAGCTCATATATTTTGAGGAATCAAAGAAATCCTCAGACTTCAGTACTTCAGCACACATCACTTAATTCAATTTATAGTGACAGCTGTGTATTTACATAACAGGAAATACATTTTAAAGGTTTGGGGAAGAGCTTACAGAACCTTTTTTTTTTTTTTAAGCCATTCAAGAATTGTGCAAGAATTTTTTAATTTTTTTTTAAGGTCTCTGCTCAACAGAATTCCATGTTTTCTGGTGGAGCATGTTTGTTCGACAGTGACTGACAGTGTATCCAAGTTTATTTCCATCTGTGTTATACACAGTAATAAAGTATTCACCAGGATGATCTATCACCTGCCTTACTTTCTGTTCCCGTGATTCAGTTTTGCTTTCTGTTTTCCTTCATCTGTCCTGCCTGCCAATATATGACCCATAAGTTGCTTGATGTCTCTACTGGTCACAGACAGGTCATGCACTTGGGTCCTAGGTCTGAACACTCTCCAGGCTCAGGGAGAGCTTTGAACTCTGTATTTCACAGACCCCAGTGAAAATCAAATGCTCTCGAGAGACCAGGCTCTGAAATAAGGCTGACTCTGTAGCCATGGCCAGGCTCTGCTTTGCTCTCTGCTTGCTCTCCTTTGTGACTTTGGAGACGCTCAGGCTTAGCATTGCTGACGCACAACTGTTCAGTTTTCCCTTATTTTGTGCCTCCTCTGGGCTATTCACTTGACATTGTCTAACTGCCCAACACAGGAGGAAGGTGAGAGTAGTAGCACTCGGGCTACTTGTTCCAGGCAATTGCCATGCAATAGCGTTTATGAAGCTTGAATGTCAAGCATTTTAATAATCTCAGCTTGACTGAACAAGATTTAATTATTAATAAGGAGAAATATGTTCCGTAACTGTAAGCCCACCGTGTGCATGAAGAGATATTGCTATTTTTATTCATTATCAATTCTATTTAGCATTCTGGTGTTTAAAGGCCAATGAAGAGACTTGATCCCATTATGCCTAGCATAACATTTTAAGAAAACAGATATTCCCTGTCAGACAGTCTAAGGGGAAGTGCCTTGTGTCATGTTCTCAGTTGTTACATGTAATCAAAATATGGGTATCTGTGTTACTGCAATACCAAACTTGAATTTATTAATACTTCTCAGAGGCGCTTTTGTCTGGTTTATAGGCATATTAATGTGATCGTGTGGTTTTCTGCCAGCTCAGGGGTTGCTGTCATATGCTTACAGAATATACAGAAGAGGGCAGCCCTGTCAGAGACATCAGTCAAGAGCCTAAGTCAATCTATTTATGACATGACTTGTGACTATGGCAGGGACCGTGCTAGAAATATTCCATCAACAAAACAAGTACAACCCCAAAGCGAAGCTTTGCCAGGGTCAATGGAAGAAAAATACTCAATGGATTAAGTTAAGCAGTGGGGACACGGGTTACTGGTGGACTTGGCAGTGCTAGGTTGATGGTTGGACTCGATGATCTTAAAGGTCTTTTCCAACTTAAATGTTTCTATGATTCTATAAGACTTTTTATAGTTTATACAGAAGTTCCTCGGCTGTTCCTGGTGCTAGCTCTAAGACAGCATGTAATAGATTTCATCACAAGAATATGCTAGTGCATCTTCTAAGAAGGAAGCACTTTTAACTTCTTTTAGTACATAATAAATATGAAAATACAGAGAAGAACATGATGGTTGATGCAGGATCAAGAAAGTATGCCGCAATATTATACATAGTCATTTCTAAAGACTACTTGTGACGTGTTTGTTAGTGTTGTTTACCAGAGTCTGCCCATAGTTAAAATTGTGTATCTTGAGAGGACAAAGCTTTGCACATTGCCAACAACACATTGCTCCTTGTGGAAACAAGTAACAACTGAGTTCAAAAAGGCACGTTTTTGCTGCAGTCACTGATGCCTCAAACCGTGAAAATATAGCATGTTTTCAGTAATTACCCACTACAGTTCATAATTGTCCATCGTGTGGGGTGGTGGGAATCTCCTTGCATTGCTCAGGGAAGTTCTAGCAGAGGCAACTCCATCATTTAAAAACCAGCAGGAGTGGTGGCAAACAGACACAACAGCTTCTCCGTTGTGGTATTGGCCTGTTCTGTGGTGGACTTTGACTTGAATGCAAAATTTTGGGACTCCAGGAATTGCATAAGACATGGCTGTTTAAGTGAAGATAAAGTTTTTAGTGCTTATCACTCCCTGCCCCCCCCC
>VWZL01000356.1:48225-156672 GCA_013396915.1 Stercorarius parasiticus | reverse complement strand
TCCATCACGCAACTTTCAAATTCCTTTATATAATGAAAGACAGTCAGAGTGCCTGTTCAAGACCCATTGATCATCTCAATTGCTCATCTCCTGCTACCCTTGTGCTTAAAAGAGACAACAGTTTTTGGGTTTTTTTCCAAATTATGGTACACAGATTTTTACTGAATCTCTTGTGCACGATGCTCAAATCAAAAGAAAATCCCATATTTGTGCAGAGGGAGGAGTGTGAACAGGGATGACTGTGCATAAAACCACCTTAACAATATATTTGTCATAGCTATGCTGTTCAGTCATCTTGAAGTATTTACATCTACTTCTTTACCCAGCCATATCTTACTTTGGTATCTAAGCATTTTGCACCAGAAAAATCAAAGTGAAAATTCTTGTCTCAAATAAAAGCAAGCTTATTGCTCTTCCTGGGATTCTCAACACGCACACACTGGTGAGTAACGCCAGTGAGCCTCTTGCTTTGTCTGAGGACCTTTCCCCCTTCTCTGCCTCTCCCTCCACATGAGGAAGTTGCTGAGATGGAGGCTGAGCTCTAGAGCTGACTTCTCCTGTCTGCTCTTTTCGCCTACTGGCAAGTATGACACTCTTGGTTTGGTTCTTCCCAAGCTCAGTACCATTTGGATACATATCTTTCCTCCTGTTGCTGTCCTGGTCCAATGTTGACGTGAGAAGTCATCACCGTAGACTGTCCATCTTAGGGGCAGCTCTGAAAAACAGCAAGCAGGGGTTTTGTAGCATGATCTTGAATCTGAAGGGAAACTTCTAAGTTAATGGGAGTGCAGGAGCTGGTACGTCAGCTGCCCAAAGAGATAAGTGACAAGATATGACAAAATACATTTTAATACACATCCATGGTAGTACTAAACGGGACGTGAATTGTCCTATGAAGAGCATGAATTATAACAAACCCCCTTTTTAACCCTTTTAAGTGGCTTAGGTATTGGCCACTGTGACTTACATCATGCGTGTTGGGCTAAAACCTTTTTAAACACTCTTTCCTCGATATTGCATTAGGTGATTTCTCTATCCTGTCTGTAGTTTCAGCCTCGATCATCTATGTTTTACAAGCTCAGCTAAGTACCTTTATATATTTTCCCAAGGTTTCATCATTTTTCAGAGACCTTGTAAACGTCTACAGTTAGTTTATTGTGCTGTTTAAAACCTCTCTTCAAATCGCTCCTTTGTCCTGTTGTCTCATCTTTTTTTTTTTTTTTTAATAACTTTTCATGGAATTTAGCTTTGAGACTGATAAGCAGTGAAAGAGATAGAAATAGGACCAAATAATAGAGCTGTTGACTGCTTTCCTGAGACTTGCCCTAGTTCTACTGGTAAAAATGTTTTTCTCTCCCAGTGGCAACGTTTTTTAGAGAAGTAACTGGATTCAGAATGCATGTGTTAAAAGCATATTTGCAGTACCGATGATTTGGTTAATTTTTTCTTTTAACCTTTGGGCTTCTCCAATTGATCTTCATGATAACTTTTTTATTGTAACCTAAATTTCTAACTGTCGCAGTCTTACTACGTCTGAAATAGCAAGATCTTATGTCAGCAGCTGGACTCGGAATAGGTGTTTATTTTTTTATTCCAGCAGTGGTTTAGTCGTTGGCATGCATTACCACCCTTGATGCTCTTCACGCGCAGGGAAACAGCTTTAGGGAACTGCTCATCAGCATTTAGGAAACATGAACTTCTTCAGCTTTTCTTTATCTGGAGGGTTGTTTGCAAAAAAGGTATGCATATTATTGTTTGAACTTAAAAATGAGGTTCTGTGCATACCTTCTGGCTTAACATCATTTTATCGGTTTTCCTCTCCCTAGCAAATACGGCTATTATTACAGCGGATGTAGCACCAGGTGAGACAGCCGGTGCGTGCCGGTGTGTTTAGCAGTAAATTGCAAGGCCTCTGCCCACAGCACCAGAGCTCTGGAGATGCTCGTGGCATGAGTGGGAGCATTTTTCGGGACCAGGTCTTCAGTGCTCGTGTGAGAATCAGGGTTGATGATATTTAGCGGAGATGAATTTTTTGGTGAGGCAGGTCCTCAAACACTATAAACCTGCTATAGCTCTGACAGTGAGGAGCTTAAACATGAAATGTCATTCGCTTTCCCTTTAAATATAGAAGTTAAATAAGAAATATAACTCAGAATTATTCCTGTTCTAGTTTATTGCCTACTTTTATGTTTCTATAAAGAACTATTTTTTAATACAGTCATTAATTGCGTCATTGTGGAACGAGGTGTACAACATGTACAATAAATCCCATGCAATCGGTGGGGGGAAATCAATGAATAAACAAAAAACCAAAATCAACTTGTAGAAAGCTGTAAAGTCTCCTGAATTTTGTGTGGAAATAATTTTTTTTCCTTCTTTCGGTTATCTGTGCTTCGATATTTTATTAGCTACAAAGGAAGTTGAAGCTTGACTGTACAAAATTACTTACCTCCTTTCACTTAGTCCTTTAAGCTTTACAAAAAACCTATTAGTATTATATATTTTAAGCTCAATAGAATTAATTAGCACTAAGTATTTCAAGTGAGCTCTTGGAGCAGAGCGTTGTCTGTCCAGATTGGGGATAGGGATAGTTTATGAGGCCCAGGACTACTGTGCCACTGCAGCTGGGAAGGTGGGTGACAGGGGACATGGTTCCATTTTCTTTTGTTGCTTTAAACTTGGGGTCAATTTTTATTTTTTTTTTTTTTTTCTGGACAGCTGTGCCTTTTTATATCACTTTTCACAGCTGTGCAGATCTAGTCTGCCTTAGGGCAGCAATTTTGTGTGCTTCAGAGAAATCTCAGATAACTTCAATGACGTTGGTTAACCAGCCGAGATGAAGTGTAGGTCTGCTGTTACACAAAAAATACAATAAAAATAAAGCAGGACCATTTCAAAACACTTTAGATTCCCTAGGGGAAGAAGATGATTTTTTTTTGGGAAAGGCAAATGGTTCAAGAGCAAATGCCTTTTTCTTACCATTATCTAGGTCATAATTTACAGTGGTGGCTATAAGTAATAATTTCAGGTGTTTACTTTTAAGAGTTCTGTAGATCAAGTGCTCGGATGAAAACATGACAACAATCATTAAGATCGTGTTTCTTGTCAGGATTTGGGTAATTCAGGGTGCAATTTTCAAAAGGAGTTGAACCCATAGTCCTGCTGTATTTCAGTGCAAATGTTGCAGTAATACCAAAGCTGGATACCCAGCAAAAGACCAGACAGACGTCTAAATGCTTAAAACGCCCAACTGCCAGACAGCAGGAAAATAGTTTGGGCATGCAGTGGTATTAATCATCACTACAGGTATCCAGGAGAGAAAACAGAAGTATTCAAGTGGGCTATTAGGCATGATGGCAGTGCATCTGTCACCTAAGTGTGCCCCTTGGAGAACTGGGTAGGCACGCAGAACTCCAACTGTCTTCAAGCTTTGAAGACTTGGCAGCTTGCCCCCACCACCCCCCAGCAGATATTTGTCTGCGTGTTTAGCTGTCTTCAGCTGGTTCTCTTCCACGAACCTGTCCATCTTTTCCTTGAGCCTGTGTGCGATTTTTAAAGTGAAAAAAATCATGCGGCGTGGGGGTTGCCAGACTAGCTATGGGTTTTATAAAGAACCACCTCCCTCTATTTGTTCTAAATACTGCCAGCTGCTACCTTAGTTTGATGTCCCTAATTCTGGTACTGAAGAGATCGTGCCATCCATTCTCCATCTCTGTGGAATTCCAGATTCTGCATCCTTTCATTATATTTCCGCTGAGCATCTCTACTCCAGGCTGAAAAGTCCTAGCCCGCTTAGCTGTTTCTTTTAAGGAAGCCTTTTCTTTCCATGCCTTGGCTGGTCCTTTTCTCCTTCTTTTTGACCTTTTACATTTTTACTAATCATAGGGAGGTGCAAAAAGATGCAGGTATTTCTCTGAGATTAACATCTTAAATAATGCAACTTTTTTTTTCTGGAAAATCTTACTCCTTTTGCTCACGCTTGGAGGCTCCTGCTACGTGTAATGCTGGCAGGTACTTTGTCAGCCTTGCATATGCACCTCTCTGCAAAAGTCTCGTAGGATAATAACTGATTCCAAGGCAGAATATTCATTTATCTTCATATTAGGTACCATGGTCATGTTGTCCAGTTTCAGGGGCTTTATAGCCATTTCTCATCAAGCTGTTTTATGGGTGACTGTTCATTAGGATCTGGAGAGAGATATCACTGTAGGACACTTTGTATTTACAAAAATAGAACCGAACCATCTCAGTGTTGGGACTTGGGGGAGAGTGCGAAAATCTTTGGAAAAGCAGATGGGCTTTTTAAAAATGCAAAATATTTTTAGCACTATTCTGTTAAGGTGTGGGTAGGAGGTACGTGTATAGAGTATAGTCTGCTCAGCTCCTAAAAACTTACTGCCTCCAGGTTACTTTAACCTTTTGCATTGTATTTGCATTAGAGAAAGTGGAAAAAATGCAAATGATGAAAAAAACGAAATGGTGAAAAAAACGAAATGGTGAAAAAGCTGTTTGTAAAGTTTTGGAAAAGGTGCGTTGATTTTGCCTCTGCTCTATCTTTTTTGCACTATGAGCCCTTTTATTTACAGTTTTGCTACTGAAAAAAGCCCAAAAGGGAAAAAGGAGCAGGGAAAATCTGACATCTTTCTTTTTTTTTTTTTTTTNNTTTTTTTTTTTTTTGGTGATGAAAAAAACGAATGTGAATTTTTAAAAGCAGCTTGCTTTTCCGTGCGGCGTTCTGATGAGCTTTTGTTTATCTTTGGTACAGAACTTAAAATAATTGCAATCAGCCTTGGAACGTCTGCGCTGACCAGACACTGCGATCTGGGGAAGCACGGAGAGCTGAAGGATGTGCCTGAGGGGGAACACTTGAGCTGTGTCTTAATTCTGCACCGTACTGGATGGCTGTCTAATGCGGGAAGGGGCAGCAGTATATTTTCCAGCACTCTCTTCGCGCGGTTCTCAGGAATTGTTCCTGCAATTCTTCCTGATAACGCCCACAGGGAGCCTAAGAAATGATTGAGCAGCCCTAGGGCAGTGCCGAGGATGATGGGGAGACGCCGGCTTTTAGCTGGGCAGCGTTTGCTTTGCCGACAATCAGTCCCTTTCACAGCCCCTCTGTTGCTTATTTTGAAGTGTCAGGCAGGGCACTCGAGGTTGAATTGTACAATCTGCACTTCTAAAATGAGATTATCTTTTCCTCCTCTGCTTCTTTATGGCCTTTATGACTTGCTTCTAAACCAAAGGCCAGGTTAGTGCAAGATTCTGGCACTGAAAACCACTCATTTTGGGAAGTTTTGTTCAGAATTATTTTATCGGGACCACTAATTCTTCACAGTGGAAACTTTTCACAGAAATGCGTTACTTTTGTCTGTCATTGGAAAAAAGTATTCCAGGTCTAAAATGACCCGATTTTTAAGTATGTGCACACCAATAAATGTGTTTTCATACACCAGGAAAGTAAAGGGAGGCTCTCCTTACCTTCTTGTATCTCCTACTGAACTTAAATATGTTGATTTTGCAGGGAATATGAACTATGAGAAGTGGACATACGATATTCCATCAGAAATTCCTATTTCCTGGACTGCTAAGTTTCAGTTGCTTTAGTCACTATACTCCCCTTTACAGGGTGTAGTGTGAATAAATCCCCACAGGCCTTAATCCTGTCGGTGGTGGTGTTTGGGGATGTGAGATCCGAGGGTGCATCTGGACTGTTGCTGACTGGGAATCTCATTGCAGCACCCTTCCAGTACCAATGCGTAATGGATCCAGTGTCGGCTTCTAACGACACCCCTCTACACTATCCAGCCATTTGTAAAAGCTCCACACGCTGAGTATTTAGCAAGGACTCATAGCTGAGTGCTTCTCTTACAACGGAGTTGAGGGTGGTTTTTTTTCTGAAAAGAGCAAATATTAGTGGTGTTTCAACAGTGAAACCTGTGGTTCTCTGCTATATCTAGTTAGAGGAAAAAACCAGAATTCCATGGTGCAGGCTAGCCGCTAAGTGCCTGACCTGAGGTTTGTAGCTCAGGATGCGTTTAACACTTTCTTTGCTGAACAATTTAGTTGATTGTGCAGGTAAGCAGGCAGGTGCTGGGCTTCCAGAGCACATCTCTTACAGCACACTCTTTTTCTGTTGTGATGTAGGTAATGGCTCAGTTCCCGCACTTATTAAATGAGCGACCACTCAGCAGGCACAAGAAAAATACTGACCCCCCCCCTTTCTTAAGATAGATTACCTTCAGCTTTGAGGTTGACTGCTGCTCAAACTTTCTATATTGAGAGATATAAACCCTGTTTGCCAGACTGTAGACCCCACTGGTAAGCCAACACGAAGGATGAAGTTAGAGATCTGAAATCACCTTGAATAATGATGCTCCATAGAAATCACAGCCGGCATTGCTCTTATGATAATAGAGTTGCATGCAGGGGATGGGCCATAATGAAGTTTTGTGCTGTAGACCAGGGAATCTCATGTAATCAGATTGATGGAACAAACTCAGGTATTCAAGGGAGAGGCAATTAATCCTTCATTTAAGGACACTCAAATCAGCAAGACATGTAGTGTTAAGGATATAAATGAGTCTTTAGTGTGGGCTTCATGATAGGTAACTCCTGCAGAGGCATCTATCAGCTATATATAATGGTAATTTGCAGCTCTCCAAGGAGTTAGAGACAACAGCTGACAATTTTTCAAGCTTTTGCTGCTAGTATTCACAGCGGGGTTAGCCTCTTGCTCAAGGAGTAAGCCTAGCCCTTTAGAAGATTGGTATCACACTAATTTTTTCTCTTCTGAAGAAGATAAAAGGTTGGTTTGAAGAAAGTAAAAGGTTGGCTCTAAGAAAGGATATGTTGGAAAACTCTTTGTAGTGGTGTTCAATGTGTAACCCAGTAGGCCACCTTCAGTGTCTGGGCTTGGGACCTTGGCATGAGATCCAAAACAAGCCACGTGGTGATCTGGGAGCTGTCTGAAGGCAGCTGTTTGGGAAATGGTAACTCTAAGGGGGTGGTTTAAATCCTGCCCATCACCCAAACTTCCCTGTTGTACTCCGTGCTTCAGGAGAGGACCAATGTTCTCTTCTGAGAGTAGTTGTCTGGCCCGCGCAACTAGTAGAACAGAACTAGAAAAAAGCTGGCATCTATTTTAAAGCATTTATTTTAACACATATCCAGGAAGCACATCGCCTGGGGGAACGCACTCATCACTGTGATTTTGGCTGGTTGGAGTACATTGGTGCACGTCCTCCTAGGTCACGAACCCAGTTGAGACTCTTTTGTTCTGATATTTTTGCCGTTGAAAGAATCAAAGATTCAACGGGTCAGAGAGAGTGGTGCTGTAAATAGGAAGGTTGGGAGCATTTACGTGAGAGGACCCTGAACCAAAACGTCTCTTTCTGGCTTTTGCCTTGTGTCTGCTAAATAAAACATCCCTGTGTCAGATCCTAGAACTTAGGTTTGCTTCTGTAGCGTGCAAAGTGCCCTAACTTCTCGGGTATGATACCTGACCTCAGAAAGTCTCATCCCTCAGAACTGTGGAGGTCTGCGGTCTGGGTGCTCCTGTCCCAGACAAGTCTACATGACTGACCCCACTTGAAGGTCTAGCCCAGGCTTCTGCCGTCTGTAAGGCCTGGGAGCTGGACTGAGATTTTTTGGAAAGCAAATAGGGCTTCTTTACCTGGGTCATGCTTCCGCATCGTGCCTTGAGGGACAGCAGTGCTGTCTGCATCGTTAAGGCAAGCTCGCTACTAGCAAGCGTGTGGGCCAAGGCTTGACCCAATAGCAGATCCTCATCAAGTTTCTGTTCCAGAGAAATACTGGGTGCTTAATGTACCCACCGTAAGCTAGCAGGCGGGCAGGGTGCACAGCCTTTACATGAGCATAATCTTGTTTAGGAAGGTCTTGCAGTCTCCATCTCCTGTCTCTGACAAGAGGTAGCTACTGATATCCATTCATGGACAATTTTGCCAGTCTTTTTTGAGAAATTGCTTCCAGATGAATTCCATAATTCAGTCCCAAGTGCTGAACTTTTCCTTCCTGCTTGTTTCCCCGCAGCAATTGCACTGAACAGAGAGGTTGCTCTGCCACTTTTGCCTCAGGTAGCTGATACCCACTTGGTCTGTAATAATCTGCAGGCAAGCACAGCGCTAACCCTAACCCAGGCTCCAGAGAAGCATTTGAAGCAGGGGAAGTAATAGGAATTTCTCTCATCCATCTTCATCTCTCCACTGGGAAACTGCTCAAGGGGCTCTGGAAATTGATTGACAAAAATCTAATTTGGATAGAGAGTATAAGTTATTCTGTGGTGCTGATTAGCATGAAAAGGGGTTTATTAATGCTTTTCATGCACTGGTAAATCCAGCGGTAAATTCAGCCTTGAAGGTCATTAGTCATAGTGCTAAGAATCTAATTGAACTTATCCATTTCCCGGCAAAGTATGTCGACAGCCATCTCCCTTCTTCTCTACCTGAGTTTTTGACTCTCCCCAAGAGGGAAGGTGCACGTTGCTGCATATGCATGTGGCCCCAGGGACGCGCGCAGGTACACCTATGAGGGCTCCCAGTGGATGTGCAAATCTGAGCACTTGAATGAACATTTCCAGAAATAAGGTTCCTGTGAGATCCCGTGACCGGCTGGTGCAGGTTTCTGAAAGTAAAGATCAAGATGAATTGCACTGACTCTGTCTCGCTTTGGAAGGCATTAAAGAGACGAGGCAATTTATTGTATCCTACTTGGACCAAATTCTTCCTCAGAAGGCGAGTGTTAAGTCAACTATGGAAACATGGATTTTGTAATGAATTTCACTTTTTTTTTCTTTAAGTTAAACGTATTAACTAAAGATCGTTACTCCTCCCCCCCACCCCGAATAACGAACAGGGATAAAGATTTAAAATTTTTCTCCATGTAGCTGGGTAAATCTCAACCTCCTTCACTTTCTTATTTACCTTGCTTACATCTAGGAAGGCATCTTCTCATTATTGTAAAAGAAATGTCTCTTCTAATGCTGTCTCTGCTATTAGTTAGCTTTACAAAAGCTAAGTGTCTGATATAGGAACGTTTGAACTAATGCATTAGCCTTGTGATTGCCTATCCCTGATCAAATTATCTCATAACTTTAATAATTAAGCAGTAGCATAACTAGTAAGGATGCAATTTTTCTCAGGTATTAAATGTGAGTGAAGAGATATTTTTGGGGTAATTTTTGGCTTCAGTCTCTCTTAAGAAAGAGATTTAACACTTGTTAAACGAAACCAAATAATCATTGGTAGAGTGGATTGAAAATAGTATTTGTTTTTCTTGATTGTTTTTAAAAAAAAAAGGAAAAAAATAAAAGAAAAATATAGTTTGCTGAAAGATTTTACCCTCATTTTGTTCTTGAGATTTAATCGTTTTGTGTCCTTTGCTTATTTGTCAAAAATCTATTCTATTTTTTTTAAGGTGTTTCAAATAGTGAGGCCCTCTTTGTTTCAGCATTACACATTTTTAACTTTACTAATACGAATATGGAGACAGGAGAAGTATTTTGTGAGGAAGTACTTACAAGGCTGAATGGATACACAGCTCCTATGGTGAACTCTGAAAAATGCTGTAGATAAAGATCAGATAGTAACGTCTTTGTAAAAGCTTTTTTTTTCAGACTTTCATGAATGATAATGGAAAGACAGTGAATTGTCACGGAAAAAACCCTGTGATTTTCATAAATAATCACTTAAATCTCTGCAAAAGTATTCACAGACTTAGTTGTAAACCTGTTATTTCTGAGCTTACCAAAAAATTGACATCAGTCTTGTGATTTAACTGTGCAAATAGAAGAAGGGATGGTCTATTGGTTTCTTAACCAAAAGAAGAGAACCGCTGATGAAGGGAGGCAGGACTGCATTCAGTATACTCACGGATGCTTTGAGATAGCTCTTTAAAGAAAAAAAAAGGCCTGAAAAACATGGTCTCTTGTAATAGGTTTCACTATTGAATGGTGTGTAAGTTGTTTTTTTCTTTTGTGGAAGGTCCTTTATTTTTTTTCTCTCTCTTAGTTTTACTGAGATTGGAATCTGTCATGTCCTTACTGACTTAACTAACCATTATAAAGTCTGTTTAACTAAAGAAAAAAAAGTCAATACTTGCTCTCAGTTAGACATTTTAAAAACTATTGCCCTTGCTTATCTCTTTTAATTCTTAATTCTGTGCCATATTCTAGGGGCAATGTTGCTGTCGTGGGCTTCCAAGCCCTGCTTCAGCTGTTGGAGTGCAGCGTGGAGCATGAAACGGTCCTGGGCAGCCAGTTCACTCGGCAATGGGAGCCCCACGTACAGCTCTCTGCCTCTTTGAAGACCAAACTGCTATCAGGTGGACCAGTCTGTTGGCTGGTGGGCAGAGAGCCCATCTTAATGCCTCCAAGGCTCTTTGCGTCCAGGGAAAAGAGCCTTCAGCAAAGTCCGCCCAAGCGTATACTCTTCATTGTCACTTAAGCAGGCTGCGCAAATTAAAGATTTCTCATGCCTTCTCTTCGGGCAAGCGCCATGGAGTGGCTAGTCGTTAGACAAGAAGTAGTAGGTTACCTTATAAGCAGCCTCAACAGCAATATATTTAAAAAAAAGGAAAAAAGTGAGTTTTAAATGAAGTGTTGCAAGCGTGTAGACTCAGGCATACGTATGGACCTGCGCCAGGAATTTCCAAGGAGCCCTAAAGTATTTAGGGCATAATGTTATCCATGGAGGTGGGAAAGTGAGTCAGAGCAGTTCCACGCCGCCTCCACAATAACACCAGCCTCATGCAATGATTTTACAAGCGGTCACTGCAGGACCTCTGTCACCATGGTCATTGCTGAATCCAAAAGATTGATCTACTGTCCTAGAAACGAATGAGTAAAACATGTAAATATAAATGTTCACCCCAACCCTTTCATCACACTGTAGTGCAATTACAAATAAATGAGTGAAGTCAGAAGAGGAACTTTTGTCTGCAGTGCATTACTAAATCAAGTCTTTGAGACAAATTAAATTAAACATTTAGCATAGCTCCTTTATTTATAATGATTACATAGGCTTTCATAACTACTAAGCATTGGTTAATTTTTATACCTTTGTATTCTATTCCTGACTTTATTACCTAATCAGGTCAAAGGCAGGTATCTAACTTCCTTATGAAAATCCATTGATGTATTCTACAAAAAAATAACCCCTCTTCTGCTTGGTGGGGAGAATGTAAGATGTCATGCTAAAGAAAAAAAACAGGAAAAACATCTTACTATGGATCAATCTTTTTCTCTCCTTCCAGATTTCCCATAGAGTCAGACCTCCTCTGCTTTTATTGGTAGCTTTTCATATTCGTGACTGAGAGATATAATCAGTGCTTTACCTTAGTTTACCTTGGTGATGTGCTAGGCATGTTCTATGCAAAGGGTATTCACTCAAAAAAAAAAAAAACAAACCCAAAAGTTTTCTGTGCTGTCAACAAAAATGCTGTCCTATTTCTTGTTCGTTATAAATATGGAGAGTAAATTATTCTGGTTTTCTTTACAGTGTGATTTAACACACTCAAGAACTTTATGATATCTCCCTTAGTCTTTTTATCTCTAGATTAAGCAGTCCCAGTTCCTGAATAATTTGTTTCCGCTGCAAAGGAATATGTAATAACGATATTGTATAACGATACCCACAGAATGTTTTTCTGAAAGTATGTCTTAATATGTGTATGACAGACTATGAGATATGACAGACTATATGAATAAGAAAGTAAGTGTTAAATGGAACAGGAGAGAATCTAAAAATTATGCAGTAGGATATGAAATAATGTATGTACTGACACTATTTAGAAATAACGGTAAAAAACCAAAAAAGGGAGAGTGGGACTGGGATACCACCCTGTGCTTTCAGGAACCTTATCCCATCCGGCCATAAAGGAAGGGGTTTGCGGTGTTCAGGAGGGTTATGGGTAATTACAAAGATGTCACAGTTGCTGAAGAGTGACCCATAGATTATTCACTCAAAAAACAGGGAGGCCCAGACACTTAGTCAAGCAGATAAAATATAATTCAGCGTTGAAGAAATTGTAAAGATTAAAGAAAGGGAACTAGGGAAAATCCTACCTCCTAGGAGAGTGGCGATTGATAAGCAGTAACTCTGCCAAAAAAAGTAAAACAGAGAAATGTCAGTGGGCTAATGACAGGAACTGGCATGGGATTTGGAGAAAAGAACCCAGACTGTAGGAGGAGAAATCCTGGAGGAGGAAAGACGGAGCAGGGATACCTCCCTGGAAGGCTGCCTGCCATTCCTCCGTAATGAATAACAGCTTCCATTTAAGAACTGTGCAGGGCTCTGCCCTTTCTGCTAAGAAGTTTTCTCTGCCTTCCGTGACAGCTTTTGGACTCCTTAAGAGTCAGGAAGGTGTTCCTACCATATTGGTTAGGGCCAAAAGGTATGAGACAACACTGGTAACTAATTAAGAAGAGGAAGTAATGATGATTCTCTAGTTTCGTCTTAACCCAACAAAGAAGGAAAATGGCCTGAGGTGAATGGTATGTGGGGCCAAAATGAACCCAATAGATAGTCAGCATGAAGTGATAATGAAAGTTACACCCAGTGCAGTCCCCTAGAAAAAAGAAAAAAATTAGTTTCACATTAATTTTGATCATTTTCCTGTAAACTCCAGTTCCTTTTCAGCAAATTAAAAGTTGATTGTAAGAAAACAAGAAACTACAGTTGCTTCTGAACGTTATTAAGAGAAGACTTAATAAACAGATAAAGATAGATAAACGAAGCATCAAAGCATAGCAGCATGGCATTTCTTTTTATTTTTAATTCTTCATGTCACATTTTCATTGGACACATCAGAGAAAGCAGCAGGCAGGCTGTTTTGGCTTTAATGTTTGAGAAATAGAAATAGAAGAAATAGATACTTCAAATTCAAGCAGATGTAAGATCAGCATAAAAGATGCTGTTTTGGGGGAGCCAGTGACATTAGATAATCAAGTGTAGAAAGCCCATATTTCTATTTAAATGCTTTTCTTTGTTAGCTCTCTTGAGGCAGCCAGCAGCAATCACTTTGTAAACCAGAAAACAAAATGGTAATTGGAAATTCACTTAAAAATGCAACTCTCAGAATAAAGACAGGTATACACATCCCAGAAAAAGAAGTTATGCAAACCTAATGGATTATGTTAAAAAGAAAGAGCTAGCGGGTGAGATTAACCCGAGTGAAAAGTGCTGAAGGAGTTTCATTGAATGTTTGAGGAATAAAGAATGCGTATTATTCAAATAAAAAAACCCAAAACCCAAAACCAACAAACACAAACGTATCCAAACCAAAACTGGAGCAGAGATCTAAAAGCTTTAAAATGTAAAGAGATGGAGACAAAGCCCTGTGCTAGGGCTGATGGAGGAGCTGAGACCCTCTGCCCAGGAGGAAGCTATTGCAGGGACTGTGCTTTCAGGGGTCGCCTGGTGTGGGAAGGGAGAGCGTCTCTGCTACGGACCTTGGGGGGCAAGAGGGGAGACGAAGCACAGGCCATATGGAGCCAGCTTCTGGTGAGGATATAGTCTCGTCTCTTCCCACTCCCATAAACATGGAACTGCTTGTGTGTGATGCTGTGCCGGAGGCAGAAGAGGGAAAGGAAGAAACCTTCTTTCGTTAATCTGCAAAGTAAAACCAAAGAAATGCCAACCCTCCCCAGCCCAACCCCAGTCTATCTCTATATTTCTACCACTCAGAAATTAGTGTAAATGGTTAAAGCTCCAAATATTTAAACCAGACCAAAATAAAAGCATGAAGTTTCACTAGTCCACGACAGTAGTGCCGCTATCGTCAGAAGGAGAAGTGTTTCCATCAATGTTTTCTTTGCTTGGAGTTATCTTTGAAGCTGAATCTTTTCATGTGAGGTCTCAAAGACTTGTTTTTCCTCATTTTTAGCCTTTGAAAAAGAGAAGCCGCATCTGATGTACTGAGACACCGGGTTTTTAGCACTTACGGCCTTACAGTGCAGCTCCGTTAGTGAAATAATGTGCAGGATACAGGGAGGAGTGAATGCAAGAGGTTGCCATGATGGCACCACTACTGCACACTTATGCGGTGTGAATACATGACATCCAGGCTTTCTTTTTAAAAGGTTTATTTTTTTAGGCTTCTAAGGAGCAAAGAGAAGCTTACAAATTTAATCAAGTGTAGAAGCAGCTATGGTGACTTTGTACTGTTACAAAACAGGCTAGTGTTTCAAATTATTAGGAAGGTGAGCAAATTCGCTTGATCTTTAAATGAGCTAATTATTTATTTTCTTTTAAAGAGGTAATTCTGAATTTAGACTCCTAATTTAATTTTCTAGGACCTGCACAAGACTTTAGATATCTAAATGTTATTCTATTTAGATATTCTGTCCGCACTGCTTTAGAGCAGGAGTTTTGTGGATGTGGTCCATCTCCGTAAGGATTAGTCCTAAGGTGGAAAAAAGCTCAATTTTCCACCTGAAATTTTAAAGTGATATTCTAAGCTGATTCTTCTTATTCTTTGGGCTCACGTGTGTGTCTGCTTGAGGGGCAAAGGGCTGAAGCATCAACATTGCAGGGCTGTAACAGTTGGTTCCACGGTTCGGTCACGTAGCAGGATCATTTTGCGTTCCTTCCTTCAGATGCCTTGTTAGATCCAGACATATTCTGTTACAAAGACCCCATGGCTCTTGAAAACCTCTCCTAGCATTTGTATTCGGCTGTGTGAAAGGAGAACCCATCCATTTAGCTATGATAATGGCAAAGCCTCCAAGTAGTGAATTCCCCTGACGCACTCTCAAAGTCTGAATGCTAAGTAACTCATCCATTTTCAGAGTAGATTTGAATTCTGTTAATTAATTTGTAAAGCAATTAGATACTCATGTAAAGTAAGCATGCTTTGAGGGAACAGCTAAAAAACCAAATGGATTTAAAAAAAATAGCTACAAGGCATAAGTATGTTAAACTTCCCGTTTCTAAAACTAACTTCACAAACACATAAACGTTTTGTTAAATTGTAGAGATCAAAATACAGATGTTAAACTGTTCATCTCTGTTTCTTTGGAAAGTTTACATGGAGTAAATTCAATGACTATTTCTACAAACCAAAAGTTGCTTTGTTATATAGATTAGTAGACTCGATTCTTTGTTCATGCCACATTTCCTACTGTAAATCTGTCAATAGCAGCCCAATTACACCTGATTTATACGTGACATTGTGCCCTATTGCGTAGACGCTGAGTTCTATAATGAGTGGGTCAGTAGTAGACCAATTGTGAATAATTTTGAACATTTCTCTTTTGGATCCGACTCATCAAGGTGTAATTCTGACTATGCAGCATGGCAGGGTCATGTCACTGGCAGATCAACCGACCTGTTTACTTTCCTCTCTGACTCCTATATGGGATGAGAACGTAGGGGAGCATTTGCAGTATACAGCAATTTACGTACAGGCATTTTAGTTCCTTGAAGCCTTAATGGCAGCTGCTGCTTGTAAATCACTACCTGACTGCCATTTAATTGTAACATGTGCATATGTTAATAATGGCTAAAAATTATTAAGATTTGGTCTGTGGTATGTTCATGCGAGCAGTTTCATGGCCTTTGATAGAATTATTCATATGAATAAAGAAACAGACTATAACGTTTGTGGAACTGAGGTCTGCACTGCACGTTCTCAAGGGGGATGCTTATTTGTTTAAATTCTGATTTCATTGGAATTGAAGACAAGGAAAACAGGTTCCACAAACATCATGAAGCCATTTCTTTAGGCTTAGCATTTATAAAAGCTTATTTCCGAAAATGTATAATTGGTAGTTAAGGCATAATTAGAACAAAGTACTGCTGCTTTGTAGGTATGGTAGAATTGGCTTTAGCAAGCTGGTGCGTAGAAGGCATTTTGTGCTTCAGTAAGTTAAATTCATTTTTTCATTTAGGGAAATTAGCAGATAATTATGCAGATGTATAAGATCAACTGGTTGCAGGAGAAATCAGGCTGTATCGCAAGCAGTTTCGGCTACCAAGCTGTGCAATTAGCTGTTGTCACCGCGTTGGGTCATGAGGGAGCAGATCTGATTGGCATCGTTAAATTCAGCTTGTAACAGATACTGTGCATTTGCCTCAGTTTTAGTGTATGGATAATACATTAATATGGCTGGAAACAGACTTTTCCTGTAATTGGTTTGTCTCTACCCCAGCTTGCAAAGGGGCATTCGGCTCCGATCTGGAAGCCATATGGCACCAAACGTACACTTGTGTACATCTGCCAGTATAGACTTAACCTCAGTCGGTCCCTGCCCCTCTCCCACCAGAATCTGGTTTCCTGCAGGTGAACTGTTTGCATCTTCTGAATATTTATCTTATTGGGAATTTGCCTGTCGGGGATGTGAAGATTCACTAGCGGCTCAGTCATTAGGGAGGTGGGACATCTCAGCCCTTAGCTATAACCCTCAGCCCAGCTGTTCTCCCTTCTTGAGGAGGTCAACTTTTAAACCATATGGTTGAATGAGTGATGTTTTCTGTCTTTTCCTATAAATGCTGTGGCAAATGTTAAAGGCACCATTCTAGGAGATGAATACCCTTAGGAATTCGATCTGAAGCTTTTCTCATAACTCTTCATGAAGGCTCGGTGAAATATTTACCTCACTTCCTTGCCAATAAAGCTAGTTCTGGCAGCGTGCTCTAAAGGTGATGTAGAAGACACAGTAGCTTTGTCTGTTACCTGAAGAGAAGTAAAAATACGTGAAAATAGATATTTGTAAATGGAAAATGAGTGAGCTGTGATGATTTTTGGGTGGTTCAGGGCCCTTTGCCTATTTAGTTTCTAACCAAGTAGGGGAGGCAGGTGGGGCAAGCACTGTTCAGCTCGGTCAGTACATGCATCATGGACTTCCTCTGGTTTCTCATTCTAGCCAGCTTTCATGGAAGCTAGAACGTGAAGAGACAGCTATTTTGATCTAGAGTAGGTATTCTTTGGTGTAAGTTATATTATTTTTCGTGGTAATTCATATTACCAAGAGATTTGAGGGAGATACCTAGTTATACACCTAACTACAAGGTGGGGCTTCATTGTTTTTCTTTTTCTTCCCTTTTGTTATAATGGCCATCATAAAAAACAACAAAAAGCGCGAAGCTGATTTTTTGAAAGTTAAATATGGGGGATTAATATTGGTATTATCGATTGTTTCAAAGTAGAAATTGACCTCTTGATCCTCATTGGTGATGACAGGAAAAGACACTTTTATGAAAAGCTCCACTCTTTTTACAGTCCACATGCATAAGAAGATTGATACCATACTTCCTTAATGCAAAATAAATGTAAAGAATTTAAAGGATTGGAAATGTAATTATTTTCAGAAAATTATTTAATACGCCATTGGATCAAATTCTTTTGCTGCTCACAGCCCTGCCCTAGTATTTTGAATTTAATAATATTAAAAGCAATCATTTTTGCTGTGGGTATTCCTTGAAAGTTAATTTTCACCCCAAATACAGTTTGCTTTTCTTAGGAAAAGGTTATTTTAAAATAAAACCATTGATAAATGGGTCTGACAATAGAGCAGACTGCCCAATTTTTTTTCTCCTGGATTTCTATTTTCAATGTATTTAGGACTTCTGTGTTATAAAGATACATCTTTGATCGCAAAATGTTTAAATGAAATATTTGGCTCCTTAAAGGCCAGCAGGTTATATATAGCTAAGATTGTAAGAATATTCAGAGCACGAAAGAGTTGGAATAAGAAACAGTTTTACCTTATTGATGCAAAAGGGGCATCACAGGGGCCGAGTCTGTGAGTGAGTAAAATATACACATGAATCAAGCTGAGAAAGTGAATTTGAACAAGAATTAATTTGTATTTGTTTCATATAGCACCATCGGATTTTTTTCCCCAAATAAAAATGAATAGGGTTTGAATCCACTTTGTTAAATATCAAGTTAAACGCAGCTAAATAGTTCAAATTTGAGAAATCTCGGATATTCAAAAGTGTTAGATTTGGCATATAAGGGTGTACATAGAAAAATGTGAATGGGTTATCATAACCTATGAGAAAAAACGTTTAATGAATTACAATTTGATTTTCATGTAAAGGAGCTAATTAACTAAAATGTGATATGTTCCATGCTTTCTGTTAATCTGAAGTGATATTTCTTTCCTGTTAAAAAAATCAAGGACAAGGAGTGCCCAGTTTGCCCTCAAATTGCTCTCCAATTTAGGCTGCAACCTTTCTTTGCAGATTTATTTAGCGTATTATGAAGTATTCTTCCAGCGTACGTCTGTGCGTGGATATCTATATAACAGCTTGATAGATGGAATATAGACTTAGACTATCACTTGTATCCATAGACACCTATGCCATAGATACAGTTATAGTTGGTGAAATAATACTATCCGTCTGTAAATTAATTGGGTATATGCAGAGAAATTGAATATAACCTGGAGTTTGAAATATGATGCATATAAAATATAATTCTGGTGTCAGTGCAGGCACCACCAAGTTGGTCACTAACACATCTGACAATGGATTTTATGATCAGCGTTGGCATCTTTGCACAGGAAGAATTCCATCCTTTTTTTGATGTTTATTGATGTAATTCCGTGTCCTTCTGTGACTGGTCTACATCATCTGAAATTTTGGAACAATTTGTGCAGACTTAGTCATCGGCGGATAAATTTGCTCGTAAAATTGATTTCCCAAAGGATTTTCTGTGATTAAGGTTTACAAAACTAATAGATTCGTTCATTCATTTGATCCCGTAAGTTGCGATGGGCTGTTTCTTCTGGTCTTCACGTGCAGAGATGCTGTGATGTGCGGTACTCTTGGATGGGGTGGCTTTTGCCAGGTGTTATCTGGTGCCATCCAGCCGTTGTGGCCTCTCTCTCCTCCAGTCCTCGTGAGAGATTTCTGTTGTGTGAGACCAGCAGGATCCTTCAAACCCCTTGCACAGACCGTGGCGTTTCAAAATGTGGGAATGGTGGCTTTCCCCCTCGGAGTGCACTTGCCCAGGCAGGGTGACCACAGAGTGAATAAGGTTGTGTCGGTCTGTGTTCTTCGGAAAAGCCAGGAGCTCTCAGTTTTCCTGTAGCCAAAAGTAACGGCTTTAGATCCCAGTGCAATATTGCACGTGAATGATTTTATGTTCAGCGTTATGATGGTGCAAGCGGTAGTAATATGGAATATTGTGATAGACAGATGTAGATGATTATTTAAACTGTTTTGTAATTAGATTGCCCAATCCCATTAGTTTATAAGTGTCTACTACTCAGCATAACTAATAGGAATTTCAAGGGGAATCAATTAGGATGTGAAAGCATATTCGCTAGCTCTTATGATCTGGAAAGAGAAGAATTCAGGAACAAAAATAAATGTATCTCTCAGAATTCAAACACGTTATAAATCTGTTTCAGGGAGCAGATATGAACCTTAATTTTTTCTAGCAGAGCTGTTTGGAAAAAACCCCCACTAAACCAAGAAGCTTAAATCAGTGAAACTACACAGTAAGTAACATGAAATGGCTTGGATAGGATGACCCAAAGAAATTAAATACATAGTAAGAATGCTGGCAGGCTTGTGGCAATGGCTGAGAATAAGCAAAGTGTTCACAGAAAGCTTCTTAGTGCTTGGATTAGAGTAATGGATGCCTTGATTTAGACTGATTTGGTACTTAGGGTAGAAATGCAGGGAATAGGGTGCAGTTTTGTGGAATTACATAATTGCAATTTTTCTCTTATTGCCCACCAGATATTTTTGAAGCTTAGGACAGAAACGGAAGAGGATTTATATGGATCAATTAGGAACTAGGATCGCATAACAGTAGGAGATTTGTATGTAAATTGATGGTGACAGCAGGGAAAACCTGACCATGTAAAGTCCACGTTCTGGCAAGAAAACAATTTAGTCCGATATGGGGTTCACTCCTTCTTCCAGTCCAAGTGAATTATGCAGAATGCTTCTGAGGTATAAAATTTAAGCTCAAACTGACAGAATCATGATTCTGAGGATCTGAGCAGCCTGTCTGAGCTCAGACTTTAGCCGTCTGAAATGGCAAAAGAGATTATTTCAAAATTCCTTAATTTGACTTCCACAGAGACTAGATTTTCTCAACATCCGGGAATATTGCACAGAAAAGATCCCCATGCCATAACTTGTCTTACCTGTTGTAGCTTGCCTTTTTCTTATTTGTTGTATTAGCTATTTTCTCTCAGTTAAGATGTGCTGCTGCAAGGCGTTTTCTTTCTTCGTTTGGTTTTGCACTGTAGATACCCCTAATGTTGATTTGCCAAGTTTTGACTTGCTGACAAGATGTAGAATGCACAAAAATGGAGAAATAAAACGCATTTCACTGAAATAATTAACCTACCAGTGCCTCAAGTCAGGCCTTAAATTATCTGGCATTGAATATGGCTAGTGACATTGCCTGATGGGTTAGTGTTATTCCATGTTACTTCTACCACAAAAGGCTGTGTAAGAAAATGTGTCTTACATTGTAACTATCTTTGATTTTTGTTACAGCACTAGTAATAACAATAACAACAAAAGTAATAATAGCAATAATAAAAAAGCCCCAAAAGTTTGGGTTTTTTTTTCGTGAATGACACGTTCTCGTTGCCTGCAGTAGCTTTAGTTTCCTCACAGTCCAGATACTTTTGCTTACTTCCTTTTTACTTCCTTATATATTATTATCTGAAGAACGGTGCCAGGTCCTCATTGTTTAGACCTTTTAAGATCTTATAATTGAGTAACTGGAAGTAAGTTGGCAGCTATCTGATCTGTTCTGCATATACAATATATACGGAATACCGAAGGTAACAAAACATCACTGTTACTTATAAAGCCAACCAAAAATTTCAAAAAAAGTTGGGATTTTTTTTCTAAAGATCCATCCAAAAGCCAGCAGAAGCAACCAAAGGAACAGGATGTGTAGCTGAATTTTTGTGTTCGTTTTCTATCTCTGTAAAACTGTAAGTGAAAGGATCACCATTGTCTCTAGGAAAAAAATATTATACAAGTGAGTGGAGCACTTTCGATAGTAACAAAACTTTATTCCCTCTGAAGATTATATTATGTGCAAATATAAGGCTTTTTTCATTTATTATAATGTAAAAACCCCAACTTGCTGCTGCTCATTTTATACACCAGTGGATGAGGAGTTTTCTATTCATATGGTTGATCCAAAGATGACTTTTTCACATATCAACAGATGCTATGACCTGGAAAACAGCCAGAGCAGTCCCAAGATGACTCTAATTTTGCCTGATCTCAGTCACTCTCTGAGTGCTGTCAAACCTCAGGCTCCATCCGTGCCCTCCTTATCCCATGCTGCACAGTCTGACTATATGTGGGAACTGATGACCTTGAGATTTTGCAATATCCAAAATAATCCATTTAATTCTTATAGACTGGGTTACAAATTAATCAGGAGAGACTTTCACCTCTACTCTTCGTTTTAGGGCTATAACTGGGTTTTAGGTCCCATGGCCTCTCAGGTTCATATATAAATATGTACTGCAAAATGTGGTAATTTTGTCCTTGTACCCTAGGGGGGACTTTGGCCCCTCAGGGGGACATGCTTCTGTGCTGGAGTGGAACGAAGCCTCCTGAGTCTGGTTCATTTCCACCAGTTTTGTCATTTCTAATTCATTCTCTTAACGAGAGTAGTCAATGGGGACAAGATCCTCAGAGCCAATTCCTAGTGAAGCATTCTTACAGGCTTATATGTTAAACCAGAGCCTTTGGTCATTTAATTTCAGTATTTCTCACTCAATCTAGGTATGTAGGGCATTAAACTTAAAAGAAAATCTTGGAAGACATGAATGTGTACATGAGCTGCTGTGCTACAAGTCCTGCTGCAGTCTGTAATGTTCATTACCACTTTGCCATTCTGTTAAATCCCTTTAGACTTTTTTTTCTTCTTGAGTTTTTAAGGCTTTGTTAAATATGATTAAGGAATTACTAAGCCATTTATCTACAGGGCTTTGTTTGATCAGCTGTAATTTGTGGCACATACTAGTAAGGAAATGAGCATGCTCATTGAGAGCGATGGACCTTGCATGTTTAGTATGCAATGCGTGAGGAGGCTTGCTCCTCTGGCAGAGTTGTTCACTTATTTATTCCTTATAAAGTCAAAAGAAATACTTCAGCTTAATTCTCCAGGCTTTGATTTAGGCTCTTAGAGCATCAGGTGTCAGACGCGCTACTTGTGTTAAATAAGTATTACGATTACGTGTTTGCTCAAAAGCTTTTCTAACTGGTGACTCCAGGCTTTCCACTGGGGGGTGAGTAACAGCAAAAGTCACAAAACCACAGAACGGCCGAGGTTGAAAGGCACCTCTGCAGGTCACCTGCTCTGACTCCCCTGCTCAGAGCAGGGTCAGTGATAGCTGGTTGCTCGGGACCAAGTCAGGTTTTATCTGTCTCCACAGATGGAGACTCCACAACCTCTCTGCACAGTATGTTCACCGTCATCACAGTGAAAATGTGTTTTCTTATGTTTAAGTGGAATCCCTGTATATCAAATTGTGCCCATTGCCTCTTGTTTTCTGACTGGGCACCACTGAGAAGCGTCTGGCTTTGTCTCCTTTACTCCTTTACATGGATAAAACCCACCCTGAGCCACCTCTTCTCCAGGCTGAACAGTCCCAGCTCCCTCAGCCTCCCCTCACATCTCAGATGCTCCAGTCCCTTCATGTTCATGGCCCTTTGCTGGACCTGCTCCAGTCTGTCCATGTCTGTCTTTCACCGGAGACCCCAGAACTGGACCCAGCACTCCAGATGTGTCTCACCGGCGCTGAGTAGAGGGGAAGGTTCTCTTCCCTTGATCTGCTGGCAATGGTTTTTCTCATGCAGCCCGGGATGCTGTTGGCTGCCTTTGTGCAAATGCACACTGCTGGGTCACATTCAAGTTCTTGTCCATCAGGACCCCTCCGATCCTTCTCTGAAGAGTTGCTTTCCAGCCAGTCTGTCCTGTCTGTACTGGTGCATGGGATTATTCCCCCCAGCTGTAGGAGGCAATGATGGACAGAACAATATGTATGAATGCAGACACAAAGTAAAATACATTTTATCCATAAAAAGCTTTGTTTCAGCTACTATCTTCAAATCCATAGCAACACTTAGCCTTTAAGTAATAACATGTCTGATTTTTCACATGGTGCATATTTTATGTGCTTTTTGCCATCCTTGATTTTCCATTTCACACAGTAGCATCTGGCACTGTCTTCTTTCCAGACCCCCCAGTATGAAATGTGATTGCTTATTGCTTTCTACCAGACACCTCTTATCTAAAATATTATTGCTTTTTTTCCCTCTTTCCTTCTCTGCCCTTTAAAGTTTCCAGATTGCTATCAATTTCTCTACTCTCTATTTTATGGTTACTGGCTGCTGTCACTTCTAATCTAGCGTTTGTGCTAAGGAGAACAACCATATTTCGTCACAAACATTTCCTTTTCCAAAAGGTTTAGTTCTTTCCCTTGCCTGACTTTTTTTTCTTACTGCTTTTTTGTGACTCTGAAGTCAGAATTTTGTTCTGAAGTCAGGAGGAAAGTTGAGGTGTTTCGATGCCACATGGAGAAGCTAAGCTCTGGGTGGGATTTTATTGGGGAAAGCAGAGAAATAGCGCACTGTCAGAAGGTGAGGAAGAGAGGAAGTCACACATGGAACACGGTTGCATTTCAGAGGCTTTTTGGACTTTGAGCACATCACACTGCGTTAATGAGCTCAGCGCTAGTGGTGCAGTGACTGGGTGCAAACAAGGCATCAAATTGGTATTGGTTTACACATCAGAACGTGCTTTATTGGGAGAAAGATGTACGAAGGCTTCAGATGGGTGAGCAAGTCGGAAAGAGTATAATGCCTTGGTGCAAGAGACTGACACCATCAAGGAAAGGTGGAGCAATTCACAGAGCCTTGCTTTCCACCTTCTCATCCTCTGTTCATTTCCTCCCCAAATGCCATGGGGGGTAAACACAAATTTACTGCTGTTGGAGAACAAAAGTACACCATAAATACCCAGCGGCGAGGGGGAAGCAAGTGAAGCGTTAGGTCTTGGAAAAAAGTGAACCATACTGACTCCTAGAACGATTTCTAGGTTGATAGACTTTATATTCCATTAAATTCACATTCAACTTCTTTCTTGAGGCTCTTTCTACGCTTACCATTGGACATCAAAAATATCGGGCTGTAGAGTAGCAGATCTTCACAGGTTTTCTCCTTCCAAACCTTGAAGAGTAGCAACTGCTATTCAAAGGCTATGGACTGCTTGAGTTCAGCAAGCCAGCTGGTCTGGGAAAACATCACCCCCCCCCAGTTTCTGAATCTTTTGACCTCACTTAACCAGAGAAGTGCAAGTCAGCAGCTTGAGATGAGATTTTTAATTAATTACCGCAAGGTAATTAATAAGCAAAAAATTACACATGCACCATATGTCTGGTTTGCAAGCCTGTGCACCTGCAGTGCGCGGGCAGGAGGAGGTGGGCAGTTCTCGTGGCAAGTCAGAACAATGAGCTCGGGCAGCTGAAGCCAAGGTCAGCGATGGTGTCACAGAATCAGGCCCACTGGGGATGAAGCAGGGCCTTTTCAGTGCAGTGACAAGCTCTTAAGTTTCAGTTATTTCGCTTTGTTTCAGATTAATTATTTTGCTTTTATCTTTTTTCTTTTTCTTGTTCTTCTTTTCTTTTTTTTTTAAAAAAATTTTTTTTATCTTGTCTTTCTTATCCTGGAATAAAGAGACAAAAGGGTTTTTCAAAACATATGAAAAACTTAGTGGGAAACCGCAAGCCAATTTTTTTATATTTCCTTTTTCTTGGGGGCAGGTTGCAGGCTTGGCTGTGTAGGGGAAATCCTAAAAATCCAGGAAATGACAAGCACTTTGACGAAAGTGAAATGAAAATCCTTTTGCACCTTCAAAATTGGAAATTAAAAAAAAATTGCCAGTGTTGACATTTTCCAGTAGGAAACTTCTGTTGAGACAAAATATTGTCTTCTGAAATTATATTAGCTAATCAAAAGCTATCCTTCGTGATGGGAGCTGAAGGAAACTTGGAAGTTTCTCTCCGTTCTGGGCAATGAACTTTTGTCTCGTATTCGCTGCAGCACCTTTTTTTTTAGTGCGATGGCATTACTTTTGTTAATTTTTTTTAACACGTGCTTTTTCAGGGTCTCGCTGCTTTTCATAAGACATTCCTTTTTGAGAGAAGGTAAAGACTGGTACTTTGCAACAACACCTGATACAGCAGAAAGCTGTTAATTTTGATAAGAGGAGGCTATTTCTAACCTAAAGCGAGGGGGTACATTAGGACCTGGTATGAATAGCGGAAGAGTTATTTGCTTAGCTGGTGTTAAACTGGGGGGAAAAAACTTTGGAAAAATGTAGAGCGTATCCATTTTCCTGGAATACTTCATGTGGGAAGGACGAGCTCTAGACCCCAGCTATAGGAGGGTTAACCAATTGCAGGAGGTGGTGTAGCACGGGGCTGGGTTGGGGAGGGAGAGGAAGCACCATCCTGTACAGAGCTCTCCTGGGCAGAACTCGGTTCTAGCTGGAAATGGAGGATAATAATTATTGCTCATCTAGCTCAACGCACTGTTCTTGTGCATGTTTACAAGGCACTGTGGAGACGAAAGCTATTATGAAAGTGCCGAGTTCCATGATTAATTGTCATGATTAATTGGAGAGCTCAGTGGTGCTCATGGTGCACATCCTGTTTTAGGAAGATAGAGGGGGGGGGCTGGAAGTGATGGCACTTGCTGTTACAATGAAGGTGATGAACCACTGCAGAGAAGCAATTACTGTGTGTAAAGTGCTGTGAAAAGGCAAGTGTAAATTGCTATTCCATCACATGATTGCTATTATTTTAGTTTATTTATCAAGCAAGAGACACCGTCGAATTTATGGAGCAGATCCTTCACTCTACTAACAGGTTTAATTACCATGATTTCACTTGTGTTAGACTGAGTTACACCAGCTGAAATTCATGTGTTTTCACGTGCAGAAAATTGCTATCTGTCTCTCTGGTATCACGCAAGGTCTAGTCCTTGTTTACAGAAACGGAAAAAGAGTTTTTTTTTCATCTCATTTCTACGTTTTGATGAGGAGGGAACATTCAGTATTAGAGGTCTATAACCTGGCACTAGGGTTAATTTGGCAATAGCCTAAGAGCAGTTACAATGGTGAGGTTAATGCATGGTATTTGGTGCTGTATCTTATGTTTCCAAACACTCAGACAGTGTACACAGATGAATAAGCTTAGAGTATTTTATAAAGTGAAGCTATATAAGAGCACATACGGAAACTACTGCATGTAATTAACTGTGAGACGAATTAATAAACGACAAAATGTTTGAATGATGTTTGAGCTACAGGATACTCATTAATAAAAAGGCACTCTGTGGTTCTAGGTTAATAGGAGTTCATTTTAAATGTTAAAACGGCATTTTCCTTTTTCTCTTGAACTATAAAAAGTTTCTCAGTTCAGTAGGTGAAGAAAGGTTATCCTCGGTTGGGCATGTAGAAAGGACATGTCAGACTACATCATGGAATGCACTGTTTCTACCTTGTTTTTAATTAGGTTGGCACTGAGCCTACGCACACGTACCCGAAAGAAGGTGTGTATCAAGTGACATTGCTCTTTATTTTTCCCCTGCAAAACCTGCATTCGATTTATCACAGCTAGATAAAAAGTGAAAAGACCGTTCTGCCACTTAAGAATTCCTAAATCATTTAAGAGCTACCTTGCGCTATTAAACACATTATTTAAAAAACTTAATTAGATTGAATTATTGTTCTCTTTCCACCTTGAAGGTGGGAAAAGATGAGGTGATAGTATGAAGATTTGACTTTCTGATTGTTTAATGTTTTACAAGCCAAGTATGTCCAGAAGGAAATTCAAACCAAAATACAAGTGTGTGGTCCTGAACTTTACTCCTTAAGTGAATTTTACTGTGTAACTTCAAACAGAAAGCTACGGAAATTTTATCCAATAAAGCCTTTATATAAGCATGGGAAAAAAAATATACTTAGAAGGGTTTTGCTGAAGCAGATCCATTCCTTAGTCAGGTCCCGTGTCAGTGAAATAGTGCGGAATTCTAGAAGACAATATAAATAAAAGGAGTTATTTGCCTATTTTTATCGTTGCTTTAAAAATTAATGAATGCTGCTACCACAGATTCTGTGGGTGTGGTTGGTTTTTTTGTTTTGTTTTGTTTTTTATCATCTTTCCCTTCCCCATTGGGAAGAGGCAATTTATTCAACTGAGCAGTCTCTGGGAGTGACATTGATAAATCATACTGTAGAAAAAAGTGGAAATACTCAATTTTCATTTTTTAATTTCTAGTGTTTCTTTTACGGTATCATTTATTTTGTTTGCATAAATTATAGAATAAGTAGAAACAGTCACAAAACATTTAGACGAAACCCAAAGCTTATTTATTAATCTTTGGGTTTAACACTAAATTTCAAACAAAACAAGTATTTCATTTTCCTTCAATTCTGACTGTGAAGAGAAACTGAAATAAGGAATGCAGCTGCCAGACTGCAGCCATGAATTAGGAAGTTCTGAAATTTCTGGTTTCAGTAAGAGTGGTAACAGCATCTGAATAATCCTTTCGATATCTTCTGGCAGTTTTACTTCCGGCACAGAGGAAGCAGAGGATGAGATAAAGCAAACCCATTTGAATCTGGTGTTATATTGATATTAAAATACCCACCAAGTGTCACAGTACTATTATGCCTTTTTGGATGAGGAATCCATAGGGATAGAGGGCTACACAGGAGGTTATAGTCAGGGTTTCTTCTCTCGCTTAACCCATCCTCTGTCACTGGAAGCTGAGTCTTACTTGTGGGAACTTGCTTTCAAGATGGAGATTGCTGTGGAAGACGTTGGTGGGAGCCTGCCCTTCCTCCACCCTGTCTTCAGGACTTCTGCTGCACCTCAGCTTCTTCCCCCTGCTCTTCTCCTCCAGCTCTGCAGATCCCCTCATCCTTCACCAGATGGGTAGGTGTATGGTGCATGCCTTGCCCTGGTGCTTTCCTGAGACAGGGAGGATGGCTGCTGGATGGGGAAGTGTGGTTTGCCTCCATCTCCTCTTCCTCTCAGCCACTGGTACAGAGGAGATGTCGAATGAGCCCTGCACCAAGCCAAGGTAGAGACTGAGGGGCTGGAGATGGGACATGGATGCAGAGGAAAAGGGGTGGCTTGACAAACACCATACAGGACAGCACAGAGAAAGGGGCAAAAGCATTTTTGAAATATTGTGCTGTTACTGATATCTGGGAACCATGACGTCATATCCTGTCAGACTGGTAAATTTCCATGAAAGAAATTTTGGAATCTCAAAAAACCTTGGGATCACTTATTTGTTTTGGATGCATGTTTGCAGAGGATATGTTTTCTTCCAGACTGATTTTACCTATCATGAGATATTCTACACCTGAAACTGCAAAAGCAGTATTAATTTTGGTGTAGGTGGGTGAATATGATTAATCAGGTCTATCTGTGGCCAACCGCATTGGAACAAGCGGCATGATTCTGCTTTGGGATGTTTTAAAATGCATCTGGAAGATGATGATTGTAGATTTGGCACTTCAGGGCATGCTGTAGTGACAGAGATCGTAGCGGGTTTTTTTTTGTGTGTGTATGGTTGGACTCGATGATCTCAAAGGTCCTTTCCAACCATGAAGATTCTATGATTCTATGATCTATATTCACATGTTCTCAAATTATATGTATATGTAACTGAGATGTGGGGAAAACCAAAGAAACACACACTCCATTCTTGGAGATATTCAGAAGTCGTCTGCACATGGTGCTGGGCAAATGCCTCTAGGTGGCCCTGCTTGAGCAAGGGGATTGGATGAAGATGTCTGGAGTTCCCTCCCAACCTCCACCATTCTGTGATTCTGTGAAGACAGCCTGTTGGTATTAGATAAGGTACAGCTGCAGAGAGCCGAATTTAGCACAGCCAAAATCTGCTTTAACATAAACAAAATCTGTTTCAACGCCTTCTTGTTACTTATTGTCCTTGTACAAATGCAAATAAGACTCAAAGAAATGCAAATTATTACTGTAATATCATCTCCTAATAGTGTGTATTCAGTAGAATTATTTCATTACATTTATATAAACTGATTTGAAAAAATTAAACTGCCCAGGAGCTTTTAAACAGAAGGACGACTTGAGGTCAACAACCTGGTTTTGGCACTGGAAGATTTGATAATTGCAATTTGTCAAATTCTGTTAATTGTAGTAAATACGAATGCAGTTTTCTTAAAGGTTTTTAGAAATAGAATGTACCTTTTCTTCAGCTGACAGCGTTGAGCGTGACTGCCAGTGTACTTTTGCTTGTTTCCTAATTCTAATTCCCCGTAGCAAGTTCTAATCCCTATATTTCCTACTACTTTGTTATGCATAATGTACATTATTCGCTTTTAGAAGTGGTTTGAATTACTCCTTGTAGAGTTCGTTATGATGTTCTATGTATTTTCTAGGTTAGCTCTTCATGATATCTTCTGTGATGAAAGGTACAGGTACAGCTTGAGAGAAACCTTGTCAGCTGGTCCTTAGCAGGAGCTTCTTGCTGTCTCTGCAGGGCTGACCTTGGGACGGCTGTATTGCAGGGATACAGAAAAATCACTTAGCTTGCAATTGTCTTTGCCAGCCTCTGAATAGGATATTTTGTAAAGGCACTTCCAATCTGGAAGTTTTTGACATTCACTTAGGACCCTTCCTGCTTCCACTTCAAATATATGCACTTAGGAAGGAGTTTAAGATCTCAAAAGATTAATAGTATGTTAATCAGTTGAACTGATACGATCTATAGGGATGCATACAGCCACAGTATGAATATGTGGGGTGAAAAAACACTTAATTGATCTGACGTAATGGGATCTTGTGACCTTATGTGCTTATGTTGCGCCACTCACTTTCAGCAGGGAGACTACGGGCCCTGCCACCACTAGTAAATTTAAAACTGGTTTATTTGTGGGTGGATATTGTTACAGTTTGGGATCCATCTGTCTGTCTGAAATGAGTGAATGGGTCTCAGCAGAATTCCTCACCGGCAAATATTATTAAAAATACTGACTCAATTCACAGTAATTATCCCCTCTTGATTGTCTAAATAGAACAGCACACACGAAGAATTAACTGTCCTTTCCATCTCTGAAGTCGTGCTTTTCAAAGGAAGCTAAAGCAAATTGGTTGGGTACGTAGGGAAAACTTGTCCTGCAATTGCTTGTGGTGCTTTTGAGATCCAAATTCTCCAAAATGGTTGAACCATCAAGAGATAATTTCTCTCTGGCAGCAAAACAATAGTAGCGGGGGGAAAAGAAGAACCACTCCCAAGCTGCATCTGATCTTTATTAAACCAGGCTGCCAGTACCTTACCACTGCCTACAGGGAAGCAGAGACTGAACACGCTGACCAAGAGAGGCGTGAGTGCGTGACTTGCCGCAAAGCTTGAATGCGCTCCGTTCTCTTTCCAAACGTCTTTTGGGAATTCTCATTTGAAGAGTTACAGAGAGGAAACATGACTCCTGAAAGCAAGCCAGTATTTCTATTGAGTATACAATTCAAAATTGTAATTTACAGTTGCTTCTAAATAGCCAATAATGTCACGAGCTGCATCTAAAGTGAAGGGTGAGTTTGCTTTATATCACTCTCCATGTCTCTAATCCGGATGCTCAGAAGACCTATTGGAGCACACCACAGCTCCCTTCTTGCCTGTGGTTCCTCTCCATGGAAATGAAGGGGCAGGGATGGAGAAAGTTTAGTGCATACCTGGATCTTGCCCTTCTGTTGCTCTTTTACTAAATACTAGATCTGTGACCCTTCCACATGTTTGAGGGATGTTGCTAGTTGCTTGTTATTTCTAATGAAGTAACGTGAGTAGGGTAAATATAAAGATAGAGCTGACCTCAGAAATCTGCAGTCTAGAAGAGGGACATTACTATAGTGAGATGAAATTCCTTGCTTTCTTTTAGGACAAGAGGTAACGGGCACAAACTTGAGCACAGGAAGTTCCACCTAAACATGAGAAGGAACTTCTTTACCCTGAGGGTGGCAGAGCCCTGGCACAGGCTGCCCAGAGAGGTGGTGGAGTCTCCGTCTCTGGAGACATTCCAAACCCGCCTGGATGCGTTCCTGTGCCACCTGCTTTGGGTGACCCTGCTCTGGCAGGGGGTTGGACTGGATGATCTCCAGAGGTCCCTTCCAACCCTATGACTCTATGATTCATGACAGTATTTTCTGACTTGATGGCTTGTGTTCTATTTGTTATCTACCTGCACGTGATAAACGAGTCTAAAAGTTCTTAATCTGTTTTGAATTTTGACATTAAACTTTACTGGCTTTATCACTTAAATTCATGTTTGTTTGTTGGGACAAGAAAATTGGTATTAACTGTTATGAATTGATTTAAACATTAGTGGTTGGTTTTTTTTTTTCTTTCCTACTAAAAAGTGTGAAACGGTATTTGATAGAAATCTTTTTGGCCTTCAGGGTTTTTCTTTTTTTTCTTAGTAATCTTTATTACTGTAGCAGAAATACTGCTGAGTCTGAGTTTTGTTTTCAGTAACACAGTCCTATTCACTGAACTCCTATTTCGGAAGAAATTGCATTAGCATTATTTCTTTGAGAGATAGAAAACTAGTAATTGTCTTTTAAGTTTTAACCATGCTTTTCAGTATAGCAAAAATTGGTAAATTAATTGACATTTTTCTTGAGATGCCCATCATATCTATGAAGATGACAGTTGCCAAGTGAAGTTGTCTTACAAAGCCTTCCAAGGAACTTTCCATGTTCGCAATATTTTTGGGTGGGGGGATGAGCATATCACAACATCTTTGCCTCTGGATGTCCTCCTGGATCGGAAAGGAAGTTTTCAGTCATAGGAATTGTAGTGTATTAATGGAGATCCCCTCTGGATGACATCGCGTAGCATGGAGAGAAAGAGTAGTAGGGATGAAGATGCAGAAGCATTTAAAGAATAGCTCTTACCCTTGCAGAATATTTGGACTACCAGTGGAGCCTCTCTGACTTCCTGCAGTTAACACAACTGAAATCATCAGGGTTGACTATGACAGCTCAAAAAGGACAAAGTATGGCTGGGTTGTGGGCACACCATGTCCTCTTTTTGATTTAGCCATTTATTTCCAAGTGACCTTAACTGAAGCACTTAAGGACAAACTGAGGCCGAAACATCTTAACTTACAGGAACCCTTCTTGAACATGCCTAGCTTCTTTATGCCGTTTAACCTTGTGTATGTATTTCCCACTAGTAAATGGGAATGACAACATTTCCAACACTTTCCCCGCCCCCCCCCAACATTCTCTGTTTTGATTTTTGTTCTAAGTTCTTCACAGATGTGATTGTCTCTTATACGTTGTGCACAGCCTGCCAACAACTTCACATGTATGAGGACTTTGACCATGATTAGTATTTCTACGTGCTGCTGTAGCTATATGTCATAGTATAAAAACCACCCATATTTATGCAAGGTTCCCTAATCCAACAGGGGTTTTTCTGCCACATGATACAGTGTTCACAAAAATATTGCAATGTAGCAGGTATTTACTGCAGGACAAGATTCTGAGAGCAGAGGTGGCAGTGTGGGAAAAGGGGGAAAGAGATTATTTTTTTTAACTGACACTTTTTCAAATTAATTCATGTAAGCCTTCTTAAATCCACTTTGTGTGTATCTCGTCCACACATAATCCTGTCTGCATAATTACTTGATTGAGAAAAATCAATGTTGTCTTATACTGTGCCTATAGAAGTGGGAAGTCGTCCAGGATGTTTTCTTCTACGTGGCTGTAAGTCTCAGGGAAATCTGACCTTCAAAGATGCAACAGTTAGCACAGTCCTTTGTGCAAGCAAAATATTATTGTAACATATAACTGAATTCATTTCCTTGACCTATGTAAAAAGCACTGGAAAATACATTTTATTAGGGAAGGAGACAGTGATTTCAGTTCCCCTTGGCTACTACCCTACATTTATCAGCTGTATGTCAAAGGCTAACAATTAAGAGAATATATATAGAATATTGATTTCTGTCAGGCTTTTGTAAGTTGCATGCAAGATGGAGATCTAACAGCTGCTGAATAAACCTTGAAATTTTTTTTTTTTTTTATTTTGGGTTATTACTGTGGGCAGATTTGGAAACTCCACTGCTTTTCATTACTGCAGAAGGGCAAAGAGCTTTGCCCCCAAGGGGTGATTATCTAGTCCATTAGAAAATGCTAAAATTTTGCCTAACAGCATCACAAAAATGAATGAAAACATACATAATAATTTGGCTTCAGTAAATGGCCATCTGCACATCTAGGCAAGTAAGAGTCAACGTTTGCAGAGAGGCATTGCAGACCTTTGAAAGCTCTCTTGACACCCATCAGAGATGAATGAGGTGCTGAAATGCAGAGTTTTGGAGAGGTATGTGCGTCTGTAAAATACAGCAATTATTGATAGTGGTCTGCAGTAGACAAATAAAAGTTGATGTTTACAGTCGCTGTTGAATAAGTACCACCCATTATTTAGAAGCACTGTTTTGTTCCTTACAGATGTACTGTACAGGTTGGCCAGGCACTGTAGCAGTGTGCTGTAATACATTGGTATGCATCTAAAATCTGCCACCTAATCTGGAGGGACTGTCAAGCTTAGCATTGCAAGTTGGGTATCAGAGACCTGGCTTGTGTGATGGATCAAGAAACCCCTACAGTGGAAGAAGGCTCAGAGGAGATGGGCCAGGGCGATGTGTCCATAAACCTTGGAGTAATGTAGGGTGTGATTGACCATGGCTGCTGCAAAGAAACCTGACTTTATCTCAACAAAGGGAGCTAGACGGTGGCCTTTGTTTTAAATAAACAGCTATGTCAGTTGAGTGGATCAACTGATTGCATCACGGTTGAGTGGATCAACTGATGGCGTAAGTGGATGCATGGCTCAGTCCAACACAGAGTATAACAAACTAACAAAACTAGCTAAAAACTAAACTAACTAAAGAATTTTGAAGAGACAAAGGACTGGTTTAAACTCACGTATTCTTTCCTGAGGACACCCGGCATTGTGGTGGTGTGCGTACGATAGAGACTAGTAATAGGGTTCACACTGGTGCTGTGATTAAACTGTGTATTGCAATTGCTATATTTTGCTAAGTGTAACTTACACTTGTATCATGATTTCAGTATATTGCAATATCGTTCTGCTAAATCAAAAATCCCATGTAACATCAAATATAATCAAATAAGTAAATTTGAAATTAAGCATTACATCTTCACGCATGGAATACCTAAACGGATCTGGTCAGAAAGCATTGAACTCTGGCAGCTTGGAAAAATCATAGCTCCAGTCTTAGTAGCTTATATTTAAAGACAAGTTCATACCAGAATGTGGCTCTTACCACCTGTTTTCTAAACGTTGAGAAGTCTAGATCTGAATTTCATGGCTCAAAGCTGTTACTTCTTATATCAAATGCTCATCAGTCCACCTGCATCAAAACTGAATTAGCAAATGAAGTGGCCCAAAGGGAGAAGCTAACATTTGCAGACGCGTTGTCGAAGTGGAGGTTAATCAGCCTGCGGCACTCTAGCTGAATTGCAGTAGTTCAAGCATGGGTCCGTTGCTGCATGTGTCATTTATTTGATGCTGAGGCTGTGTGGATGTAGAGAATGCGGCCTGTTCTGAATCTGCAGCAGTGGGAGCAGGGAAGCCAATAGCCAAAGTACTAAAGACACTATCTTCTGTTGCTTTGAGATGTCGCTGTACGCCCAGCCCACTAGCCCAATTGAATGCCGCCAGCTGGATGAAAGCTTTTCGTGACCTTTTGGTTCGAGCCTTCCTGATTTGCAAACAATTTGGTCACCTTTGACGGTCCAGAAACTCCCTTAATACAAACCTGTCCTCATGAAAGAAGAACCCCAGGAGTCTTGGACTCGATGAGCTTAAGTGTCTTTTCCAACTTAAAGGATTCTATGATTCTATTAGTTAAGTAGTATCCATTAGATGAACACGTTTTTCAATGTTCTATTCCTAAGTAAATTTACTCTTCCTTGCTGCTTTAACAATTGACAAATGCCAGAGAAAGACACATTTCAGTAAAGTTACATTGTACATTTGAATTCAATAATAAAGATTCTCTGACATAGCTTTAAATATATACATGCATGTATAAAAATATATTTTAAAGATATATAGATTATTGTTGTGCTAAATATCTGAAAATATATCACTTAGGTGGTAGTCAGCCGTTGGTTAGTGCCATATCTGGACCGTGGTAAGAAATTCAAGGGCATGAAAAGATCTTGTAAAGTGGTGTTACCCACTTAGATACACTTTTTAATAGAACCTGATCCAGAGTCTGCTGTATCTGTGGAAAAACTCCACCTCGCTTTAAGTGAGCTCTCGATAAATGTTCCAGTGTTCACACAGAAACAAATTGCTCAGATTTGCTCTTGCCTGGAGGACAAGAAGTTAATTAGATTGGGACAATTGGGATTGCCTGCAGCCCTTTCCCTGTGTGTCTCTAGATGTGAAAAAAATGTCAAGTACTTTCAGCTTTGCGATCAGGAGCACTCGCTTGGATCTTTCTTTCAGAGTGATAGGCTTGACATCGGCAGAAAGTAGGTATTTTCCTTCCAAACATCTGGTCCCAATGATGTTATACGTCTGCAAAGCTGCATGTTGATCAAGCCCTGATAATTTGGCAGAGCAATGTTATAAAATGCTGCTCAATCTGCGAAACTGGAATCTGGCCCTGGGAACTGACTCATCTATGGTGCTTGGAAAAGTTGCTCATAAACAGGCTGATTTAAACTGACTTAACTTTTTGAAATATTGGTGGTAATTCCTCATTGATATGTAAGCTTGTGGTTTTTATTGAGAGATGAGAACACAATAACCTCTCTGATGTTAATAATGTTTCCAAGTCGTCCCTAGAAATTCTGAACTGTGATTTTGCTACTTTAATAATTTTCATAGTCACGGCCGTATTATTAAACACAACATGGTACAGACAATTTGAATGATCTAATAAGCTTTCCTTAAACTTCTATTCAGTGATGCAATGTACAGGATGGAAAACATTTTCAAGACATGTTTTTTGGGCAAACAAGTTGGAAAAAGCTCGTTGACTCTTCCCATAAAGAAGGAGAAATATAACAATATACTCATCTTATGTTGTATCTGTCAGATTTGTCAAGAAGAAGGTGGTGGTGTTCTGCCCAGGCCACAGTGACCTTAGAAAGCAGAAAAGCCAAATGAAACTAGGTCCTGAGGAGGGAAAGGGAGATGGTGAAAAGGGTGCTGAAGGAAGAGGCCTATTCTACACCCTCTTCTTAGGAAGCGCAAAAAATTCACTGTGCACAATCTCTGTGAATTTACTCCAATAAAACTGCCAATTTACCTGAACTAACAATCTGGACCGATGAAGTTTGTATTGCCTTTCGCTGCTAGGCAATCCTGAATGGGGTGGGAAAGACCTTGGGTCCTCAGGATCAGACTGGACGTTCTCCTGCCTTGGGGTTCACACTCCCACAGCTATCCGGGGGGCGCGCTCCGTGCATCCCAATGTTTTTTAATGTTTTTTTTTTTTTCATTAAACATGGATTCACAAGGTGTCAGTCTCTGACTGGATAGTTTTCAAAAGAGGAGGGATCACTTTAGGGCTGCGTTTCTTCACAGTCTGGGGTTTTACCTGGTGACCCCTGTATAAAGCAGTCTGTGCCTGAGGAACACTTTTGAGAAAGGTATCAGTGCCATATTCTTTGGTCATTTGTTACAATGGTTAATGAATGTCATTAGTAAAAATAGCTGCAGTATAAATCCCGTGTGCCTCCCAGCCATCGAGTCTTGCTTTGGATTTGTCTGTTACTTAAAAATTTTACTAGTTGAGATTTCAATGTGAAGGTACTTAGGCACCATGGTGAAATTACTCTTGATTTATCCTGGTATCAGTGACACAAATATTCCAGCCTGCAGTACAGTCATTAGTTTTTATAGCTATCAGTACAGAACGTAACCAGAAATTCAGCTTTGAACATATTTGATGGAGTCACACATGCTAAAAACAGAAAAGTGTGGGCACAGCTCAGTCATGTTCCAAAACATAAGCATGTGTTTCAGCTACTGACTAACTTGAGGGCACGATATTGTTTATACATTGGACTTGGCATTTTTACACTTTCATCATATCAGACTACATTGATTATATAAGAATCACGAAAAGAATTTCCATATACCTTGAGGGCAAAGATATTAATAGCTATTATTTCTTTCATTCCAAGTGATTCTTGAATTGTAATTCTGCTGTGTGCATGGTGTTGATATGAAAACAAATAAGCTAACATAGAGATTCATGAATTTATTGTCATATATCCCCAACATACTGCTCATAAAGAATATTAGATTTAAATATAGAACTTTCAGCTGAATGGAAACATCCATTTTGGATAACAATTTTAGTTACAGTAATTGCATTGTATTTTTAATCTGTAATCAAGTTTTTTAATGTAGAAAGGGGAGTGAATTAGAATATTTATTTTATTTTGGTGGAAAAAACAGAAAGGCTACTGGAAATTCTTGAGTCAATTATGCATGCTATTTCTCATTCCCTTGTAAATTTTTTTTTTTTTTAAATCTATTCAACAATTGGTGTACCTGTTTTGGCTTCTCTCTATCATCGCAGGCTGATATAAAATCCTTGCTTGTGACTTTTTTCTGGAATATTAACTGAATTTCAGATTATTAGCTTTTATATTCAGACTGTCAAGTGCTGTAGTCACCCTGATGGCAGTAGATGAATACAGATAAACAGATTGTTAATTTACATCATACAGAGTTTATCTACTTTTCATACATGTAGATTTATCTACGGGGTTTTTTTGCATGAATACTTTCCTGAAATTGCACCCTGTGATACCTAAATCGGACAAACGCAAAGTTCTGAATGAAGCTTCAGTAGATCTCTTAAAACTCAGCCCTTTTAAAGTCAGAACTCCTGACCTTGAAGCTGTCTGAAATCTGTCAGGTTTGTTCGAATGCCAGAACACCACGGCGTGCAGACATGACTCAATCTCATTTTTTGGCTAGTGGCTTACAAGTTAGTGCATGCCTTAAGGAATAAGAATCCCCAACTGCCAAGCCCTTCAGGAGAGAATCTGCCTCTGTCTCTGTTTTCAAGGAGAGCGCCTGGCTGCGTACCACGTTGAGTTTGTCTCCGCTGTTTGAAGTAACTGATCACAAGGTTGTCTTAAAAGTCATAATTGGTTTGGAAGAAGGCTGACCTCTGCCTCCTTGCATAGATGAAAGAAAGTGGAATGAAGGCCCTCAGCTGTCTTCTCTGTGAAAACATTTGTAGAGAGGCATGCATGGGATCTAGGCAGGCTTTGACCTGGGACTAACACTGAGACATTATAGCTCTTTCATTTTATGAAATATTTTCCAGTCTTTGTCAGTGCAGCTTGGAACATCTGCATCAGAGTTGCAGCAAAATGATCTTGTTCTGAGGGACAAAACCACATCTTAGAATCATAGAATGTTTAAAGTTGTAAGGGACCTTAAAGATCATCTAGTTCCAACCCCCCTGCCCTGGGCAGGGACACCTCCCACTAGACCAGGTTGCTCCAAGCCCCATGCAGCCTGGCCTTGAACACCTCCAGGGATGGCATCCCTACCCTCCAGCGTGTCAACTGCACCACACAGCTTGGTGTTGTCGGCAAACTTGCTGAGGTGCACTCAATCCCATTGTCCGTGTCACTGACAAAGATGTTAAACGGCAGTGGTCCCAGTACTGACCCCTGAGGATTGCCACTAGTCACTGGTTCCCGCTTGGGCATTGAACTGTTGACCACAACTGTACAAGTGCGGCCATCCAGACCATTCCTTATCCACTGAGTGGTCCATCCCTCAAATCCATGTCTCTCCAATTTTAGAGACAAGGATGTTGTGTGGGATGGTATCAAATGCTTTGCACAGCTGCAGGTAGATGATGTCAGTTGCTCTTCCCTTATCCTTGGCAGAAGGGAAGAATCACGGAGCAAATAGTGTCTCCCCTGTTGTTACCCTAGAACAGGAATGCACCAAGGTATGGTACGTGGAAATATAGGCGTATCATTCATGTGGAAGAGGTGCCAACAGTAAAGATTTGGGGTATTTTTCTATGGCTAGTATTAGTAATAGGACAATTCTGCGCTTCTTTTTCTTGCTTTGCCTTTTATTTTTCAGAAAATCGTGGAAGTCTGTGATTGAGTGCTGTCCATACAAACAACTTCAGAATTCACCTCCATATTTCATGCAAGTATGGGTCCAAATCTACATTCTTAGTCTATCCCAAGAGTGATGAATGTGTTACAGACCATGGGCAATCTCAGCAGCTGCAATTTCACATTTCCTTTGCATCCCTTCAGTCTTATCAAATAAATCCTGTCTCAGTTGATCTTCCCAACTCTGTCAGCAATTAACTGGTCCTTTAAATCTCTTTCAAATCTCTTTAAATCTCTTTCTCCATGTTATACTGCTTACCAGCACCTAAGCATTTTCCAGGGTCAAAACAAAGGAACCACAATAATTATCTCTTCTTTTTCCCTGCTGCTTGCAAGAGTCAGACATAATAAGTAGGTTTCACACGCCTGAGTCTGTATGCAAAATTATAAGAATTAAGCTTTGCCACAAATAAATGAAAGAATGATTTTGTTACTGAAACCCTTTGTGGAAGGGAGGTATCTGGAGGGGGAACCTGGAGGCTACTCTCTGTATAAGGCCAGACATCTCTCTCTACTTCTCTAAGTTCTTCTCTTAATGAGGAGTCAGTTTAGAAGCCTATTATTTTTGACCATATGGTACAGGAAACAACCGTAATGAAGAAAGACCTGGGGCCACCCTCACTTCACCAGGAGGTTCTGTTGGCTTGTGAAGGCTTTGTCTTTTTCTGCAAAAACTTCTCCTTACTGACTAATGAGGTTCTCACTGCTCCTGATGTCACTGCTCCTTTTGTTGCTGTCAAAGTATCTCCTGCAAATTAAGTACTTTCCTAATCATAGTACCATACTATTTTTGATTTCTCTGAAAGTTTGTTTTGTTGGATTTTGGGTTTTTTTCACTTTTTTTGTTGGTCATGTCCCGCCCCATCCCGCACCCCCCTCCCTTTTTCCTGACTTGGTATTCAGAAAATTGGGCTGTTGATAAATGTCTGCTATAAAAAAATAATTTAAAAGTTAATAAAATTATTTCTGTCGGATACCTGTGACTTAAGCTGAGCAGAAAGTGGCAGCTGGGGAGCAGAGGACATTACTTACGTGAGGCAAATTATTGATAGGCCAAACTCTGAAAAAGCAAATTTTCAAACTTAGGCGTTAGATGCTCTGGGGACAGAAAATATCTTTTAAGAGCTTAGACAGGTGAACCAGCATTGTATTGCCAGGGAATTACTTTTTTGTCTGCTGAGATACAGAAGTTGAATGAATGACAGCATTTTAGGTAGCCCCCGAAGTGCAGTCAGTCATGTTTTATGGCCTGGCATGTGGACACGTGTTGCTCTTCTGGTCATGAGCTAGTGGAAAAAGTGAACTGGATGCATTCCTTCTAAGCAAAGAAGTTATTTACAGATCAAAAAAATTTTTTTTTTTTTATTTTTCTAATAAATGGAAAGCTTGTCCTGGGTACGTGGAAGGAAAAAGGCTCATGTGTTACAGAGAAGATGAACATGGCGAGGGAGAGTACCACAGAATTTGCCACAAGCTCGTTCTGCTCTTTTCACAGTATATTTTTAACAATTCTTTTGTGCAGGAAAAACATCAGATGCTCAAGGAAAGACCATCCACAAAAATAAAGCCTGCAAAAAAATTACAGGGTAATTTTGTTTCACCATGCTGAAGATTTCCTTGATGCATTAAGCTGGGATTAATTCTGTGCTTTTATTGCAGTATGGGTAATTTCTGTCATTCTGCCCAGAGTTGTTGCTCTTAATACATCACTTCAGTCGCTAAATTAACAAGTAGTGCCGTAATGGAAATTTCGTTTTGAAAAAGAATTTGAGCTCAGCCTAAGATTTAATGAAGCATGTGCTAGAACTGTACATTTATTTTCCTATCCGTTTTCCCATCCTATGCATGCTAAGGAAATTATATTTCAAAACTGGAAATTTTAAGTAATTGTGTAATACCATTATTTAGCTTTGCAAAATACTCTTCTAATCCTTTGTGACTCTTAGACCCTAATTAGTCTCTTGCAAACCACAAATAAGTGAAGTTATTAAAATACCTGGTTTAGGCTACTCACATTTTCTTTTGTCTTTATTAATAATTTGCTCTTCAAGGGGGGAACCTACACTGGTACAGTCCTTCTGAAGCTCCTACAAGTAATGTCTTTAAAGAAAAGGGAGCTAAGCTGGAAGTTTGGGGCATGAAGGTATCGGTCTACAAAGATCTGTGTGATACCCAAGCAGTACACTTGAAGCCATGCTTCAACTCTGCATCATTAAAGTGGGGATATAGTACTTTATTTTACTCTTTCTGTGCTGTCTCAATACATGATTTTAAGCCCCAAAGGCACACTGTGTGTTTGTTATAATAACTAGAATAATTTGGCTATGGTCCTGTCTGCAATTTGAAGGTTCTACTGTAATTTGAACAGAGAAATAAGATTATTAAATCAGGGGAAACGTGCTGAGATATTCTTTCCCAAGTGTTCCCTTGAAGCATGGCTCTTCAAGACGGTTGATGCCACCTGTTTGCGCTGACTTGGGGTTTTCAAAATGTCAAAATCAGTACCTTGGGCTGACTGCTTGTGGTTAGAGCCTAGGGTGCCACCACAACCTCAGCAAGCTTGGGTTACGTCTCTCAACTACCAGGCGTTCGGAGTGAGTTCTCTTGCAGGGTTTTTTTTTTTGAGGTTTTGTTACTTAGTAAATTTTATATTTGTAATTTTTGATGAAATATTTTTACAGTATCCTGCCAAAATACAATAAACCAAAATACTGCAGCAGCAAATGATCCCATTGGGTTCTCCAGTGACGTCTCACAAATGCAGTTATTATTGCCCTGATAGTGAAGTGAAACATATCCTTGAGCCCAACCCTAAAACCTTTAGATGTCCTGTTGAGAGAACTTTGACTTAACTATAATATTTCTGACTTTTTTATCATCATATACAGCATATTTTATCCATATAATGAGATTTATAGCCAGCGGATTTTTTTTTTTTACTCAATGGTGCATGTGCAACATTTCTTTAAGCTGCCTTGGATTCTGAGGTGCCATTAGAATCTGAACAAATGGTGCATAATAATTTTAAATTTAAAAGTTGTTAATTGTAGATTGGAAGTGTTTTAGGCAAAATATTAATGATAATTTTTTTTTATATACACCTTTTTCTGAATTCTTGCTGCTCTCACTTTAGTGAAGAAATTTTGTCGAATACAAAGATTGTTTTATAAAATTTCACGTTCAGTCTTGAGTGTCTGGAAAACAATAAAGTAAAAACTCTCTGAAAAAACACAAGCAAACAAACCCAAAATAAACTCAAACCACTTCTGTTGAATGATTACTGAAAGCGAATTTAGACCAAGCCGCTTGACAGCTAGGAAGGTGCAGTTTGGCTCCTCTGACTTTGTGTTGATGTTCAGAATGCAGATTAGAGTTTTAAACCTCTGTTGTACATCAGACGCTTTGATAGCTCGTGCTCCTTTGATCTCTAGAAAACTTCTAACTTGAGGATAACTCATGGACTTGTCTACAAATGTTATGAGATAGACTCTCATGTTCTATTATTTTTTTAATGAGTGCAACCTTCTTCCCTATGCAGGGATCAGGACTCAGTTGTGCTACGTATTGTACGATGCATATTAAAGTTTCTGCTATGATATCATGCTCGGTAAATGCTAAAATACTGCAGATGGAAATATGTACAGTTATGATTTACGGTTTACAGTGACTCACAAAATCGTCGGTCTTAATCAGCTTCAGTTAAGTGTGAACGCATGTGTCTCCCTAATGAAGTTGCTCACATTGTTACTACTCTAACTGCTCGAGCCTTAGATTGGGCTAGATTGGTCCTGTCTGTATAAACAGTTAATGGAAAAGGTCTTTTTTTTTGTTTGTTTTTGATATGTTTTAATATGTTTTTCAGGTTATATAGCAACTCTCCCGGTAATTTAATAGCTTACTAAGCTATACAGGACTCTTTCTGAGACACAGCTTTCATGGCTTTACGAGGATGTATTAAAGAAGAGGTTTTATCTATTTTGACATTTTATTTTGGCTAAAACCCCAATCTAATCTAGCAGGAGTACATCATTATTCAGCCAATAAAAACCCCAAGCAATGACTTGTAGTGAGAAACAACCTATGTTCTGCATAAATCTTAATAATCGACAAAGCATTACCCACGTAGAATCCACCCCATTGGCACAAGATAGCCCTAGATTCCAAAAGCTGAAAGCTGCTTTGCTTTCAAGCTGAGCCTATAGGGAGAAGATAGTAGGCTTCATACTGTGGTCTCCTGCTTTTGTGGATTTTATGATGGGTTTTATACTGCGGACCTTCTTAACTAGACAGTGGCAAAGTACTTGAGAACTACAGACCTTCAGGAGAGACTGAAGTGTAACTTTTAGCTGCTGTAAGAGTCAGCTTTCTAAATACGGACTGTGATTTTGTGGCTCCAAACCACACCACGTATCAAAATGGAACTAAATTTAAACGTACTCAAGAATGACTCCTGCAGTGTACTTCTCAGCCCCCTCCTCTCCATCTGTAGCTGGTGGGAGTTGAGCTTACAGAGAATTTTGCTGAGAATGCTTAACACCTTGCCGATGTTTAAGTTTGAATACCTTTCTTAATAGGATATAAATAAAGTAATACTGGTTGGCTGTAAAATGCAATACACTTGAAAGCAATGTTGAAAGAGTTGTTCGAGACAAAATGTCGAATTTTTTTTTTTTTATTTCAGCTGCCTTTAAACTTCTTCTTTAGATGAAATTTCCAAATCTGCACAGTTTCTTGCAACTTTTTTTTGATAGTAGAGTGGCTGCAAACAAATTTTTTATGCTTTTTAAATCAGTGAAAGAAGTGTTTCAGAGATCACGCGAGTAGAGAGCTGATCCTGAAGCCAGAACGAGTTGGTTGGAACTCCTGAGAGGTGGACGTGTCTCTACAGGTATGAGTCTGTAGTGTTAACAGCAGCATGGTAGTGCCTGCGCCCTCCTCGAACGCTTCTCCAGCTAAACAGGGAGGAAAGAAGTGGATGGACAAGGACCAACTGTAAGTGGATCCCCAGCTCTGCCTTCAGTATTTTGGGTAGCACAAGAACAACCTCTGAGCACACTGTCCCTCTCAGAGGCATCCCCTGTATCCTTCTTTCTCCTGCGATTCATCTCTCCTACTCTTGTGACTTCATTCCGTCAATGTGCAAATTGACAGAATGTGCAAATTCGAGAGGATCCTTTTATTTTGTCGTTTTCACAGTGACAGCAGTAACAGCTTGAGAGATGCTGAATACAAACACTAGTTTTGCAAGGGGAGGTTTGTAGAGATGATGGCTTGATTACACGTAGTGGCAATAGTAAATAGATCACTAATGGGAAGGCATCCTCTTAGGAAAATAATTTTGCAGGACTGTTCTATAGTGCAGCCAAAATGCTGTAAAGCTTTGCCCTATGTTAACAATCGGCAATATTACTGAAGAACGACGAACATTTTTAAGGAAGATGGATGCTTGCTGTAAACAAGACATCATTTTGTAGCTTGGAAACATGAACAGTCCCTGAAGTATCTGCCTTGCAAATACGAACCTGGGTCAAGAGGAAAGAAATCAGAGAGACTACAGCAAGTGCTGTATAAGGCTGTTGCCCCTGCCATAAAATGTTTAGCGCTGTTACAAACTGTATTGTATTGCTTTCAAACAAAGTGAGATATCAAGACCTTCTACTTGCCTGAAATTTGAAAGTAGTCTTTTTTTTTTTTTTTCTTTTGTCTGTTGTCTGGTAGCGTAGGTGTGTAAATGCTTTGAAGTGTGCACTGTACTAAGATTTTAAGGTTGTGATCTGATAGATAAGGTTGCATCATATCTTCCAAGATTAACCAGAGATTAAAGGTCTCCAATCCTCGTCTATCAAAGCACATCAAAATTATTCTGTTGACTTCATGGGGCCCATTTTACTGAAGTACCCTCTGAGAAGGAAAATGGATATCTAGCTTCTGTGCTTTATGAAGGTATTTCTAATGTTTTAATCCAATCTCTTTTTGACACATCTAAAAGTCACTTTGTTCCATTAGGGTGAGTTACGAGAAAATAGAAACATGACCAAGAAAAAAGTGGATTTACAAATGCATTTAGAGAGAACAAGAAAATGCTGACGTTCACAGATCACTCAAAGGGCCAGTCAGAGCAAATGCCTCAGAAGAGCTCATTATGCCACCAAAACCATCTCTGATATTGCCTACAGTTTTGTATTGAAACTTGATTGAACCTATTCCTAATAATGCCTTCCACAGAGAACACCAAGGCTTCAATTGTCTAAGGAGTCTTTGACACAACTGCATTAAATCAAAACCTAATTGAAGCTGGGAAAATTATATTACCATCACAGAACACTGTAAGTCCCAGCTCCCCATTCAAGCTCCAGGGACCTGATTCAGCTGCGTCACTCAAGCTCTGGTAATGTGCTAATACAGATAGCAACAAAGGTGCTAGATGACTGCTGAAAAGTAAGCAGCTAATGAGCTCTTGGTACAGGGCAAAGAAAGGGCAAGAACCCCACTTGTCCCACAAAGCAAACTGGGGTGGAGGTGTGAAAGATGTGCAAACCACTATATGATGGCACAGAGGACTTCTGTAGTGTTGCAGCTCTTCCTTCCACGTACACCGTTGGCAGATTAGTGAGCAAACCTGTAGGGCAGGATTATCCATGTGCCAGCATATGACACTCAAGCAAATGCTAACGAGGAAGCAGCTTATAATTACTTTATTCTTGAAGAGCATTTTGAGAAGGACAGTTTTGAACTTGCCTTCTCCTGGGATAATGCAACTCCATGGGCTCTCCCCGTCTTTTTGGAACATAAAATTCACATCTGGTTTATATTGCTTATGATGAGAAAAAGACGTAAAGGACCACAGAAGCAAAAGCTACGTCAAACCATATTTATGTCTCAGGAATATTTTGTTGAAAAGTTATTTTCTTTGCCCTAAGGTCTAAAATTATTAGTAGGTTCTAGCAGTTAAAAACAATCTCATTGTAGCACTTTTAATTTGATTTACAAAATGTGGAGGTATAGTTTCATGGCAATAAAGAAATCAACGTATAGTTGTTTCAAATCATGACATTTTCAAAAGTAATTTTATTTTCTCAGTGTGAGATAATGTTATTTCATAGTCATCTCTTCAAATCGTTGCTCAGCACTGTGTCAGGCATGTGGGTGTCGAGATCGCTGTTCTGTATTGAGTGTGAGAGATGAAAATACATCTTAGAAATCTTTTTCTACTCTCATTTCCAAAAGTGGCGATGGCCAGTGTATGTGGGCTGTATCTCATCATGCTGCCTCAATTCAATGTCGTGCTATTGAATGTCACAATGTCACAGTGCTCTCCTCCTTAGCACCTACTCCTGTTTCGGGGCTGTATTTCATAGAAAGAAGTTGTTCTTCTCTTTATTCAAAGAGATTTGAGTCTCTTTTCTCTGCTGACAGACATCAAATGCGGAAGCCCTTTTGTTAATCACAAAGGACGTTAAAGGTAGGGTTGTGCGAAAAACAGAATAGCACTCAGTTCCACATGGGCCGAAACTGGGACCTTGCATCATTTAAAAATTTCCACCGTTTCCATCAATTCCCTGTTATTTCCAGACATGTCACTGCACTATTAGCTTTGTCTAATCTATTTGATTAGATTGTAGAAACTAGGGCCAAGTTTCTGGACCGTTGCAGTAGTAACGGTAGCATTAGATAGTATTAACTATCAAAAGCTCTATTTAATTACAGTTACCATTAGGGCGTGATGTTCCCATATACTCAAAACTTTCTGAGCATTTCTATGCTTAAGGGTATACAAATAAAGGCTAAAATGGAAAGATTTGTGCATGCCTTCCCATTGGTATGGCCTATAACGGGATCAGCAATGCTTTCGTTTCCCTTTTTAGAAGGTACCTACATTCAGAAACTTGTTCTTTGTTATACACCTTTGATATCATTCTTCTGTTCTTAGGCAGCAACTCCATTGACAGGGCTCACTGTCACAATATTCCATACATTTGTGAAATTGTCTTAACACAACTAAGCTCTCTGAAATCAAAATGATGGTGAGACACTCACAATAAGACTAAAATGCGCCGAAAACACAAGTGATTGATAACTACTGTTAAAGAACAGCAGCCTGGAGCCAGGCTTTGCTGATGGCTCAGAATGGTTTTAATTCCCTGCACAAACTTGTACAAAACCGTTTTTAATGAACACAAAGAAAAATGCCAGAAAATTATTTTAGAAGATTCAAAAAGATTTTATGATACTTGATGTGTCAATAACTTTTTCATCAAACCACCATAAAAATACAATTTCAAATACAGCTCAAAGTTCATATTCTAGGTTTTGACTTTTTGCCATTTCAGTGGTATTTTTTTCAACAAGCGAAAGGTTAAAGCTCTTATGAAATTTGAATTCCATAACAGGACTTTAATCATAGTGCTGCTACTTTGATACTGCAATATAAATAATCACCATTGTGATGAATTTCACATTGCTGCTCACTAAATGTTTCAGTTACTTATTCCTGCTATCGTCTTCTTACTGTATCCTACTAATTTATCTGTCATAATCTGGTGTTATCTAGGCACAAGTCCTGTTGATCTTATTGTATTTCACAGGGGGGTTCGATGGCTGTATAAATCTTTTTTTAATACATTAGGCTGGAGTTTAAGTGGCCTCCAGCACATATATTTTTGATCTATGGGCAACCACAAATCTCGTTAAAGACAATGACACACTAGATATCTGTCATTTACGCTGAAGTAATGAACAATTAAATAGGTCATTCCTTAGTGAGAGATGAAAAAGGCCAAGGACTTGTCATCATGTAAATGCTGGGATTGAAGCTTAATAGTTTGCAATCTCCTCTTTCCTTCTTACCCTCCGTCTCGACCCCTCAATGGAACGGGTTTCAGTGGTAAGTTGAGAAAAAGAATAGAAGCAAAAATAAAAGTGGAAAGCAACCAGAGGAATAATGAGAAATTCAATTTTTAACATGGCCTTAGGAGAAAATCAACAGATGGAATTTCTTTTTCAGAGAATTTTTGGGAGAAAATTATGGTTGGAATCGCAAACAAGAAAACTATCTTATGTTTCTTGGACCCCCTGTATGTAGCAAAACAAGTGTTTGTACTCGTAGATTTTAAGTCGACAGAAAGGGTTGAGATAAATACAGTTTGCTTTAACAAAATATTTTCCAAGCAAAAGCAACTTGCACATATTGTTTATAACTCAGCTAAGCCCTGGAGCTGAAATGTGTTTCCTCTTAGTGTGAAATTCCAGACTCACTGAAACAAACCCACCTTTATCAAAATTTTTTACCTTGGTTTAATGTTTGAGTTCAGCAGTTATCTCCCAGCGAACAGGCCTATCTAGATTTATTGTGTAAAATACAAATTTAAATTATTAACAGGTGGTCTTAAAAATGAAAAGAGTTTGTTTCACTTGCTTTGTACTTCAGTACCCCAAAGACACTTAATTCGGGGTTGGGAACCTTATTGATATGACTATTATATGACTATATTTTATGACTATGTGTTCTTTTTCATCTCTTAAGATAGGAGAAAACCTTTTCTAAATTTTCTCTTTGCAAAAAGAGTGCTTGTTCTTTCGTGCTAATTCAGTTTTAAGTTTACTTACTGTGATTGTCTCAAACCAGGCTCTTATCTCACAGGCAAAAAGGAGTGAAATTCTCTGCTCAGGGAGTTCGACTTTCGCAGTCTAACTTTGTATGTTTATTATATGGATGGTGTAAGGGCCACAGACAGCACCTATTGTCTGTTCCCTCATTTCAAAGTGCTTTGGTTAGTGTTATGATAGTACGGAGTGTTTTATTTCTTAGAAACTCTAGCTAGATACTTTTTACACAAAGATTTTAGTTTTCAGGATACTGATTGTTGGGTACTAACTTTATATACTGGGTTCTGTAAACAGGGAGCTCTCCTGCTTGCCCTAGAGAGGGAACTAACTTTTGCCTTAGATTTACTTCAGTATCAAAAAGATTATATCCTTCAATATTAGGAAGATAAATGGGAAAAAGCTGCACCTAGCATTGCCTGATTTTTAATATGTAATAGGCAAATAATAGTAAATAATAGGCTAATAATAATAATAACAGGCAGAGTTAGCGTTCAGTAGATTTACATGTTGCTTGTAGTTGTGGGTGCTTCATTCTGTTTGTGTTGACCTCAGTTGTAATGGGTCACTTTCATACATAGAGAGCAAAATATGCGCAATGTAATGGTTATTGCTGCTAATAGGATTTAAACCACAAAAAAAGGGACAAGATAACTGACACACTGAGGTCAACGGGAAGATTAAAAGGGGATTTGGATCTTTTCTAAATTAAAAACCATTGGCAAGTGTTAGGCAGTAGTTACTAAATGCCATGGCAGCATTTAGTATCTCAGCAACATTACTGAGATTTTTTTTTTTTTTGTATTAGACTCTTGTCGCTATTTTAAATTGGAAAAATTGGTTTCAGATAAATTCAGTTATGCCATGTTACCTTTCCAAATACAAAAGGGGATAAGTCTTTGTGACACATCGTATGTGCCAGTGCTGATTATGGCTACTTGGTTGTCTGAGTTTGATTGGTTTCCTCAGACAAAGTGGTTTCATTTTATAGAAACATAGAATATTTTGGGCTGGAAGGGACCTTTAAGAGCCATCTAGTCTACCCTCCCTGCAATGAGCGGGGACATCTTCAATTAGACCAGGTTTCCCAGAGCACCGTCCAACCTGACCTGGAATGTTTCCCCTGGGACATGGGGTTCTGGTTGCCAGAAAGTGGACACTTGAATTCTAAGACAACTCAGTATGAATGTGTCTGATAATTGATAATATAGTCGTTTGCAGCTTCAAATTAAACAAGCAGGCATCAGAGTCTGCAGCTACCCAAACACCTACCTGGTATTAAATAAAGGAGAAGTAGGAGGCCAGATTCCTCTGTGGTTTGACTCTGGTCATATCAGCTGCTCTGACATAAGGGGCAGATATTTTGGGTGATTTTTGTGGAGAGTATGGGAGCAGCTGGATGAACCCAGTTAAGTCAGTGCAGCGTTCCCTGCAGTTTCAGTGTAGATTGGTTTCTCCCAAAGTTTCTGATCCCTCGACCTCCAATTCCTTCCTCAGTCAGTGTGAAAAGGCAGCAGCTGGGATGCCTTGTCCAAGACAAAATGAGATATGATGAGGCTGATCATAAGTGATGCTGACCTTGTGTTGGGCAATTGGAGCTATTTTTTATGTGTGTGTGAGCTATGAATACATGTGGTGCTATCAGGTTAAAACGTTAAAATCCTCCCCCTGGAGTGAGCTGTGATTTGGCACTCGAGAGATATTATCGAGTTTGGAAGTAAAGTAAGGAGTTGCAGTACCCAAATTCACTGTCAGTCTGGGGTATCCGGAGGAAAATTGTAATTCTGCTTATGTTTTGCCATGGTTCTGCCATTGCTTCCTCCTCTTAAAGAGCAGAAATGAATTAGTTGATTTGAACCCATGCTTTTTCCTTTGCCTCCCGGGCCTGACAATTTTCAGCACCCAGGTGGTGTCTGACATCAATCAGGGCTCCTTCTGGAGCAGATTTCTGCATCGGGGGGAGTTCAAAAGCTCCTTTTGAAGGACATTTTCTTGTGGAGGTTCTTTGAAATTCTGAGGAATTAAAATTATGAGAGGTGGCTCTGGTCCACGAGAGGAGGCAGATGATTGTTTCAAGTGCCCTTATTTTTGTGATCTGTGGATTTTTCAGCTTCTGCATTGACTAGGTATTGCTATAAAATGTATTTATTAAAAAGGCAATGCAAATAAAAAATTTTTTTTCAAGCTATGAAATGCTGATAACAAAGCCTATTAAAGATCAGAAAAATAACGCTTTTCTGACCTAAGTATATATTGTGGATGATGGGTTGATGTTCTAGTCAGTACTTTGTTATTGGAATGGAGTTCTTTCCTGCAGGAAGAAAAGCCCCAAACCACAGATTTGTTAAACCAACTTTCTTGGTCGCAGTAAAAGCTGTTTACAGGCTATTTCTTATGAGGAATTAATGAGGGAGAGTAAGATTTTTCTTATTAGCTGGCAATAACTATCAATATCTCCTGTTTTCATGCAAAATACTGTTTATGCAAAAAACTCAGTAAGGTGGCAAGGAAAAGGAAAAAAAGAGAAGTGTAGTATGTATCTGGTGTGTTACAGATTTGCTATCTGAATTTAAGAAAGCACGCTGTGTTTAAATGAACAAGCATTGCTATGTGTTTTAAAAAAGCTTTTAAGAGCCTTTGAAGCAGATGTGAGAGTTTCATTACTGAAATTTCCTTCCCTGTCTGATAGAGCTACTCTGCAAATACAAGGTCTTCCAATGTGGCCAGTTTCACCCGATGAATGTTGATAACTCTCTAGCTCTGGGCTACTGTGAGTGTTGTTGTCTCTCAAGCCAATCACATATTTCTCAATATTTTATCCAAGCTGGCTATCTGATACTGCCAGTGCTCTGAAGGTTTTCGTCCTTAGCCCTGAGATATTTTCTGTCTATGTGTTTCCATTCTCATTACTAGACTCGTCTTGGTTTCTGCAGGTGGCAGCAAGTATGTTGTTCTGCCGATGCTCTTTCATCTCTCTAAAAATATTTGTTCCGGACCTAACCCCAGGAATGTGCAAATAGGTGTTTTACTGCAGAGGAAACACTTAGCAAACACGTTGAGTTCTGGGTATGACAGGAACACATGATTTTTCCGAAATACATATTCAGAGAACAGAATAACAACAGATCTGTTGCCTGAGAGAATTCACTCCATCGGTTTAGTGGTTATGATGAGAGCGAGCTCTCTGTGGCAAGGGAGCTACATCCTACCCCAGATTCCTGGTCTGAAACTACCAGCACATCAGGGCCCTGGGGCATCTTGTTGCCTCTGTAATGGCTCATACCGGCTCCCTACACAATCTCCAGAACAGCAAAGACAGGAGGAAAGAGGATGAGAAACACGATGGGAGGAATGAAGTGCAGAAAAGGTAGGTGTGGATAAGGAATAACGTGCACTCGGGCATATTCTGTGCTGGTAAAATTGCTCTGAAGCAGCTGCTATAATGTAGCACAACGCTGAGCAGCCCTAAAGCAGCTCTAAAATTCAAGTAACCCAAGTTGTTCCCTAGGTTCAGCAATGTTCTGTATATTCTGTCCTATACATGTTGCTCGCAGCATTTAAGAAGCAACAAATTCTCTTTCCTGGTCTCTGACGGCACCAAGTTACCTCTCGAGTAATGCGGTGAGAGATCTGCACGACAAGCAGTTGTACTGCATTCCCACTGCCGTCCAAACGGGCCCTCGCGTTTTTCAAAACATATTTATCCTCAAATGTCCTCTGCTGGAAGTTATGTCCTACTCAAGGGATCTTCTTATTCCACCGCATTTCATTTTGAAAAATATGAGGCCGGTTACCTTTCCTGAACCAAATCTCCTCCATTTTCCTCTGTCTTTGCACTCAGGGTTGCGATCCCACGTATATGTCTAACTGCGTGCCAAGATCCAGGACCTTCTCACAGTGGTGTTCTGCAAACCCTGTCCCACGGACACATGCTGTGACATGGCAGGTTTCCATAGGTTTGTCCTAACAGCCAGCACTCTCCTTTTCATCTGCCTGATTCAACTGACCTCATGGCGTTACTCCTGTTTCTACTTCTACCAGTGAATGGAGGATCAACACTTGCCCCCGTGGTTTCATCATGTAGGTTACTTTAAACTCAGTCAACTGATGGCAATTATAAAGCAATCATGGCAACAGAAGAAATTGTTCCACTCTCAAGAATTAAATGAAAGATTAGATAGTGAAGTGTCTGTGCAAATCTGAGCTGCTGATATCGAGCTGGGAACACGGTTCATGCAGGCTTGCAAAAGGTTACTCTGACACCAATTGAAATGGGAATTTTAACAAGTCTTCACATAGAAACTAGGATTTTAATTTCAGAAGTAATCAAATCTGAATTGTTTTGACTCTGACCTAAAAAAAAAAAATCAAACTGGAAAGAGTAGACAGTCCTACTGGGCCTCGGTAACATTTCACAGCAAACGAGGATGTGAGTCAGGCTGTTCGTGAGGGCTGGACGGTGTCACCTGCAAGTCTCAGCTCTCTCGAGTCTCACTCCCGGCTCTCCTTCAGGCACGCACTACGTAACAACACCAGAGCTGCTGTCTGAAGCAGGCAGTTTTTCTTATCCCTGTTCTCTCTCTTCCCTTGTTGTCTATATAACATCAGCGCCGCAGTGCCGCTGTGGTGTGCAGGGGAGGGAGGACGGAGGCTTTAAGTATGAACCGTGGTCCATTGTATTTAATGTGCAAGGCAGTAAGGACTGCTTAGAAGGAAAAAGGAGAAGAACAAGATCATGTTTTTTTTTTTTTTAAATCTTCTACCTAGCATCGAGCAATATCTTTTTTGTTCTCAGCTGCAGGGAATGCCTCGGGAAGCAGAGCACTCAAGCTTTTAATTTACTTTCCCCTTGACTCTATGGACGTTGCAGTGGAAGCACTCTACAGAGCCTCGCTGTTGGTCTGTCTTATAATTGTTCTTGTCTGAAGGAATTATACTTTACTGCTAACTGCAATATGCGGCTGCTTTGCTGTCTATTACCCTCATGAATAAATGAGCAGGAAGAAGTTGAAAATAGGCCTCATTTCCATCACGTGTAAAATCTACCTGCACCCTTCATGCAGTACATTAATTGACTGAACTCTTACCTTACTGCCCACGGGTAAGCAATTCCCTTGTTTTATTTTGCAATGGAAAGAAAGGACATGAAGAAATATAGGACAGCGTTGTGCGAAGCGGCACAAAATAGCCAACTTCTACCCGTTGAAAATACAAATGCTTCACTATATCCCCAGCGCAAAATATTCATCCTGTAGCACGCTTGCAATGGAGTGTGCCAACTGGAGCAGCTGCTTCTTCTCTCTGTCTATGACTGCTTTACTATCAGGACTACTTAAACCCTTTTCAGTCACTGAAAGAGAAAATCAGTGCAGAGGTAGTCTCACAAACAGAGATTTTAGTCTTATTTTGCTCCATATTATCTAAAACCCCATCTTCAGAAATTGTTTTCCAGAGAAAACCCAAAAGCTTCTTTTCTTTGAGAGAAGCTTTGGGCTTATGGAGGGAGGGAATAAAGTTGCAGCCGTCATGCAAGAGTTGGACCCACACCGGGCTATAGTGTATTCTGCTGGTGTTCTGCAAAACTTTCACTTGATTTAGAAGAGGTAATTGTTTTACTTCCTTCATTTCTCTTTTCCTCATATCTTAGTTTCAAATCAGCTGACTGGTCTGGACTTTGTAGCTTTTGGCTTCCAAACTTTCCAAACTTAGGCCTAAATGTTTTTGTTTTCTGCTGTACTTTTACTCCTTCTTTGGGCTTCTAGTACCTATGTATCTATATCTATCTTTATCTATCTATCTAAAAAAAAAAAAACCCGTTCAGAACTGATGGATAAGGGGCAGAGAGGGCTGTTAATTCCCTTCCCTCAGGAGAAACACATTCTCTGTGCAATTCACACGATGTGCTTCCTCTGCTCCTCGGAGCAAAGGCCGTAGCTTACTTGCATGCAGATTTCCAGATCTTCCTTGTGAAAGGCTGCATCCCACCTGAACAGGGAAACGTCAGGGAGCATACCCTGAAATAAATCATAAATGGCAGTGGTGTCCTTTCTTATACTGTGTGTGCGGGGAGGTTCCAAGTAACAGCAAATGGGCCTGAGAACACTTCACATGACAAACGAAGCATGTGTGAAACTTTCCTTCCTTAAGTCGATATCTTCGCAAAAATGATCTAAAAGACTAAAAATTATCGGTAAGACTGCAGATAGAAATCATGTTCTATATAGAGAAAGCTACACAAGCCTAGTTTAGTTCATTTTGGTGCCAAAACGTGGTCATCTCAAGCTCTGCATGCAAGAACATTTGTGTTGCAGTGAAACTCAGAGCTTTCAGAGCCAGGAAAATGAAACAAAAACTGCGCTGGCAGGGCAGAAAAGAGTGTTTCACTGGCAAATCACATTTGTGTCCTTGGAGTCGAAGAAAACGATAATTAACAAGGACGATGACCATATTTATTCTGTTAAAGTAATATTTATTGGAGTCTCTGAGAATATTTTGTATTTGAACCGTTCCCTGAAATGTTTAGCCTGAAAATGAAAGAAAAACATGTTTATCATGAAATATAGATTTCTGTGCTGACAGCGATCCAGGATTCTACTGATAGCGTCAGGCTGGTAAGCACCTCCTGTTCGCTGCTGATTTTATAGCATTTTTCACACTTAGCGCTAGTATAATGTACCTAGAGAGCCTGTTATCTATGAGCCTGTCTTCAGCACTTGTTCTGACACTACGCTTGGAAGACGCAGCGATAGCAATCATGTAGTCCATCATATTTATGGGACATCTTTGGCACTAAATATTACCTGTAAATTCTACTATCAGGGGAAAGCACACTGTGCAACGCCTAAATTACAAACAGATCATAAAATGTTAAAATCTTCTAGGGACAGAGCATGGTCACGTCATTCCTGGAGTGTGGGCACGTAAAGTAGCTCACAGCTGGAAAACAACAATAACCGTGAACTGGGCAACATAGACGACAGAAAATATCAGTGGGAGCTGAGAGTAAGGAAGCTGGGCTGAGCAAACAACATTCAGGCAGTCCTGAAACTGTTGGTTTTAATTTTGCGGTTTCTGTGTGGTGGCATGAAGGGTCTGGCCCTCTGTAGAACTGAACACAAATTCTTAGGGATTTGGGTTGAGTTGAGAGGGCAGCTCTCCTACATCAGGCCGTGCCACATACTGGTGTGTGAGGCTCAATTTGCATTTTTGTTATGAATAGTTAGCTTCTGTGGATGTTTTCCGCAGTTAATTACATTCATGCTTTCTTCATCTCCCTTATATTAATTATTTATTGCTGAAAAGCTGTTAACGAATTTATACATTTAATGGATAGTAACAATTAGAGATAGAGATCAAGATCAGAAGATACTTAGGCAGCGAGGCTTCCCAGCGTTTGAACCCTGCTTCCTTTGCTTTTTGCCGTCATTTTGCTGCATAACATGATTAACGCATTGGCTCACTTGCATGCTTTTCCAAAGCACATGAGAAAAGCGAGCTAACGTGAAAGACAGCACAAAAAAATGAAGGGAGAAGAAACCTAGGATCACAGGACCTAGGCTGGAAGGCACCGCCGCTGTTATCGTATCGAGTCAATATATGCAGGGGTAGTGTCTCTTCAGAAATGCACCAGGATCCAGCTTAAAATTTGTTAGGTTTTTTGTGCTGATTTATCTTGTAAAAGAGAGACTTCTGAAACTACACCTGGTTCTAACGATTAAAAACTTGGTCATATTCGGAATAAATTCTTCAGTTTACTTTTGGGGCTGGTTTGTTTCTGTGAAAACTGTCGTCTTTTTCAACACCTTCTAATGCATTTTGGCAACACGTTAGTCTATGTGGCTCAACACACCTAACTCATACTGTATTTAAAGAAGTTTTTTTGTTGCTTATCCATGCTTAAATTACCATCTTAGACATTTGTGTACTGGAACCACAACATATATACGTAACCTATGTCTGTGGTACCCCATCACACACTACTTCCCTCATAGTAGCCTGTCACATTAATGCACGAGAAAGAATGAATTCAGTGGCTTCAGAGAAAATTAGGTATTACCTAATTTTTGAGTGCTTGACTTTGCAAGCCATATAACTATGAAATGAAGGGAGTTTTAATATATGATTTATTGAAGTTCTTTGTGGTAACAAGGTAGCTTAGAATAAATTTGGGTAGATACCACATCATTATGCACCATTACTATAAAATATGGGCATGCATTAGCTATAAAGGTTGAGATATTTTTATTTTCAAATCCATACACTCTGAAGGTGACGATTCAACCTTCTTAATGTGGAGGTGTTCATTTTAATGAGCCAAGAACAAGGTGAAAATGGAATCATTACACACACTTTTTGAAAGCAGAAAATCAATGACCCCGTGACAGCTTAACGTCATAGCGATTTGCCTGTGCATTATTGCTGGGGTTTGTTACTTTTCAGTAGTGCCAACATGCTCATTAATTTATCTTCTCTTTGCAGTCTCCTCTCCTGGACTGATACAATAATGTTGCACTTTGAGAAAAGAGCTATGGGTGACAACGTTACATTTTTAAGGGCAGAGATTCCTTGCAAGCAACAGGTAAGTACATTTTTGCTGTGCTCTTGTAGGTGTTAACAGAGGCGTATTTACCAACGTATTGCAGATCCGTGCTGTCACGGGCAGAGTCCTGTGGAGGCCTCTTTCAGGATCTACTATAAGATGTATCCATGTTGTCCTCTAAACAACTTAGCTGTGTTTTATTTCCTTTGCAACTAAAAAGTGCTAAGTTTCATCCCACTGGTTCAGTTTCTGAAACTTTAAGGCTCTTATACAATGTCTGTTACTTCACTTACAGCCTCTCATGATTTGGTATTCTCTTAGTTATTTATTAAGATACTATACAGTTTTGTTCCCTAAAAAGCAGCTCTTGAAGCATCTGTCTTATCTTTTCAGCTTGAAAATTATGGCTGTTTTTTGTCTGTGTCTTGATCTTAGTTGTGTATCTTCCATATATTTTATCCAAATTTCTTTTGCAAATGCATCTCGGCTCTCATTTTACACTGCTGTTAATATTGCTGTGTGCCTAGGAGCTCAGAGGCTTTAATAAAACATATCTGTATTTGGCCTACTTCTTTCATCCTATACTGGCATTCATTTAAACAACTCCACTGAACTCCGAAGTGTTATTTCTGGTCTAAAACAAGAAAGAAAATTAAGCCAATACATTTGTTGCATCCCTTCACATACTTTTCATTTTCCAAGTGCTCTGCAAATATAATGGAGCAATTTGAATAAATATGGGAATGCTTATAAAAGATGACTAGACGTGTGAAATTATCTGGTTTATATTTTTTTTTATGTAAAGACAGGATTTTGTATAGGATTTCTCGCACGCCCAGATTTTGCACAGGTTTGGACCCACACTGGAGTGGCATTTTCTGTAACCTGTAATTAAGTGTCCTTTGGGAATCTTGGGCTCTAGCGAGAAGTCCAGGGGAGTGTTGCAGGTAGAAATCAATAGCCAAGGCAACTCTTCACATCTGCAGAGCTGAAATGCTGAATTTTTGCATCTAGCAAAGTGGAAAACACATATATGTCAACAATAGAGATTTCTGTTACCGTCAGTGTTATTGCTCTTTTCAACTGCACATTAGGAACTGAGTAGATTTACCATACCTTGATAGCAATGCAACTTAAACTACTGAAGATTAACAGGGAGATGGCCTGGCGTGGGAGGAAGTGCTCAGTTTAGCAAACGCAGCGAAACTTGACTAAATCATCTCTGAAAACCTGAAGAGAAATAGCAGCAAAAGCTGACAAACATCTTGGCGCAGAGATGAGCAAGTCTTCGCAGCAGGTATTGTTGCGCGGTCTGTCCACGCTCAGAATAAAACTGTTTTCTACCCTTGACTGCCGAGGCATGGTGGGCACAGGACACAGAAACGGCTGTGAAAATGCCAGAGTACCCCATAGGCGGCTCATTATGGAAGCTCTTAATCATTTATCTGCATTAGAGAAGAGGATTAGATAACCAGAAACTAATTGGACAGTAGCCATTCAGCCTTATATAAGCTGCATATGGATGGACACAACTTTTGCAGGCGCGAGAAATCACCGAGGAAATTTAGCTTTTGCTAGGGAGGTAGCTGGTGACTCACCTTTCTAAATCGGTGGACTTGAGGGAAACTTTCCAAAAGGAATGAGGAATGGCTCAGGCTCTTCCTATATTTCATCAGGAATTTAGGAATGAGCCCTGTGAGGCAGAAAATATCCCCGAACCCCGCCTATTTCCTGCATGAAAAGATTTTTTTGAAGTTGAAATGGACTTTTTTTTCCATTTAAATGAGATTAATGTCAAAAAGCATATGACAGTTTGAGTTTTGCGTGGCTTTCAAGTAGCTATTTTGCAGACGTCTCCAGAATGTCAGCTTTAGAAAACTACAGATGAAAAATGAAAATTCCTATGAACAATTCCTCGGGATAAAAAGCATAGATACTGCCTGAACTGTACTACTCTATCAGTTTGAGAAAGCAAAATATGGTCTTGGGGTAATGAGAGCTAGCAGAGCATTTCTGAAATGTTTACAAAAGCTTTCTTCTGAAAAGTTTTCACCATCTGATATCCAGGGTCAGATGCAACAGCAACCTCTGGAGAAGATGCTAGCGCTTGTCCTTTGATTGAAAGGCTAACGAACCTTGTGATTAAGACCCTCTGCATGTAACAGGGGTTAGTTCATCTTTTCTGGTGTTCCTTTGCACCATTTGTGGTTCTCCTCCTCTACTCTGCTCTCGTGAGACCCCACCTGGAGTCCTGTATCCAGCTCTGGAGCCCTCAGCACAAGAAGGACATGGACCTGTTGGAGCAGGTCCAGAGGAGGGCCACAAAGATGGTCAGAGGGCTGGAGCACCTCTGCTGTGAGGACAGGCTGAGAGAGTTGGGGTTGTTCAGCCTGGAGAAGAGAAGGCTCCGGGGAGACCTTATAGCGGCCTTCCAGTACCTGAAGGGGGCCTACAGGAGAGATGGAGAGGAACTCTTTATGAGGTAGTGGAGAGTTAGGATGAGGGGTAATGGCTTTAAACTAGAGCAGGGCAGGTTTAGATTAGACATTAGGAAGAAGTTCTTTACACTGAGGGTGGTGAGACACTGGCCCAGGTTGCCCAGAGAGGTGGTTGATGCCCCATCCCTGGAGACATTCAAGGTCAGGTTGGACGGGGCTCTGAGGAACCTGATCTAGTTGGAGATGTCCCTGCTTACTGCTGGGGGGCTGGACTAGATGACCTTTAAAGGTCCCTTCCAACCCAACACATTCTATGATTCTATGATTCTATGATTTGTTTATTAACACAGTTAATTAACTGCAGAATATAGCGCTTGGACCCTAAGTGTGCTGGATACCTGGTTCTTGCTGACTCTGGGACAGACCGGGTACCAAATAACTTTTGGGGTTTGAGTCCAGAAACCTGTTATTGGCAGCCAGCAAAGTACTGCCCATGCGGGGTGGAAATGCAGCCTAATGCTGGGTTGTACGAGGCCTGGAAAACCGATGCATTCCCAAGCATCACGGGGGAAAGGATAACTCAGTGTTTAGGAAACACTCTGCATTGCTTTTTAGTCTTGTCTATAAATGAATCTTGATAATGTCCTTTTGGGAGTCTGCATTTTAGGAAAGGTTTTGAGGTTGGTTTGTCATTTATTAATATTCTGTCCTTCAGCAGAAATTATGACAGATGGAAAAGAAGTTGCAACAGAACTTGCCCTTGTATTTAAATATCACTAATGTGTGCCAGAATCTTTATAATACAGGGTGTATTCGGAGACCTATTAGGCTTTGATTTATGAATTAGAAGTTAGAAAATAATTTATTTCAGCAACATTCAGTTTATAGACATGGATGGTTCATTACAGTGAACACTGTTACATTCATTATGCATCACAAAGTAACATCATTTATTTTAGGACAGGTGTTTTTTTAACCAACTAAAATAGTAAAGTATTTTATTAACCTCTAAAATGCCTTGAAACTGGAGATGTAGTCAGATTTATTTCTGAAGGAGGAAATAACAAGTTAAGTTCAACTAGTTCAGTGTGGTGAGTAAACACATAGATCCGTATAAAGTCTGAGTACACATGATGCCTAGAAGCTGATCCCAGATGTTTTATTAGGGGCGGCTCTAGGTAAGTGTGAGGGAGTCAAAGTACATAAAAAAGTCTCATTAAACGTAGTGATGAATTTGAGCAAACCACAGGACTTCATCGTTGTCTCCGTATTTCCTAGCATTATTTTCTGTAGCAGAAATGGACTTCACTATGGGAAGTAAACTCAGATCAGGGAGTAAGTTACTGATGGGTAGAGTTTGGCATGCCTTTTAAAAGTAATTTCTAAATTGGAAAAAAATAGCTAATGTTTCACAGAGGGACAAAGAATGTTGATCTCTGAACTGCTTGCAGACCAAAAATTCAGAAAAAACCTTTCATTTTGGGGCAACTGAGGCCTTTTTTTTTTTTTTTTAAGGTTTCAAAATGTTTCATGTTGATTTTGACCACTTAAATTGCAAGTAACAATAATAATAAAGAAAACTGTCCCAAAATGTCAAGAGACAAGATAATTTCAAACCAGAGCAAAAAATTTTTTCATTTCCAAATGCCTTAATGGAAAATACATCTTTTAAACAGGGATAGTTTTACTGGATGTAGTGTTTTTTCTGATTTGGTTTTAACTTATAAGTTGGGAAATAGATTTAAGCCCTGGCATTATATTCTGCAATAACAACTGTTATGTCAAAAAGTAAAGGTAAGCAAGACCTGCTGTGCCTTGGCTGTGGTGTACCCATTGAAACTATGGAATCCACGAATATGTTAGCGTGAGATGAAAAGAGCGAGGCTCTGAGGCAGGCTGGTTTCTTCAGCAAATTGCTGGGAAAATATGCTTTGGCTTCAAGGTGCAAATGTATCATCCAGTATTAATGCGTACGCCCTGTTGTAATTGCTACAGGTCAAACCCACGCATGTTGTGAAGACAAGCACCGTGCATTTCTACAGGGACATTGATCACGGTAGCTGCTGCTGCTATAAATTGGCATGAAATGTCATTGGATCTCAGAGATCGTTTGTCATTTTAATTCCTGAGTTTGCATCCCATGCATTGCAATCCTCTCCTGCTCCTATCAGCAACCTGTAAGCAAATTGAGAGCAAATTCTGAATTGGATCGGTACATTCAACATCAAGAGCTACCATTTAAAATAGCCTTACCATTTCTACACGAATTCATGATACCTAACTTCAGGCTTGCAGCTTCAGAGCTATCAGAGTCTAACTCCACCTCACAAATGGCTTATCTGTGGGCATAGTTCTGGCCAAAGAATGATCAGCAGCAATCATTCCGAGATCAGAGTGGTCCAAGAAGCTTCCTAAGCCAAAGCAGCAAGAGCAGGGAGACTTTTGATCCCGTGGATGCTTCCTGCTAAACCTTTTCTGGTGGATGGGCTGTAGAGGTAGTATGTTTTTTACGGTAGGTTCTATTTTTAATTGTTGAACAGCACTTGTACAGCCTATAGCTATAGCAGCAGAGGTGGGCAACCTCCCCTCCTTTCATACCATGTGTATAGAGTGTTCCTTTTTGTTTTTTGTCTGTTTGAAGCTCTAGAGAGGGCAGATCTGTAACTTTATTCTTGTGTGAGCTGGAGATAGAACCGATAAGTGAAAATGGAAACATCTCTCTCCTGATGCACTGGGGAGTGCCAGCCTGGTGCTCTCTCTTGAACAGAGTATCTGAGTGCTCCTTTGGGCACCATCGATGCTGCTTTTGGGGAATGTTTCGGTTTGCACAAGGTAACCCCGAGCACTCAAACAATAAAATCTGCCTGAGCTCATTTTCTTGTTTGCACTGTTAATGCTCCTGTGCAGCCAATTTCTTACCTTTCTCTTGGTGGGAAGAGATTCAGTTTCTCCTTGTTCCTATTACCTGGAGTGACACAGATCACCTAGCCCATCCTCACCCGGCTTTGATAGGCTGTGTTCGTAATTACTTCTTCCACGCCTTTTGTCTGGCTGCTTTGGAAGGAAACTTTAAATCATTCTGTTTGTGAGGCAGAAACGTCAAAGCTGCGTTTTGCCAACGTTATGTACTTTGTGTGCTTTCCTGTGTCAGAGTCTGGTGGATATAACCTCACCTGTCATCTGCCCGGTGAGCTGCGTGGAGGGAGGGATGCTCTGTCTTACCACTTTGTCTCAGACTCTCACGGATCAAGTGAAAAAGAAACATCTTATTTCTGTGATCCTTGAAGTTCTTGAGTATCAATGAGCTGGAAAGATCAAAGCAAATTATAAGCACTCGCTCTGGCACAACTGTGTTGCGGATAAGGAGTGTATCCTTGGAGCTGCATTGCTCCAAGACCTGACAGAGATCAGACCGTGACCACAAAAATACCAGAATGGTCTCCGATTCCCTTCTTGTACCACGGCGTGAGCAATCAGCTGGTGTTTTACTGAGGACAGATTGCTTCCCCTCACCGTGGCCTCGCTGCCCCGTTTACAAGCCTGGAGCAAACTTCATACTTGTGTGTATGAGCGTGGGCTGAATGCAGGATGAAGGCTTAATAACCCCGCTGAACCCTTTGCTTCGTCTGGTTCTACAGTGTAAGAAAAAAAAAAAAAGGTGGTCTTAAACATCCTTATTCCTGTACAAGCACGTAGCTGAGTTGCAGCCGCCTCATCTCTCCTATAAAAAAGGCTGTAGAAGTGTCACAGAGGGAAACAGTCACTTTAACCATGAATATCTGAAAGATGGGTGGCATTAAAAATATCGGTGGGAAGAGATGCTGTGCTATAGTGTAGGCTTTTAAAAGTTGGAACAACTTGTACAGCTGGCGCTAAGTACAAAGACATGAAGTTCCAAGGGTTTAAAATTTTGCTGCAAGGACTGAACGCAGATCCAGGAATGCCGGTGAAAAAGAAAGTGATTTTTTTCACTTAGGAAAGCACAAAGCATTTCCTAGTGGCTTGGGCTATGGGTGGGTACCAGGTTATCTCTAGACACATCAACTTTGCCATTACCTGAGTGGTTACTGTTCAGCAGCAGCCTGTGTCTCGCACTGCAGCATGGGGAAGAACCCATGCATGGGGTGATGAGGGAGACAGGGTTAGATTCCTTTAATGACTTGGTCGTTAAAAAACTTGTAGCTTATGCACCATACCAGATTTTCCCGGGATTTAGTCTTTGCTGTCTGTTATTTAATCCTTTTAGAATAGTGTACTGATCCACTTCTTTCCTGTGAAAATAAAAATAAAAAAGTTGCATTTTAATTTGCATAAATTGTTCTAGAAATCTAAATTAATCTAAAAAATGAGGCGATGAAGAAGCATGCGAGGAGGATACAGAGATGACGACTATTTTCCCCCTTACATCTGTGATCAAAGTAACACAGTCTGCGTGTCTGCTACAAAATCCCCCAAAAGCCATTGAGACCACTTTCTTTCCCACTGCGGATGTCAAGGATATTTGTTTCAAGGGAGACTGATCTATATTTTTTATAAGAGTGTGAAGTAATTGATTTTAATTAAACCCTGCTCTACTTGGAGCATGAATGAGCTCATTAGCTATTTTCCAATGAGTCCATCCTTTTCTAAATGTCTTATGCCATCAATAGCAAGGAAATTACTTGTTTTCAAATTATTGATCTAATTTATTAAATACCTTTCTTAAAACTAAGACTCTTTATACTCCTGTCTGCGTAGTCTGAAACATATTCAAGTGAATGTGTGCTCTGGCTGTTTTAAAATTATTTTTAAATGCCTAGTGGCCAATTAAAAATCCATAAGATGAAAATATATGACAAAAGATACTTTATATGAGGTCTCTGCTGGCACTGCTAACACATAGCTCACAGAAAAGCTTTGAGACAACAAGGTCATTTCCCAATGCAATGTTTTGTAAGGTTTTAAAGCCTGCAAGACTATTGCCAACTCTCTTTTTAAGAAAAAAAAAATCCACTACACTTGATCGTTTTCAGAATTGTTTGCAGACGCCTTTTTTTTTCAGATGGTTTCTGTTGGCATTCACAAGATCAGATATAGATTAGCCCTAACTGGGTGGTTCTGCAGTAGCTCTTTTCTCAGCAGAATCCATATCCTTGCAGAGGAGAGTGAGGAGGGTTGTTTCCACTGGATGTTCGTGAGATTCCTCTCCATTTAAAAAGAAGTTAACATTTGCTGCTGATTAAGCAACGAACAGTTTGCATGAAAAGGATTAGGTCAAAATTCCCAAAGGAGAAATTTCAAAGGTTTAAACTGATTGATGCTCGAATTTAGTCCCCAGAGCTGTGTAAACGTAACCTGTGAGCGTAACTGAGGATCTGCGATTGTTGCAAGATTTGACAGAACGGGAGTGTGATTTTTCAATGCTTTGCACAAGCGTGATGCACTTTTTAGTTGATTTTTCAGGCATTCTTCAGGCTGCATTTTCCACAACCGTGTCATTTACTCACTAATTGTATTTTATTTTCTCTTGGGAGAAAGGTGACTCATGTCCTTAGTTATCAGCTGATGGGGCAGCTCCACTATGCGACTCTCTGTATTGCCACAGGCCTGACTGGGGCAATAATCCTGCCCCTATACAGGCAGCAGTGTATTTTTCATTCAGTTCACTGAAAACGAGAACAGACCTGCTTTTACTGATAAAGCGTAATTCTACCAAACAAGATTTCATTTACCCCTCGATTTCATCACTATGATTTTGGGCTCAAAGGAATTACCTGTTACAAATCCAGTTTCAAACAGAAACGTCAAATACGCAGAAAACTGTTTCTTCACTTTTGTGTCCATCAGGGTGTGATCTGATGCCTTTTCATATGAAAGATCATTGTTCTGTGGAAATGTACGTCTTGGATATTGGATTATGTACCTGTCAGCTCCTGTCCAAAGAGGATGGGGGAGAAGCAGAAGTTCTCTGGATGACACCTAAAGAGGAATGCAGGTGTCTAAAACCAGATGTAGGAGGTCTCTTTGGCTGAGAGTCATCTTACGTGAATAAACTTAGCCCTCTGACAGGGAGGTATTTGGCCTACCTCCATCTATCAGCATCCAGTAGATAATGACAAGGACTTTGAGAAGACAGTTCTCCCTATCCTAGAAAAGACTGCGGACACTAGTGGGCTGCAATGCCCTCTGAGGATGTCCACATCTCTTAACTGGTAAGAGATAGACTCTAGAGAGTGAGACTGGACTGAAAGTGCCCCTTACAGATGACTAAATCTAATGGAAATCCTATTTTAGGAGGCCCAAACTGCAGTTTGGGAGCTCTCTGCTAAGTGAGGTAACTGTTTTTCCCTATGGATTGGCAATTTAGGAAAGCCATGGGTTCACGGCTGTCCCAAGGTAAGCAGGCAGGCACCGGTTGTGCTGCTCTGGGTCATGCTTGGGGTCCATGTGGCACTGGTGTCGGAGTAGCTCTAGCCTGGCTCTAAGCAACCCCGACATACTGATGCAATTGGACCTTGTATAATAGACATCCTCATTTTGAAAACCCGGCTGTTGGGGTAAAGAGAAGGAGGGAAGGGATTATCAGTACTTGCCCTATGTAAGATATGGTTAAAGACCTTGTCAAAGCAATGCCTGACTTTCCTTGGCAGGGGAAGGAGTCAAACCCACGCTAATTTTCCAGGAGCATGCGCTAACCACCGGGCTAAGGCTTATATCAGCTTTCCTGTGCATTGCCTTTTCCATTGACCACCAAAAAAACCCAAAGCAATTTCTGTTTGAGATTATTAAAGAACAGCAGCAAACATTCAATACGTAGAGTTTGAGGCAACATAAGGGATTAACATGAACTTTTTGAAAGGTGAAGCTGTAATCATTATATTCCCTGCATTCAATTTATACTGCTGCCAGTAGCAATCTGAATTCTGTTAGCTTGTTGTAATTTTATGTTCCTCTTTCAATTTTGCTGGTGGTAATTTTCTTACTGTATTGTATTCAGCTGAAGGCTGTACTCGTGTGGGGGAAAAAGATTCTTTTCAAACGTACACTACCACATATTCTTATTTCGTTTGGAGGCATCGTTAATTGGTTTGTTTTGAAGTCGTGTTTTTCAACAGATTTCAGTTAACATACTAACATTTTCGACTACTTTTCCTCCTCTTCGTTTTATCTCATTCCTTTGTGATCACTCGGTTTCATGATCAGTGACTCATTTCTCATGTTTCCATGGGTCCATAATCACATCATGCAGCCCACCTTTTTTCTCACCTTGCTCTCTATTCTCTCAGAACTACCTTTATTCTTCTTAGTGATTCAAAGCATGAGGCTTCAAAAGATTTTTTTTAAAAAAAAGGGGGCAGGGGAGAGGCGAGCCAAAGGAAAATGGTACATCCACAGGCAATTGTAGAGGAAGGTCTGGGAAATTTTTCAAATTTGCTTTTGCAGTTTTTTAAAGGTTGAAATTAAAGAAGTACTGGGCTAAGCATCAGGTAAAAGCTCATAAGGCTTTGCTATTTATGTGAATGTAGTTTTGAGCCTACTCACTGTAAAGCTGCCAGTTTGTTTGCTTCCTAATGGGCTTGTGAATTCCGGCCCATTAGGCCGAAGGAATCCTCACCACGACATATGGTACCCAGGCAGAACTGCCATTTTTCAACAGTTGTTATAATAAGCAGCGACTTGGAGGCAAATTTTTCTAACTCCCCAAAGTCCGAACATCAGGCTTCTTTCCCCTCTTCTCTGTAGTCGCATCTGAAATGGGATGTTTAATAATTGAGGCTCTTCAACTTTCTGGTGGCTACGCTGCGGTTCCTAAAGGAAAGCTGTGTGCTCAGCGGCACTTTCCCCTCAAATTCTGAAGAATAAATTATGGCTGTCAGCGTTTGGGGACTGAGGCATTTTTGATTCATGCCAGGATGACAGAAAAGCTGATACCCGTGTCTGATTCATTTCACAGCTCAGCGAGGCCACAGGTACCTATCCTGAAGGTTGCTATTCAAATCACGCCACAGAGCACTAGATTAGATGCCAAGGATGATGCTTATTAAGGAAACAGTGAGATCCCCTTGCAAATAGAAGCTCAGGGTAAGCTGTAACAAAAGGTGTGAGAGAGAACAAGGAAAATTGCATGGACGGCCCGTTACAGCCTGTACGGGTCTCTTCCTTGTTAATCTGAAAGCACTAAGTTAATTGCAAATTAAAGCTTAAATGCATTCCCTTTGTGGTGACATGAGTTCCATGAGCAGATATGATGAAAGTTTCAACAAACACTGTTTCTCTCTGTAGAAAAGAGCTTGATCTGTAATGAAGTCTTGCCAGTAGTATGGGCCAACAGTTCAGTAGCTGACACTGAAGTCCAGAAGCAAAAGTACTTTATTTTCTCTGGGGAGATGAGGTACATGATTTGTTCCTCTCATTTCCACGGATCATCATTCTACGGTATATGCAATTAGATGTACTTGCCTAACTGTGTCTGATCTTGAGCAAAATTTGTGGAAGTTTCACTGTTGTTTAAAATGAATTTAAAATAGATGCTAAATCCCAGAGCAATCTTTGGTTTTGAAGCACTTTAGCTGTTTTCTCTGGAAACTGAAGGAATGTATTCTGTCATTTGGTATAATCTTTTTCAGCCATTTTGGAGTTTTTTGATAAAATATTCTTGTCTGGTTTTCTCACGATGTAGTAAATCATGGGTGGCCCCGAAGTCATGCTGTTACAAAGAAGTAAACACCTTTCTGTAGGAATGATTCAAACGAAAATATATAGTTTTGCTGACTGATTCAGTGAATTTTGAGTAGACACTGCGGCCTGGGTGTGTTTATATAAAGAAAATGTTGATAAGAGGTGATTGCTGCATGCAGAACTGAAGCTGATTTAGAGATAGAAGTGAGACGCTCCTAATGAAGAATATTGAAATTGGAAACAGATTCATGTTGTAGAACAGGGAGTGTTTTTCTGTTCATTGTCATGGTGACTATGTTTTCAAATACATTGTATCTGAATTAGGGGTGTAGGTAATATTAAAACAATTTGAAGTACAAGGAACAATATACTTCCAGTAGCATCACACCCACATCACGAATGCATCAGATCATGGAGGAGCACCAACTTTTAGAAGTCTGATGCAAAGACAGTTCATAGCTCTGAGGTTCACCTCAGGTTCTCTGCACATTCAGCTCTAATTTCAGTTTGGTTTGTGTTTTTTTTTTTTTAAAATTTGTTATTTAAATTTAAGATTTACATAAAATCTAAATTCTTCACCTCACTGAGTGGTTCCACCAGACAAAGCTCTAATAATGTTTATGCACTAACCCACCTCTAAGAACCTCTGCACTGAGAAAAAGTGGCAAACAGCTGTGCAAGTTTCATTGGTTGCAACTACATGTTTGCCCTCAGATTCATTTGCGGACTCAGATGTACTGTTACTGCCTGTGAAATAAAGTTTAAGGAATTAACTTCAAGAGCAAGCAGTAGGGTCAGGAGAGAGAAAATTAATTGACACGGACCAATTGAGTTGGAAGAACTTAAAGACCTGGAGAAGAAACACTGATTCAGCCTGAGTAAAGCACACTTTCTTGGGTTAAAAGTGTTTCCTTATGAGCTTCATAAAAGAGGACAAACCAGAACACCCACAGCTGAATACTGAAATAGTATAGTTCGTGCTATGAAGCTGGGGTGGGAGGAGATGATGATGCTCATAGGCAGGTAATGACCAATATAGGAAATATAAGGAAAGCACAAATAGGAGGTTAAAGAGCTCTTCAAATGGAAGGGTAATACGTTGGCTGGAAAAAGAATATTAATGCGTTGCCTTTGTTTAGTCTTTAAGGAAAGTTAAAATCATATGAAATCTAAGTTTAATAGCAAGTCTACTAATTAGAGCAACTGTGAAAATATCAGTTGGGAGAGCTGAAGGAAACAAAAACATGGTTAAGTCGTGAAACATAACAGCAAAGCTGAAATGCAAGACGGTGTCCCAGATGGAGCATTGTTTCTTTCCCTGTGCATTGCATCTGGTGCTGCAGACACACATCAAGATAAAATGTAGTGAATTGAAGTCAAGCATTTGTCTGGCAGTCTGCACGATCTGATTGCAAAGACTGCTTAGGGATTAAATCCTTCTGACAACTGAACCACTTAACAACAGGGGTTTCGTAAGGTAGGCTCAAGGCAATTGGACTGTGGAACAATTAGTTCTTCTTTTGGTAGAAAAACAAAAATAAAAAAGCACCGAAAAGCCCCAGCGTATTCATTGCAGGTAGTTTATTTTTCTTTTGCTTATTTGAAAACTTACCTTCCTTGCAGAATTAAGCATTGCCCCTAAAAATAAAGCATTTGGACAGGAGGAAGGAAGCATGCAGGCAGACAGGGAGGAGTGAATTGAGTTTTAACTGGCTTCAAAATGCCTTGAAATTATTTCTCTGGGAAAAGTTTTGCCACTTCTTAGCAATTATTGAAGTAGCTCAGACGTGGATTTTATATTAGGTGATGCTTAGAAAAAGTTGACATCTACCAAACTCTGATGTGCAGAGTAGAGAGAGAAACTGGAACCAGTCTCTGGAGCTGAAAAACTTCTTGACAGGACAGTTTGGGGTTCAGATTCATAGCTAGACCCTCTTTTTAGGTTTAGCTAAGCGCGATAACTCACTATAATTTTTCATTTTTAAAGATTCCTTGAACTTCTTACTCTTCCTCTCAAAGTTACACACAGAAAGCCAGAAGAAATGGAAGGAAAATGCTTTTCGAATGTGAAAGCTTCAGTGATAGTAGAGGTCAATCTATGTTATTAGCAAGTTTCTGAAAGTAAACTCTACTTTTTAAATCATCTTGTTTGTCAGTGTGTTCTGAGTTTATTTTTCCCTTAGGTCCGATTAAGTCTGAGCTAATTAATCTAGAATTGCACCAGAACTACCCAAATAAGTGATTGTTTTGCATAACAAAGCTGGTATTTAGCATAATTCCAGAGATAATATTAGTATCAGCAGCAGTGAATATCTCTGTGGGATGTACAGCCAAACTGGGACTATCTGGAGACACCTCCTCAGCAATGTTATCCTGACTAGCTCTATTGTCTTGAAGCTTTTCTGGTGGTAACTTCTCCCTCTATCTTGAGCAGCCACAAGTTCTTCAGATCCATAACAGCGGCAGCTTTTCTTGAACAAGCTTGGCCAGTGGCAGATGATCAGCCATTTGTGCTTCTCAGCAGTCAGGCCGGTATTGATTGGGTAGCCTGAAGTTTCCATCAAAACAGCTTGGTTATCTCTGTCGCCAGTGCGTTTGCTGTTCCATCTCCGTTATCGCTCTGGGTGCCGCGGCGGCACTTGGTTCCGTTTTCAGGCTCCCTTCTGCATGCAGCGGGGCTACGCTGAAAGTAACGCCTGGAGTTGTGTGCTGAGGTCACAGTCTCACTAGTCATTTTAGAGATTAAAAGCATATTTGCTAACTCACTGTGTCAAATAAAAGGCAAGTCTAGAACCAGCTGTGCTGGGTAACCATCCGACTTGTTTCCAATGACCTGCTTGTTGCTGTTGGAGCAGAGAGATCTGTGTCTTTTTTATTTTTATTTATTTTTTTTTAGGGTAACAATGCTGCCCACAGAAATTTGGAAACACTGACTTCCAGAAGTGAACTGCCCCAAAGGCACCTTAAGAGCTAGAGCGAAGGGGTGAAGCGATGGACGCCTTCGAGATCCTCTGCAGCCAAGTCCTTATTCTTCAGCAGCTTCACAGTGTCTTGATGGCACTGGTAGGACCAGGGTTGGGTCAGCAGATGCAAAGTAGAGGTGGCAGATGTTTTCTGGGCTGTGGAGCTGGGATGGGCAGGTGGTATTTGCATTCCTTCAGATTCTACACAAAGAACAGTTACGAACCCAAACATTAATTGTTGAACAGATTAACGTTCCCTTTGAATAAGCAGCTTAAAACAAATCATCCAAGAGTCTCAGGGGGGTTGCTACAAGAGTCCTTTGAGGGTCATATACCTACTTTCTGCATGTAAGGAAAGCGCAGGGGCCAAAAAGTTCGTGCTTGCCAGCACTTATAATTTTTTCTGGGTTCTCTGAATTGGCTGAGGTCTAATTTTACTTTCTCTCACTAGCTAGTATTTAAGTGTCTGTCTTTTTCAGTTTAGCATAATTTTTAGTTAGCAAATACATGACAAATTTCCTCCTGGACTGGCTGAAACTTGACTTGACCTTGGTTAACTGTTTGCTATTTCCCAAGACATGAAATATAATTTAATCATGAATTTTATAATGAAAATTGCCAAGAGGATCTCATGTAATGAATTATTTACTAGTATAAATGTTTTCTGTGCAAATGAGAGAGGTGATTTAAAAAATTTAGTTCCTCTGACCCCCGCATCAGATTAGAGTATTTGAGGGACCGACATAAGCAAACTCTTTTTTTGACATCACCTTTCTTAGCAGACTAAGGATGCCATCATCTTCATCTCTTGCTGTAAGATTTCTGGGGTCTCACATCTCACAGGGGAAATGAAAAATCAATTATAGTTTCCATGTCATAGCTGGGTAGTGATAGATATTAGGAAAATTTTCTATGAGTAAGGCAAGTGAAATTCTGCAAGAGATTTCCCAGGGACGTGGGGGAGTTTCTATTAGCTGAGGTGCATAAGAACAAGTTAGACAAACACCGGCAAATGCTTACAGTGCTGCCTGGGACTCTTTTCTTCTCTGTCCCTACAGTGCTTTGTACAGTAGAGTTTCAGCCTGTTAGATGGAATTCCTTAGTTTCACTGGAAATGATAAATATTAATTGCAGTGAGGACCATCTCTTGCTGTGCAAGTACACAGTAACAAGCGAAAGGCAGTCCATTAGGTTGAAGCACTGCTAAAATTTAATCGCAATATTAACTGCTAGATAGCCCATCCCCCAAAACAACATATTAAATCCGCAGTATGTTCAATCGGAGAAACATCCACACAAAACAGTGTCCCAGCCACGGTTTTTGTATATGTGCTTTTGTAAAGGACTTGCTAAAGCCGAACTTCGTTGGGGAAAATTATTTTCTTGCAAGTTGAAAGTAGGACTGTCAGTGGACTGAATAAGAGAGTGCCAAGCAACTTGGGGCACTGCACTGCCTCTGGGTCTCATCAGATAAATTGGAGAAAGGGAGAATCTGGCTGGCTATCATTAGAAGTTTCTCACTAGTAAAGCCTATTAATCTCTAAAGGAGAACCGTAGCACTAGCGATACCTAGGTAGGGGCTGGACAAATTAAGAAGAAAATGTGCTGTAAAGAATAATTTTTTACTGGAAGAGAGATGGCCAGGACAGTTCCCATTATCAGCATGTAGTCTGTTTTTCTATATACTTCTGTAAATAAAAGGGATGGTTTTACCTATAATTTATACATAACTATGGCACATAAAAATTATTTGTGTCTACTTTATAAGTACTGCAAGAATAATGCGCTGTTTTTCACTGCAGCTATTATCTTATTGATATTTCTAGGGCAGACTGTGCCACCCAGCAAAATTTACTTATAACACACTCAAACTAACCCAATAACTTCAAACGAAACCTCACAAATAAGGCAACAACATCAAACACAACCTCACAAATAACCAAAAAAGCACCAGCTTTAGAGTTTCAGTCAATAGCATAACTGGGTCGTTATCCAGTTCTTCCTATATGTAGGCTTGTGGACATGGATTTAATATCAGTAAGTGTTGTAGACAGAGGAAGAACGGTACTTTATAAAGCGCGGGATGAGTGCAGAGTATTGAATACACTTTCAAAATATATACATATTGCAAAATATTTACCATTCTGCCTTTCAGTTTTATTGCAGAAATTTCACAGTGGAAAGTTCAGTTGTTTTTTCTGGACCAGCAGCTGAATTCCGTTCTCTCAAGTTGGTATCAGTTTGATTTTTCCTGAATTTGTGGTATTGTCAACGGGTACAGGTTTACCCAAATAATTCGGTGTAATAATAATCCAACATAATAACATTCCAACATAATAATAATAGCCCCGGGTCTAGCTGACAGACCCATTGAGCTGAGCTGGTCCCGGAATGATGAACTGAAATTTCTACCATGAATTGTTCTACAAACTCTAGGTGGGCACTTAGCAATGTGTGATAAAGCCAACGTCTGCTGTGGGACAAGTTCAATAGGTGCAGTTCTGCAAAGATTTACTCCATCTAGCACTGCATTTGTTAGCGTAAGGGTTAAAGACTGAAATAAAAAATCAGAAGGAACGTTTTGTTCTTGAAATTTGAAATGCCAACACCTTAAAAATAAGTTATTGGCCCATTTTTGCCATCTCTCTTGCCATTAGCACTGCAATAGTGGGCTAGATTATTCTGATCGTATCTTTCAGTTTCTCGGTTCTTAAAGTGTAACATTAAATTGATAAGAACTGTTAGATTCCAAGATGTGTGAGGCATTTTGGCTTATAGGCCAGCAAACCAATAGACAATAGCACAATACGCAATAGCGTCTAAAATGGTGCCTTTGCTAACCAGGCACTAAAGGTTGTGAAATAAACTGCACAAGCGAGACATTAGTGTGAAAAAAGCCCCATCCTCAGAGCTGCTTAAAGGTTCTTTTTCTCATGTAAAAAAAAGAAAAGAGCTTCTTGCAAAAGAGAAAAGGTCTGATATCCCAAGAAATCTCACTTTAAAATTACTGCTCATGAAAAATCACTCTTTTTTTTTTTTTTCTTCACATGAAAGAGCCAAGATTTTAAGGAAACTTTTGTGAATTTTGAGACAATTGTGAGATGCCCCAGGGAACAGAGCCCCCAAAGCGAAGCAGCAGTGAGCCAAATTCATGCTGTCGATATACTGAGAAATAGAGGAGCACCACTTATTTCTGCGCCAGGGTTTAAGCTGCAATATAGGAATCTGGAAGCTTTGATACATATTTTAGCAGGCCAAATGAAATGGTTAGCGTGGTTTCTCTTTCACAGACGCTCTGATTCGCAGCTCTGCACTGTGTTTCTGGGCAGCGCAGTGAGTCACTGCTTCCCAGTTGTCGTCTTTAAGATGCTGATCCAGCCTGGTGTCATGGAGGGCAATACTAAATAGATTATATTTCCAGGAAAGTACATTCAAACATCGAGCACGTTAGCTGCATGCAAAAGCAAGGTGAAGACAACAACGAGCACTCCAGGTAATTAGAAACTGTGCGCTGGAGAGGGGATGAAGTGATCAGCAGATGGCGTTTTTCTTATTACTTCTTTTAGACTGCGGCGCTGAGGTCAAAGATTTGACTTCGTGTTGGGTCCCCTTTGACTGTAGAGCCAAGTCTGAATGACAGTCATTGCCAAGAAACTTCCATGACAGGCAGTGTGGAAAAGACCAGGGAATAAAGAAATACACTTTCCCCGTAACACTGCTCTTGTTCTCAGAGCTAATCACCTTGCTAAGAGCTAGTCAATGTGACAAAAATATTCTGCAGTGGATTCCTCCAGTGCCCTGTGAATGCAGGTAGCTCCTATATTTTTAATCATGTCTCTTGGCACGCATAAAATGGAAAGCTCTATCCTTGAAAAGGACAATAATTTAAACTGAATACTGGATGTGGAAAATTGAATTATTCATATGCATGTTTTACATTCCTAAAATAAATTAGCACAATTAAGGTATTTGTTTTGGAAAAAAAAACAACAAAAAACCCAACAAAAAACCAACTCACAATGCTTTCTTGTTATGTTGTGTCAAAGTTACCAGGACATTCTTAATCCAGTGAAACTCTTAACCCTTGTTAGTGTCAGTGAGACTTTACGATGACTGCTTAGGGACGTTTTCTGCTTTAGCTGTCTTAAAGCCTTTCTGCCAATGAACGGTTTGAAACAAATACATTTAACCTTGCATTAGATGTGTTTTCCTCAGAATAATGCTTTCTCTGATTAATCCCCCCTGCAAGCCACCCACCAAATTGGTATTGTATATGACGCGTTCCTATTTATTCTTAATAAATCCGTAATCAAGACTGGAGACTATGAAGGAAGAAATGAATGTTATTGTTAACTAGCAGAATAGGGTTTGATATTGTGTGGGCTTGGTTTTAGTCTACGCATTTGGGCTGTACACAGATGTGTTATGGGCCAAAAAGCTTAGGGCTAAGACGAGAATTACCAAATATCAAGCTGGGATAGGCTTTGTGAAGGGTATGGACATATGTTGGAATACTTTCTGAAATAAATAGGAAGCAAGAAAGAAGGAGCTGGGCCACTGTGTGGCAAGGACGGGATGCACATGGCTCTTAACAACTTCCCTCGGTGCTCAGCAAGGTTGGTGACTCTGTAAAGACAAAGGCATTGAGCATATGGGCAAAGAGAAGCCAGGTGATGGGGATGAGGAAATTGTCAGGAACTATCCCAGAAAAAAAAATGCCAAGAATTCACTGCAATCAAATTTGGGGTTCTGCCGTCAAAATTACAACCTGTAATACTACGGAAGATCCCAGCCCATTCGGGTTTTATAAATTGATAAATATATATGGGTATAATAGCAGATTAAATAAAACAGAGTAATGAAAAAAAAAACCACCCTGCAGATGGATGAATAGCTTTTTGTTCAATGTCTCACTCACCAGCCCTCACTCACAAAAGAAAGAATTCTCTGTAACTTGCATGGAGTTTTTCTGTATTCATCTTGCCGGAACGTACCTTTTCTTTTCAGCAGGTTTTGCTTCTGAATTATCATACTATTAGCATACAGTTAACTATGTTTAAATGTCTGGCTTGTAGAGGGAATAAGGTAAGAGTAGTTACTTTTTATTATAAACTCATGAAGTTCTGTCTGTGGTGCTTTGTCTCATTTGCCGGCAGTATCAATCACATCCTCATTTGATGGTTTTATGCAACTATTTACAGTATCCCATCACAAATAATCAAGTGTCTGATCCAGTGAGTGATCCAAAAGAAAGAAAGAATACAATATGGGGTGTTGATTTAAGTGCAGTTGAGACTATATGAACAAAATTGTATTACTTTGACTACCCTCAGGCCCAAGAAATCTCTGTTTACTTGCAGAGAAGTGGGAGTTCTGGATAATTTTCATCCTAATATTCTGAAAACAGAAGCCTGGAGCAGGACTCTGCATTAAAGACACGAAATATTTTATTACACTTCTGTTTAGGAGTGCGTATCGTAGCAGGAAACTACAAAATGCAATATATGCATTTTAAAGAACTTGAGGGAGAAGTGATAAGGCCCAAACCAGGCATTTGGTTTGAATTAGATGGAAGATAAAGATTTGGAAATAGATCTGTAGAAGAAAATGGCTTAAACACAGAAGTAAAATGGGAAAAAGAGAAAAAATGTAAGTCTACAAAAAGTATATTGTTAGAATAATCTCATATTTTTCTTTGATATTACCATTGGTATCCAAAAAAAGGAAACTGAAGAAATAGCCGTAAATTGAACTAGTTTTTGCTGTAGTAGTTGATACAGTATCACTTGTGAAACTATGTGTTAATTTGGGTAGGGTAGGATGCAGTTCAAATTTTATAAAGTAGTAAGTAAGGAAGCAGCTGTGAGGAACCGGTAACAGGCAATGTTCAAAAGGAAAGTACTGGACTAGGTAATGCGATTACTTTATTTCCTCAATAAATATTTTTAGGTTCCTGGCAAAAGACATGGGAACAGGCTAATAAATTCCTTCTTGGCCTGTAACAGAAGATGAAAAGAAACAGGCAAATTAAAATAAATCAAGGTTACTTGGAGCAAATGCTATGAAGAATAATTAACATGTAAAAATGATACAAGTTGAGTTGCAAAGATACCAGGAAAGATTAAGAAATCGCTTCAGATGCACTTTAATAGTAAAAAGATGACCAAGGAAAATGTTGGTCTAGTCACTGAAAAACAAAAGCTCTCAGTCCATGACACCAAAAAGGGCAGTATTTCAACACTGTTTCTGCATCAGTTAACTGCAAGCAATTAAGATAATTACATTTGAAAGGGCCTGGAGGATAGGAGTGTTTCAGGAGCGGAGAAATGCAAATACAGTTTCTGTCTTTAAAAAATATAGCAAGAGGAGAAAAGAATGACAGATTCTAAGAAAACAGATTCCAAGAATATATGATAAACTTCAATTTCTATGACAGTCCGAAATAAATGATCACATACTGGTTGTGAAATACCTGGCAGGTAACCCTGTGTGTCATAGGCTGTGTGAATTTTCCAAGAACAAACTATGTCAGCTAAACCATTGTATCTCTCTGGAAAGGTAGTGGATATTATGAGGAGAGCAGAAACAGGAGATGTCATGAATTTTGACTTAAGAGTTTGTCAGTAATTTACATGACGTTTTCCTAAATATAGAAAATGTCTGCATGTTTACTGTAGGATGGATACAAAACAGGCTAACAGACCTTCCCTGGGTAGGTTTTATTCATTGGGCCAGGGTCAAAATGTACCAAGCGGTGGTCTGCAGAAGCCAGATTTCAGCGTGTTCATTAATGATTTAAACGATGGAATAGTTCGCGTGCTTACTGAATTTACAGGCATTGCAGAGGAACATGGACTCAGACTGTATTAGAGAACAGGATTAGGATTTAAAATCTTGATAGTCTGAAGTGGTTTGAATCAGATGGTTTGAATCAGATAGGACAGAGTGCAGCAAGAACGGTTCTATGTCCTACATACAGACAGGAACATCAACTGTAAAATTACAGAACGGGAACTACTGGGAGGGCGTGGAGTAAGAACAAATCACAGGCTGAACGCGAGTTACTAATAGCGTATTTCTGCAAAAGGAGTCACTTTTAATGGGGTGTAAAAGCAAGAGAAAAGCCTGCAAGGTTGTTGGCTCTCCTTTCCAGTCTCTTCATCACAAACAAGATCCCACCTGGTCTGGTTTGGGCCAGTTCAGTTTGAGAAAGGTTGAGAAAGTCTACAGAAAAGTGAGGCGGCTGATCAGTAGCGTAGAAACTATGATCCATGAGAGGAAAAAAAACCACCCCAAAACCCACAAAAAACTAGATCTGGCCAGCCTGAGGAAGAGAAAACATGAAGCAAACCGAGGCATTTCCCAATATATAAAACCTCCCAAACCTATTTAAGAAATGATTTGTACGGTCCTCACATGGCAAGGTGTACAGGATGGTCTGTCCTCCCTGTTCATGCTGAATAGGATTAAATTCTAGCAAGAAAGACTGATGTTCAGGAAAACTGCTCTTTTAATGGTGATGATTTAGCAGCTTTGGAATAGACTATATTGTCAAGATACGGTGTTGTCAGCGCTGCCGAGTTGGAGAAACATTTATCGCTAATGACAGTCATAACCGATCCTGTCTCGGTGCAGGGGCATGGGCTCTGTGACCACACTTTTCTATGATTGTGTGAGTCCACTTAAAGATTTGTGTCAGGTGAACATTTTCCATTTACTCTATTCTTTTGCATCTCTGCTTGTCAAAATGAAAAATAGCCCATTCTGGCACAGAACTGTTCCAGATGAAACTGTCAGCCAGAAAGCTCAGTGCCATGGGAAAGCTGCTTTGCACATACATCCTTCAGGAGATTAGTTGAGCAGCCAGCAGGCCAACCCCAAAGCTTCCGAAAGTATGAAAAGGACTTGTAGAAGACAGTCACAACTCCACTGAATAAAATATTCATCTTATCCTCAGCATCTCTCTAGCATTCTGTGGTCAGTAAAACCTGAATAAATGGCCTGTTATTATTCTACATGTGTATAGAATGCACAAAGGCTTCACTGTGCATAAAAATAGGGCCTCAGGTGCATTCATTCCAGATGTGGTGTTTGTTTTTCTGACATTGCCACTCTAAAGGCATAAAAGATTTCAAGGACGAAATATAAATACTTCACACTACAGAAAGAAGAACATATCATTTGCCAGAAAATGTTTCATTCTCCAAATCAACCAACCTCATGTAAGGAATTGAAATCTTTTTAAAAATAGAACAGCAATGTAGTTTTGTCTATACCACTTAGAAAAGAGCTTATTGAAATAGAAGAAAAGCAAGAAGAAAATGTGCAAGTTCCTTGATATCTCAGGTTTCACTAAGCCTCAAAATTTTAGACAATGTCATACTTCTGTGCCTATATGTGTTTTACATTCCATGTAGCAGCATCCAATGATCAATCCACTCAAAGCCAAGAAACTTGTGATTCCAAAGTGAACATAATCCAGCTTTCTTTTGTTTTCTCACCATTCTTCAATCTAATTTGTGAGGCTAAAAAGATTTTCCGATTTCTCTGACACCCTGTGCTACATATTACCAGTATATTTGCCAGGTAGAAAATTTTGGTTTTGTCATGGGACTTGCAGAATTCGTTTGGAGGCTGCACGTGCACGTGAATTGACTTTGGAAAGAATGTAACGCCTGCCTTCCTTATTTCACCATTGACTCCCAGCATTGTCTTTAAACAAATAATTAATTACTCTGCTTGTGTTCTCTATTGGCAAAGCTGAGAGAATACTTCACCAATAGGGTTGGCTCAGTCACGTTATGGCATGTTATTCAACGAGTAAAAATTCTGCTATGGTTTTGTACAAGTTGCACTATTTGGATTCTAACTGAAATCACGGTTCACTCTGGCATCCGTTGCCAACCTTCTTCATAAAATTTCAGGCAAGATGAATGAGTTGTGAAATAATTTCTGTAATCCTAATTTGAGTGCTGGAAGCAGGTTCTCAATTTGAGTTACAAAAATATGCAAGGATGAAATACCTCTGGAGAAAACTGACAAGTTTTTATTTCAATAAAGCATTATATCAGCAATTTATTTCAATAACTCACCTCAGAGTTTGAGTTCAGTATTTTGTTCCTGCCTTGTGAATATTGCTTTTGTCATTAGAGGGAAGAAATATTTGAACATATATTTGTGAAACTGTCAAATGTAAAGTAGAAAATACCCTGAACAATTGTATCAGTTGAATTGATCTTACTATCTGGCGTAAGTCATGGATCATTCTTTACTGACTGGCTATCCAGAAGGACTGAATCCCAAATATAGATTTGAGTTTTGAGGATAATACATTCAACAACATATGCTTGCAGTAAAACATCACTCTTCATCTTTTTCTAATTACATTCTATTGTGTCCTATGACTTCATGTAAAAATCTTTGCAAATAGGCACAGATTATTATCATGCAATAGTTCGTGACCTGCTAAAAATTCTGTAATATTATATAATAGGCATTATATTAATATATATTAAATTATACCCTTAATATATACTTTTACATCAGCTCTGAAACAAAGACATGCCAGGAAGGAAAAATTAGTAGTAAGGAGGAAAAGGATCTAAGACAATAGCTTCTATTCGTTTAGTATCATTTTCAAGTTAATGGGGCACCTATTTGTAGGACCTTGTTACACCACAGTATCTTCATTTTATCTTCAGTATTATGCTGGAACCCTCAGACACTTACATGGTTATGAAAGCAGCAGCCCACTTAGAAGGAAGAAATTTTCAAATAATCCGACGACTCCAGTATGGTGGGAGAAAGATGAAAAATGTTGGCACTTCATAAGGCAATGTCTTCACTTCAGCAGCCAGAGAACAAACGTCCCTTTCCAGCACTTGAGAACGTACCTGCCTGGCAGTGGTTATTAGCAGGAGGCAGTCTCATAAAGTACAATTTCTTGTGATGACATTGAAATTTGAGGGCTGCGTTTTCCTCAGCACCTGCCTTACAGAATTCTGTCAGCTCTGGATGAATCCTGCAAAAGGCTTTCTTTCAATTAGTTTTCGAATAGAACCCGTAATCTTCATATATCTTGTGGTAATCCGGCATGTTATAAAGAGGAATAGCTCCAAGAATTATAAGAATTTTCTGATATCATTCCCAAGATGATCTAGATTTTTTGAAAAGGGAAAGTTGAAAAATTTGAACTTAATTGTGCATCTGGGAGTGAATGCTATAGTGGTCAAAACTGGTGATGATACGTCAAACATCTATAGTCGAGCTTCTGTAAATATACAAAGAATGGTTGATGATAACTTCATTGGGCCACAGGATTTCCAAGGTAGCTTTCTGTGCTGATAAAATATTACAGTGGGGTTTGTTTGATTTAATTTCTTTTACTGTAAAGCGAAATAGTAAACCAATATACAACATGAAAAGATGAGGCAGAATTTTGTACTTGGAGTGCGATCTTTCTCCGACTGCCCTATTAGCAGGGCAGGCTAACAAGCCCATTGTGATTAATAACCACAGGAGAAGTTTCTGGGGATTAGGTAGTTCACAAATAAATCTAAATAGCTCCATGCAGCAGGTTTCACACTAATACTATTTTGATCCCCGTCTCTAGGAGCCATAAACTAGTTTCAGTCCATTGCCTTTTGTGAAATAACCCTGATTTATACTAGCTCAGAATACTTCCTTTGCATTGTCAGAATTGTTACTGCATGGTTTCATTGCACTAGCTACGAAAAAACAAGAAGAATCAGCCAAGGCTTATTTATAGCTGTGTTAAAGCTGTAGCAGTGCGGTAATGCAATGCGTTTTGGAATGAACTGAACTGCAGACACTTACGTTCAGTTTGCAGACGGGGCAGCATTTTGGGGCTCGGGGTGTTTAGCAAACAGAGACCCTGCTACCGCAAATTAGTACCATCGTTCCTAGTGAACTTCCACTTCTCAGTTTTCTCTATTCATCAGGGGTTGATTTTCCTGAGGGAAAGAAGAAAACATATGTATAGTAATAAGGAAACAGATTACTTCTTCTTTCAGAGCTTTAGTGGATTGCTGGAAGAAAGTGGCAGCACTTGTTTGGCCTTTGTTAGTATCACTGCTCTTTTCAAAATGGATGTAATTCATTCAGACTTCTGCAGCCTTATATGATCCAGTGATTACCCATAAAAAGGGACACATGCATCCAGACTTTATGTTGTTTACCTTCTTGTAAAACTAGATCAATTAGCCTTCTCCAAAGCATCAAACGCAACTGTGTGTATAATGGTATATAATGCGTAGTGACAGGACACGATTTACTGCAGCGAAGTCAAATGCAATTACCTGACTAAAACTACCGTGTGTTATTGCCCTGAGGTAATGTAGTGAGCTACACAAATTTCATTTACTTGACCCCTTCGCTATTTTATAAAACTCCTCCAAACCATAACAATTGTTAATAAAAACAACAACGATTGAGCACGCAAAATATTTACAGAATGATACCGTTCCTTATCCTTTCCTAAAATAGCATCTGGTTACCTGTCACACTCACTGACCTGTAGGACTGTTTTCAGTGTTTTTAGTTCTCCCGTTCTGCTGTTGCCTTCTCCATGCTGCTTCTCACAGAGCCACAGTCCCCAGCCAGGGCAACCATCGAAGCACCCCTGGGGGTCTCAAGCACAAGAGGGAGGGTGTTCTCAGCAACCCTTGGTGTTCTCAAGCATGATCCATATGAGTGATACAGAATTAGGTACAGGATATATATCCAAAGAGCTACCAAATGATTTTGCATTTTCCCTGGGACATAATAGGATCCTGCCACTGCTTCTAGGTTCCCCTCCTTCTCTTTAGACCTTTACTGCTATGCCAGGTAAAATGGGATCTCTTCTTGATATGCAAGGCTGTCTTGGTGTTTGTGCGTGGTCTCTCTTAGAGCTCCAGCCATTGGGCAGCATATTCATCCTTTGTTTCAACTGGGAAATTATTGTCACTTCTCAGTGTTAATTTGCTAAGGTTTATGAACATCATTACAAGAAATCAAGACTAAAATGCTCTAAAACTGTTCCCCTTATTGCTTTGCCAGTGTTAAGCATTCTTGGGCTATTAAGTATCATTCTCTAAGCAGTCCTGCACTCGATTCTCCTGAAACACTGTCTCTTGTGCAGTCAGTATTCTTATTCCTTTACCGATCCAACGCTAGAAATAAACGCACAAGACCTATACTTCTCTTCCAAGCTCTTCATGAACTTGAATCCTTCTGAGTTTTTTCTTAATCTGCCTTGACTGTGTTTCTCTGTGCCCAGTTTGACTTGTGACGCCTGTGAATCCCAGACAAGAGTCTCTGTAGGTAAACATAGGTCCCTCTACGCTAAGGCTTCCACCTGAATATGAGCCAACAATGACCCCTGTTATTCTGTCTCCAGGAGACATTGAGGAGTGGGTTCTACATTAACTTTTTTTTTTCCATTGATATAGCACTGCCTTAGTTGTGTAAGAATGGGCCATAAATGTCCCATGGATATGTTCTCAGTACAAAACATAGTAACCTTTTAATGTATTTGAATTAACGCACGCCAAAAATTGAACTTTAGTAGCCAAACTGAACGAATGGAATTGCAGATGAAATGAAATCTGTGTCATCTTCAGGTAATTATCAAGTATTAGTGAAGTCTTATAAATGTAGTTAAATCAAAGCTCCTAAGTTTTAAGAACTTCTTGAGAGACCTGAGATACGGGAGATGCTACTTCTCAGTTTTTCTTTTAACTTACAACTCATTGCGCATAATTTAGTCATATTCGAGTCTTTATTTTGATAGAGACACACAAATTTGAGATCTTTTCTGGGCTTTATGTTCATTGCCTCATTCTTGTGTATTACATTATGAGCCTCTTTCATAATTATAAGGATTTATCTACTCTCAGAATCCTTCCAAAACAGCTCTTCAGGCATGGTTCCAGCATAGGTTATACTAAATAGAAGAAAGACACTTTAAAGCTGGATTAGAGAGCCTAGCATGGTAATTATTCTTGACTAGCTATTTTGGTAAACTTCCAAATGCAGACAAATCCTAAGAGTTCAATTAAATAAAACCACTGAATACGTTTATTGGAGTTGCTCCGTTACAGTAACCACTGAACACTTTTTTTTTGGAATTGCTCCATTAAAGTAATCACGGTAGTTGCTATTCAGGACTGTATCTGTCTTGTTTTATTTCTTATTTGTCAGCGAAACTTCGCTCTGAATTAGGCCGGCCCTTCAGTACAGGAGGCAAGGCTGCGATAATGCCAGCTAGAAGCAGGCTGAGACTTACCTAGTTTCAAACCAGGCAGTTTTGTGGCTGCATGGAGATAAAAAATGGGCATATCTGTGAGGTCTGGGCACTGGCACAGGGCTCAGCTCCAGTGCCTACAGGTCAGTCACCGCTTTTGTCCTTTGCACCTGGGTTTCTCCTTGCGGATTCTTGTTCACGTGCCTTCCTAAGGATTAATCGCCCTGAAATCCTTGAGCAAGCAGTGTGTGAAATAGACATAAGTACAAAAATCTGTATAGGATCAGTAAAATCATGCTAGAAATCTACTATGAATCTGAGAAAGGTTGTTACAAGTTAGAGAAACCATTTGCCATTATATTGTCGGCTTATATTCAGAGGTACAAAAATCACACTCACAGAAAGCGTGACGAAATGAGAGGTGGTAGAGGATACTACCATGGTTACAAAAGACTTTTCTGAGTCTTAGATGTCTCCTGGAACTTTGAATTGTACTTTGGTAGGCTTCCAGTTTGGGGTCATGACTGCATCTCTATCAATAGTAGATTTGTCCATTTGGGGATAATATTTTCCATTAAAAAAGCAAGAAAAAGATTTTCAACTAAACAGACACTTCTACATTTTGACTCTTCATTTTATCAGTTTCTAAATTAAAACATAGCTTTAAACTGAAAAGAATATTATTTCATCTAGAAGACACTGAAACAGAGATTTTAGATTTTTTAGGTTTTATTACATTTTCATTTAATTATATGAGAAACTGAAAGAATGCCCTGAAACTTTTAGCTCCACTTTTAATTTTGCAATATCTACCTTTCATACTAAAAAAATCTTAACCAAATGTTCTAAAACTGTCACTCAACGGTGTCACTTTTTGGGCTTAACATTTATTATGCCTACAGGCTGGGTACTGAGAGGGAACCTTGAGTCGGCTGTGATCATCGTGGCAGATGTGACTTGGATTCTGACTGGAAGACAATTCCCTCTGTAACAGTGACAAGGGTAAATAATACGCAAGGCAGAATAATGTATTGAAGCATATTTAGAAAGTCATTGTTAGAAAAATGTCGTATACCCTCTATAAATTTGTGGATGATACCGAAGGAGGAGGAATAATTGACGTGCCAAATGGTTGAGCTTCGATTCAGAGGGGTCTTGAGGACTGGGACAATGAGAAACTTGGGAAATTCAACCCAGATATTTCGCATGTGGGGTGGAGTAAGCCTGTGCATCATTATAAGATGGGAACAGCCCTGCTGAAAAAGAGATGGGGTTTATGGTGGCCATCAAGCTGAACAAGATACACCAGTGTGCTCTCACTGTAAATACCACAAACTGCAGGTGTGACACTGGTGATGCGACTGGTGAAATACTGTGGCCAGTTAAAGAAGGATTTCAAGAAGACAGGAGGGGTGCAACTGAGGGCTAAAGGACGGTCAGGGGCCTAGAGCAAGTGTTTAAGCTGAAGAGGAGAGTTTGTAACCTAAGAGCAGCCTTTAACTGTTTGACAGGGAGTGCCAAAGGCAATGGAGCCAAACTCTTGTGTGGCGGATGGTACAGCACAGGGCAATGGCAACAAGTTGCAGATCGGGAGTTTCAGAATGGACATGTGACAAACCTTTTCACTAGTAAAGTAGTGCAGCACCACAACAAAATTTCCTAGAAATGTTGTGAAATCTCCCATTCATGGAGGTTTTTAAGACGTGGGTTGACAAAACCGTGGTTGACACCATCTGTTCTTTGCAAGGGTCCCATTTCTAGGGGAAGTTTGGTCTAGATGATCTCCAGGGATCCTTTGTAATCAATATTTATGTGATCTTCAAAGTAATAACAACTACTGCCTAACTTTCTCCCAGTGCGTCTCATTCCATTGAAACCTTCTCCACAGAGCTGGTCTCTGCCAGACTTTTCATTATACTGGCTGCTCATGAGTTTTCTCTACCTCCTCCACCTAGTCAGATGCTGTTCAGTTTACTAAAATTATTTTAAAGGCTGTACGTTACTTAATTAGTAATGTACTAATTAACATTAGTATGTTAATATATAGCCATCCTCCAGAATTCATAACCTCACCGCCAGCTCTGTTTCTGTTATAGATGCTATTCAATTACAGCCATCTCTCTGATCACAGATTTAAATTTTTAGATTTTCATGTGTTTTTTTTAGGACCCACAGATCTTAAAAGGTTCTTAGAGGATATAATTCATTTCAATACGAATTTGTCCAGAAACAATGCCACTAAGGACACTGAAGGATCTGCCTTAGCAAGAAGCACAGGTTCCACTTTTCAATAACAGCACAAATTGATTTTTAAAATTTGGCTATCCTGGCAGGGGCGTGCTACCACCTGTTGCAGAACACTGCAAAACAGTGGGATGTGGCTGGAATATTGTGTGACAAACATGTCTGTTGACTTCTTTTAAGGGCAAGGGAATCCCTTTTGTAGGATTTCTTCACTGAATCTGTTGGCTGAAATAAAAGTTTCCTAAATTTTGTTCCTCTTTGCACTGCAAAACAACAAGAGAAAAAGGAGGAAGAACTATATTTTGGTCTACTACTGTGGAAACAACACTTTGAAGTAACAGCCCCTCTAAAACTCTTTAAACCAGGTGCAATAAAACCTTGCCAAAGTAGACAGAGAATGTATTTCTTCAACTGCTGGCAGAAATGAAACAGAGCAAACCTGTAAAAAGTTCTTCCACCAACTCCAGCTGAAGAAATAAACCACATTAGACCTATTCTCCCACGAAGGATTGAAGAGAATCCACTGACTCTCAAGAGCAGTACCTGCAGGTAAATTAGACAGTAGAGTTCTATGCATATAAAATGAAAATAGATGGCAAAATGGCTTTTGGTTTGGAATCTGGCAGAGTAAGTTCCCTGATGTGTACAATAAAACACATTAGTAGTGTTTAATAAAACAATTAGTATGATGTAATATTAACCTAATTTGTGATTTTCAATGTAGTCTCCCAATATGACTTCATGTTGTTCTAGTTTAGTTGATTTTGTCAACTTGAGAAGTTTATTTGAGGAATAGAAGATGAGAGTACAAAGAATTTGCCATATGTTAAACAAACTGTGACTCTGATAACTCAGCTCATTTTATATGCAAGGGACAGAATTAATGATATTTCAGATGGGTCTGGAAAATTACATTTGCTAACCCTCTGACCCCGTGACGGAAAACCCATCATTGCCATTAAGTTCTAAAAATGCAACATCTGGAGCTGGTACGCTAAGAATTCAGAAATTATATTACCTCTATTAAAATGAGGTTTTAATGTCCTTAAACAATTAAAGCTCAAATATTATACGTCTGTTAATGAACTTCATAAATATTTATAAAGTGTCATTAAAGCGTACAGTCTAAATTGAGTAAGGAAAGACTTCAGCTGTCTTTTGCTTAATTGTAAAGGATTGTGTCATAACTTGGAGACTACCTATCCGTTTCATGCAATTCTATGGACTTTTACCATAGTAAATCAAAGGTAATTACATTAACGTCAGTGAAATTATACCAATGTGAAAGCAGTGAATATGAAATATCTTACTGTTACACGATGTTTTTTTTGGCTCCACTCGGCCTGCATTTTGGCACCAGAAAGGCTGGTATGGATACAAAAAGGGTACGACAGGAGCAGAGACATCGCAGATTGTACTGGCAAGTTTAAATCACTACTCGTTCATGGATGGGCAGGAGGGTACTAGAATTTTCTAATTTTTGTAGTCGTGGTGTAGTATTTAAGAGCTGCAGTGAGAAATCTTTTCAATGAGGTCCATCTTACATTCAAATGCCAAGAAACCCTTGTTCCACTTAAACAGCGTCCAGTGAAGTTAATGAAACTTTACTCATGTAAAACTGATATGCCTGAGAGAAGGGATGTGGCACGGTGGCTTTAGCTCCGGTTGTAGCTTTAGACCCTGTTAAATGCCTCTCTTTGTTAAAAAGCCTTATTGTAATAACCCCCTCTCTGGCCGCAGTTGTGTAGCCATAAATAGTTATACTGGATAGCTGGGATACATTTCCTCTCTCCTCTGTCAAACCAATGAACCCAATTGTATTAGGCATTTATTAGTATTCATGAGTACTGAGGTATTGCTGCTTTTAGGAAGCTGTGGAAGTTGCTGATTAAAGCAACTTGAAAGAATATACTTGTAAACAAGTTAGTTTAGCCACGGGCTCACTGCACACAACGAAAAGTTTTAAAAAAGCTGCCCTTGTTCTCCTTGTTTCCCCTTGTCTACATCTTAGTCTTTTCCTATAAGTTTTAATAAATCCCTTTCAAGTCAATTCATTCCGACTCTTGAATTAAGACTGGAAGACAGAAAATAATTGCAGTGTTTGGGCTTCTGTAAGACGCTCATCTCCAGCAGCTGCCAACTTGATGGCCCATCTCATTCCACTGCCTTAAAGTATTTGTGCTCCCTTTGATCTCTGTCTTGGGAAGTTCTTGGTTGGCATCACACAGCTGCATTCCCACATTAATGAGTTCTCATTGTATCTTTTGATGCATTGATACATCATTGTATCTATTGATATTCACTCAAAACCTGTTTTATTATTTCTGCTTTTTTAAATTTCCCATTAAAAATAACACACGTTGAGTTTCCTTACCGTAGCTGCCGGATAGTAAAGGACTTGGTAGATGAGTCTCTGTTTTTCTCTGTCAATAGCTCACTGCGTCATTGCTGTTAAACAGCCGACCACAACGCATCAGTAATTGCTTCCCAGATGAAAGTGAAATGCTTATAGTAAGCGTTTGGAAACATTAGCAGATTAACATAAGCAGCACCCTTTCAGACAGCACTCGGGTGTTTTTCACAAATTACAAGTCCTCTTCCAGACTGATACCAGATGGAGTTTTCTGAGAAATTGATTTCGTCTTTGATTCCTTAGGTCTTGCTATAGCTGCCTGAGATGCACAAAACATTCTCTTACTGGCGAGAGCAGAACAGGTTTGCTGATGCGAGAGAGGTTCCACTTTGCTTTAATTATGTGAGCGATCAATAATGAACCAATTTTATTTGTTTAATCAAAGTCACTGTTTTAGCTTCCTGGAGTATTTACGCAAGCAGAGAAGTACATCACATGTTTTATGACATTTATGGCCAATGAGCACTGCATCTTTAATAAAACATACTGTACCATAATTAAAACTCTACAATCGCTGAGGTTTAAATAAGAGCTGACTGATCATGTTAAATTTAGTTGTCTTAATGACTGTATTTTGAATAGAACATGGGTACATTAGCTAATCTGGGTTTTCTTCATACAGAGAAAGAAGGATGTAAAACTCTCTAAGACTTTACTCCAAAAAAAGCATCTAAACTCATAGATTAATTCAGGCAACTAACAGTTCCAGTGAAGTCAGTGATACTGTTACTTGCTTGAAGTTCTCTTTGCCTTGAAAGGGTTGATACATCAAGAGCTTAATCTTGCGGTAACTTTTTTCTTCCATCAGAAGAAAAACATTTTGATGGACCATGAATATTTCCCCAGCTTCTGATTCTCAGGGGATACAACAACGATCTGCCTTTCACTTTTGCATCTGGCATAGTGTATTCAAAGATCCCAAAACACTTCCCAGGCTGTGTGGGAATTAATTCCGTCCAGAGCAAAGTAGGACATTACTTACACTACTGGGGATAATGAAAAGACTGGATGTATTTAAATCACAGTAAATGAGGGCGATTTTTGGCATTAATTTTGGATTTCGTCTAACGGAATTTACTTATTTCTCTACCCCACAGAGTAAAGAAGTACCCAACTTTAACAGGGACTTTTTGAAGGCATACAGTGAACACCAAGCAGTTTTAGGGATAATTATAAGGGAGGAATAATTGCAAAGTATTGTGAAATGTGAAATTTTTCATCTCCCCTCTGTTTTGCCAAATCAGCACCTTTAAAGAGGAAAAAAATGTTGAAAAATTGTGAAAACGCTTTAGTTTGCAGTGTCTTGCCTAAGGTGGTCCTTTTCCTGTAATAACTCAGTGAATGGAAAACTGGAATGAGGTTTGTGAAATTGTTGGTGTGTAAAAATACATTTAAAGTTTGGTAACGTATCTAGTTTTCAAATCATCTTTAGATTCAACAGTTCCTCTTCAATGATATTAGTACAGAGCTGCTACTGAAAAAGGTAATCATTGGGTAGGGATCTTTACATACATATTTATGGCACCTCGTTAAGGTGAGTTGTGATATACTGTTTCAACACCTACTGCATTTTATGGCTAATTTTTAAATTCCTGACTAAACAAGATTTTTAATGGAGTTCTGACATATTTGTTGATAACCAGTACCAAACAGCAGCAGGAATGAGTCTAGTCTACATAATGATTAGGGCTGTTAAATCCTAACTCGTGTCTCCTTTCTGACTGGACTATAATGATGATCGTGGGCATCAATCATTTTGAAATGCAGCGTAACTGAAGCACAGACAGAAAAATAGGTAAAGAATCCCTGTTAAATACACAGAAGAAGGAAAGGATGAAAACGAGCTTGCTTTTATAAGCTCTAAGCCATATATTTGGCTCCAGACCTCCCAAATAAGAAGGTAATAAATCCACATGAAAACTGAACTTGCCACATCCGTGCTGCCGCTCAGCCGCGCTCATCTCCTGTGCTTCCAGGCAACTGCTTTCTTAGCTTCTTCTTCCTGAAGGCATCTTAGAAATATCCATTTACAAACACAGGGAAAAGTCGATCTTTCAAAATTTCTGTTTCCTGTGACTTCACAGCTGTCCCTAAACATAGAAGGGGAAAAAACTGCAGTTAATTTCTGTTATCTATCAGCAAATGTTGACTATATTAATGGGATTAATTAGTCATTTAGAGGTTAAACAGATTAATTAGATGCTATCTTATTTTAATTTTCTGTATGCTAATGAATATTTTATATTATGCATTAATACACATATATTATAATTTTATGCATGCTCTCTTCTTGATGCTTCTGTTTAAAGTAATATTAACAGCTCACTGACACACACTCCAGGCAGTATTTCCTGAATTCAGTTCCCTATCATGTTATGAATGTCTATTAATCAACTGTTTTCGCATGGAGTCTTTTCTCCTCCCCCATCCGCTAAATAATATTCAGGCAAACTTTTTCCAGACACCAAGAATTATTCAGGGGCTCGGTCCACAGCTTTGCTCCAGTAAATTCAGTTTTATTTAGAGAGGCATTTGCATTCATTCAGTTCCGATTCCCTGACCACAGGGGCCACGGACTCCTGCCCTGTTTTCTCAAACGAGCTTTGTTGCATCTTTGTTTTGAAGACCTCTCTCCTCTTCAAAACACTCAGTACCTCTGACTTTAAGTTGCATTCAAGCACAGCAAATATTCAAGAACGTGTTACTAGCTGAAAACATAAAAAACTTTCTAGAATGTGACTAACCCCTGCAATATTTAGAGATGATCTTCTGAGAAACAGGGGAAAAGGGTGGCTGTGAAGTGGGAGTTTAAAGGCTACTATTCCATTTTCTCACTGTTACGACACAAATTACAGAGCTGTCAGTGCTTTTACATTGAGGGAATTCCAGAGCCTTAATCTGCAATTTACTAAATCTTACCAAGTCGACGCCTTCCAAGCAACGCATGACACTCATTACCTGAGTCCTTCCACGGTATTTTTATTGTTATTACAGCACATTTACAATTTAGCTTAATTACTCGTTTTATAAATATATAAATTATTAAAGCGAATGCTAGCTGTTCCCAAAACATCAGCATATTCTTCCCTCGTGTTCCCCAAAGCAAGGAGTGCTGATGAACGTGTTTCATTATTCAGTGTACTGGTAAGACAGAAGCATCTCCAGCATCTAGTCCTGGCACTAGCCTCAGCCAGATCTTATACTCCTTTGCTCCACACATAATGAATCTATATTGACCTCCCTCTTGTCCACTCGAACTTGTGGGGAGGTCCTCCTTTCTCAGTGGTTATGAAGGGAGCGACAACTTCTTAATATAGGTCGGTGCCTTCTGATACCAAAAGAAAACTATTTAAGGTAATTAGAAGAATGTAATTTCCCATCAGCCATTCCCATTTTAATCAGATGGAAAAGCTTTTAATTTTCTCAATTTTAAAATTCTTTTAAACTCCAAATGACTACAGTAGGTGAAAAACTAGTGAGTATGGTGTATGGTTTTATCTTGAAGCTCTCCTGTCATACGCGTTTTTCATTGCTCTCTCAAAAAAGTACATGAACAAATTTCAGGGCTATGCCTTTCCAAAATTATTTGAGTCATGATGCTTATGCAATTCTGAATCTCTTTTCTATTTATAACAGTGGCAACTGAGTTTTACTAACGATGTTTTGAAACCCATAGTTTGAAAAATTATAACATCTCTGCGTGTGACAAAAGCCACCAAAAATAAAATCCAGTGGCACATTTTTCACTTTGGTTTGGAAGTTCTGCATCATGGGTAATAACGATGAGGATACTCATGATCATACCCATTCTCCAAAGAGAGGAGTACCCAGAGTGAGACGAGTGAAGTCAGATGGAAGTCCTGGTGAGGATCTCCAGCTGCGGGGTTCTCCCCTGCTCAGATCCTCAAGCTGAGGGTTTATTTGTAGGCTCCACCGAGGCTTGGTACAGATTCAAGAGATGCCAGTGCAGAGACTTACATTGATCTGAATGTACTATTTATCATCAAATAAATCCCTCCCCATTGCAGTAATAGATTTTTGTACAGGTTTTTACAAGAAGACGTCATTAGAAGTCATTCTTGCTAGACTTGCACCTGCTTGTTGGAGGAAGAAGAAAGTCAGCAACAGTTCTGCTTAGTTCTAGTATCTAGAATAACCTGAGTTGTTTTGCCATGCCCAGCTGATGTAAAATCTCAGCCCTTCTTTTGTTTAGACCTAACAGTGGGAAGTTATATCACAATTTCACGTAGTGTTTGTGGACCTTCTCTTTCCACTTGACAGTCCTGTCCGAGGGGATCTCAGTATCTTCTCTTCCTGTGTGACAACCGGCAGGCTCAGGTCGTGCAGCAGCAGCCCTGATGCCTGCAGCACTACCTATAATCACACTGAAAGGACTTGCCTGAACACTTATTTCACTTAAACTCTTGCTGCACTGTGTAGACAGTGATGTTATTGTACATAGCAAATCGGGGACTCGTCCTAGCACTGTGGCTTTGGCAGCTGGGAGATGATGCTGGAGTACCACTCCTATGACGACAGGCTGAGAGAGTTGGGGTTGTTCAGCCTGGAGAAGAAAAGGCTCCAGGGAGACCTTAGAGCCCCTTCCAGTATCTAAAGGGACTAAAGGAAAGCGGGGGAGGGACTCTTGATAAGGGAGTGGAGCCACAGGATGAGGGGGAACAGTTTTAAACTGAGATTTAGACTAGATATCGGGAAGAAATTTTTCACTCTGAGGGTGGTGAGCCCCCGGCCCAGGTTGCCCAGAGAAGCTATGGCTGCCCCATCCCTGGAGGTGTCCAAGGCCAGGCTGGACGGGGCTTGGAGCAACCTGGTCTGGTGGGAGGTGTCCCTGCCCAGGGCAGGGGTGGAACTGGATGATCTTTTAGGTCCTTTCCAACGCAAACCATTCTATGATTCTATGTTTCCATGATACAGTCTCTCTCTTCCCACTGGTACTGGCTAGACCACAAAAGATGCCAGATGAGGACAATATTTCTGGAATTTGTTTGGTTCTATCATTAGGTGTTTTCTAGCCATATAGGTGTAATATTTTATGAATGAGTTATACGAGCAAGGCCTGATCCAGTCGCAATGCAGATGTAAGTTTGGTCTGCAGGCAAGGATTTGGTATAACTCAGTTCTCTCTTGTGACTCGGTGGCCCCAGGGAGTGGTAACAGGGAATGGCCCTTGATCTGCTGATTTTAGGTAAATCCTTCCCTGAACAAGGGTGTTTACACCACGTCCATGCTTGGATTTCACTTAGATCTTGACTTGCTTTTGTGGGGAAAAAGCGCATAAAATTGATTGTGTTGAATTATTTAACTTTGTTTATAGGCTGCTGGAGCTACAGAAACAACAAAGATAAGATAAATATGAAAAGAATTCTGAAGTTGTCTGTATTTGGGAGAGTTCTATTCTCTTTTCCATTAAATCTTTTGCAATATTTAATCAATATTTAATTGACTTTATTACCAAGTTTTCAAAATTGTCACTGGACGGGTTTTTTGCCTTTTTTTTTTTAAAACTAAAAATCCCCATGGTTTTCAGTGCACAAAATACGTCTACTGAAAACTGGTTTAATTAACGTTTCAGTATTAAGGAAAATTTTAGTTTTGACATATAAAGGCTCTGTTTTTGCTAGTAAGAAATTGCAAATCTTTCTTCCTGCTTTATCTGCACTACATTTCAACCTTTTCAATTGCATTTTTAAATTATTTTGATAAAACATCTCTGATTTATTAGAAAACACTGGTGAAGTTGATAATATAATTCTTAAAGAAGCTATATATATATGCCAGCTACTTCTAGTAATGGCACTTCTTTTTCTGAGCTGTTAATAGCTATTTCTACCTAAAAAAATCTCTTCTGAAATTTATTCAAAACATTTTGGGTTTAAGGAACTCTTCCTGAATTCAAAACAGGGTCCAAAAGAGTCATCATAAAATGCCTTGGGGCACATTTTTAAGCCAGTCTGCAGTGGGAATGTTTTGTAGAAATCCCCGGAAATCCATTGCGCATACCCATTTAAAATAATGCTCTCAAATGGCGGGTTCACTGAGAAGCTGTAGGTCTTTGGACATTTCTAATTCAAATTTTTTTTTTGGATTCTGGAAAAAATGTCAGTTTTATTCTGGTAACAGAATTTTCCCTAAAGATGAAAGCCTCTACTTTTTGGTCAGTTTAGCTCCTAATGTCAAACTGATGCTCCAGTGGAATTCCTTTTGCATAATTTAGACTAGATTAATAAGCAAGCAAAAAACCAAGAGTAATGAGTCTTGCGATTTTCCTGGCTGTGATAACAGCAATACACTAACACTAGAAACAGACAGACATAGAAAAACTGTACTGTGCAAGATGTAAAATGAAGTCAGATGACTAGCTCACAGAAAAAGAAAATCCTGTTTTTTTGCGTTTTCTAAGATTCATACATGATTGTTATTCTGTTCTATGAAATTGCAATTAATTCATTTGGGATTAAAAGCAGTATCGTATCGTATTATCACACTGTAGTGCTCTTGGCATTCAATTCCAATATAGTAACATCAGGATAAAATCGTCAGTATAGATTTTGCCAAGAACAGGAGCGTAAGCACTGTCCCTGGGAAAAAGGAGACCAGGTATAGTCGCAGGCAAGAGGATTCAAGCGACTGAACAGGGTATTCGCATTATTTCCGTTTCTTTTGCTTCCATCCCAGTATTGTGCTCTTTGTCCTTAATCATGCTTTGCTTTTACTTAATTGCTTTCTGTGATGAACATAAATTCAGCCACCTCTTAACAGAGTCCTGCTGATCCAAAGCCAGAGATGCCCGTAAGTGGGTGTATTGCTAAGTAAAAGCTGAAAAATCTGAGGTGACCCAAGAGAGATGCAAATCACATTCAGATTAAACTGTACTTCTCAGAATTTTCAGAGCAAGGAAGACATCCAAATTTGTCTCTAGTTACAGAACTGGGATTTTTTTTGTACTTTTTTGTAACCTGTCTTCCCCAGTGGATTTGGAAATATCAGACCATACCTAGGAGAGCTTGCTGTGAAAATTCCCTTTCCACAATCATTTTCAAATTTCAAAAGATACTTATGACCCGGTGTGGCATGAAGTTTCACTTTGTGCCGGATGAATAAATAAGCAGGAAATTAAGGAGGCTTCTACCGGTAACCAGACAGATAGGAAAATTCTTCCTGGACATTTCCACCCAGTCTGAAGGCAGTGGCTAGAACAGCATTTCACCAGGATGCCTGGGTCCTTTAAGGATGTGGAAAGCTGGTGGTGAAACAAAGAGGTGATGGAAATCAGCACAGGAGCTTGAGACTTGGCCAAAGGACTTAATAGGCCTCCCGTGGAAGAAGAGGAAAAGACCAGGGTGGAAGGGAGGAATTAATCATAATCTCTTTTGAGACTAAAAGGCAATACTTTTTTGTTGCGCGAAACCTGGTAGCATTTTTTGGCTATAATTGGGTTGGGTTGTCTCATTCATTTGCCTGGTGAAGTGAAAAAAGCATTTCTGAAGTACACCTTGATTTGCTGAGGCTTATATTCACTCCCAGAGACAAATGAGGAGCCAGCATATGCAGCTAAATCACCAGTTACAGCACGTGCGCTGATCAAGTCTCTCGCTACGTGTGATTGTAATGGGTAGAAGGTTGTCACCGAATCTTCATTGACAAGGTGGGAAGGGGTATAATTGGACAGGAGGTACATCACAAGGAGGATGGAGAATGATAGGGTAGGAGACAGGAAAACGTAGTACTGGATCCTGTTGCACTTCCTTGGAAAGGCAGCAAGATCCTGCTTGAGGATGGAAAAATCTGAGGTAAAGGGAGAGATGACATGCTCAGATGTGTCAAAAAAGAGCTGAGGATTGATGCTTAAGTTAGGGTGGTTTGTAGGGTTGATGTGAACCTATCTGTAGGATGCAAATTCCAATAATTTTCTAGCATTCCTGTTCCAGATGTGTGCAGCATCTGGGGAAGAAGAGTAATTGAATGATAAGACTTGGAGAGACAACTGGTGGCAGGAGAGTAAAGGATCAGAACACGGGAAGAAAGTGCAGAAATGATGTCCTGAAAGTCCTGGGTTTCTGAGTCCTAGGGATGACCCGAGTCCCAGGGTTCTTGGGATCCCTGGACAACGGCTGAAGTGTATAACGGAAAGGTAAAAGCAAGAAATTTGAATGGGCAGCTGCCAATAGCTATCTGGTATAGACCGTAACTAAGGGAACATCATTGCTTTTAGTCTCTCTCTTAGCATTCGTGATCGTGAACATGAGAGTAATTTTTTCTGTGTAGCTTCCTCATTAAGCAGTGTAAAGGGACACTGGACCCTTTGCTTATGTGGCATATTTGTTAAAACACCTCTTGGAGGTGTGACAGAAAGTCTTCCTCTAAAACATGTGAAAATAAGGTCTAAACCACATTCCTTGCCTCCCAGGAAAGTGCTCTCAGGGGACTATAGGTAATCTTTGCAGAGGTCTTAATCTGCCGTAGCTATAGGGTTTTGTAAAATTAAGTAAGTACTTGCTGGTTTGGAATGAAATAAAGATATCCACAATTGAATTTACAGCCTACAGGTTGGAGTGCTCTCAGGGCATGCCGGAGATTTGAGTTTGAGATGCGTCTCAAAGATGCAGGGAATATTGAATCAGATATGCTATGGAATAGCTGCAGCAGAAAAGACTAGGATATACCTAAGTCACTCAACTCTTTAATCTTTCGTTTTCCTAATGTCAGAGAGTTTGGGCCAGATGAAGTAGAGGAGAAAGCATGAGCCAAAGGATACTACTCATTTATTGCTGAAGCAATTGCAAAGACAGAGTCTTTGAAAACCCTGGCAGATACTACCTGTATACTCACTGCTGTATTGTGCATCTATTACATGCCACCAGCCACCAACACTCAGGTTTGCTTGTGGAGCTGGATTTTGTACAAAGCCTGGAGTTAGCAGGCTAAGGAGCTACTATCTTTATTATAGGTGCTATTAATCTGACGAATTAACCTCAAGGCAAAATGTAATAACATTCTCAGTCCAATTTCCGATGGTAAGAGATTTGCCATTACAGAAAGCATCACAAAGGGAGACATATAAATGGCAATTTTGATGGCTGCTTCAAGAGAAAAGTGAGGGCTGACCACCTCCTGCCTCCCTCCTCATTTTCAGTCGCACCAGATTGTATAGGTCTAGAGAGCAAAGACCATTCATTTGAGAATAGAAAAATTTACTGCGATCCAATCTGTATCATGGCCAAGTGGAGACTTGAGGGATGCCAGTCATGTATTCCTCAGGACCTTCATGGCATTGACCAAGAGGACTCTCCATCAGTCCAGGAGAAAGAAGTTCAAGAGGTCAGGTTTGCTTTCTGTTGAGGGTTATTTTCTTATCCGTTTTCTACAGTTTGAATTCCTCCAGGCAGCAATGAACTCTAATGCTTGTCGTCTCCCTATGCAGCCATATAGTTTTCGGGATTTTCTGCCCCGATGCACTCTCCTGAGTTGGATTCGCTCATCAAGGGGGAACAGACCCCTTTTCCGAGGTGTTATGTTCAAAGGGAAGACACGAAAAAGAAAAATAAAGAGAGAATTGACTCTCCATAGACTGGAAATGTGTGCCAGTTTAAGAAAAAAAAAACAGTCTCCCTCATATACCACAAAAACAGTCAATCAGTCAGCTAGAGGGGCATAGTAGCTGTTCCAGGTATTAGAAAATTTATACATTGACTCTGCCTATGTAATCAGGTATATACTGTCCTTATGATGGATGCAATGGACTTAAGCATTGTTTTTATACGTGGTTGAATTTGTATGAATTATTATCAGCTAGTAGTAATATCACAAGTTCAAAGAAACCAAATCCAGCCTGGAATTGATACACCACTGAATGCATTTCCTCCCACCTTCTCCTACTTAAAATTACCGGACATACACTGAGGAGTCTCCAAGTTGGGCTAGTTTATCTGTTTCAGCAGTTTTAAAAAAATGTCAGGTAATAAGACACTGATCAGATTCAAAACAGCCGCAGAACTGAAGCCATCTAAGAGCTATTTTAGAAAACAGAGTTAGAAACATAATTACAAGAGAGACTAATGAAGGGCACCTCCTCAATTTCCCTGTGGCCCTCGCTAAGAAATTAAATCAAGTTTGTACTGCATAAGCATGACTGAACTGCTAGAAATGAGGGAAAGGAAAGATTAAAGTGTTATCTTCTAAACAATAAATACAAAATGAACAGAAAATGAAAAAGGAAGCCATTATAAAGACAAGAAAAGAGAAATTTAATGGATTTGGATTGTATAAGACCCAGCAGGAAGAACTGGTACGAGAAAGAGTCAGGCAAGAGTTTATTTCAAAGGAATTACTCCCAGATTTTGGAACTTGTGTGGGAATAGGTTTCCCTGATATTTCAAGAGTAGTAATGATGAATCTGTTTCTTGAGCCATCATCTGCCAGAAAAGGAAGATGAGCTGTCTCTACGAATAGGTGGGAGATGCAATACAAAACCCGTCAAAATGAAAACAAATCCTTCCATTGGTGCCATTAGGCTCTGCATGAGGCTTTAGCAAAACCAGGTCCCCTCTGATTTTGGGATGAATTTCATGAGAAATCTCACCTCAGATTTCTGGAAACCACAGGAGAAGAGAACTGTAAAGCTAAATCTAGCTGGTGGAACAGCAACAGTATGGTTTGCACAGCTGGGATTCAAAATCACTGCAGTCATTCAAAATGCTAAACACCACCAACCTTCACGTTCCAGAATTGTCCTGCTTGCACAGGGACTGAAGAGGAGGCTAAGAGCTAAAAAGATAACACAGAAGTTCTGCCCATAAAGAAAGAATTATATGTTCTAATGTTTTAATGGAGAAAAGAACAGAATCTGATTTTTGGAGAGTGAACAACTGATGAACAACTCAATTAATTATTGCCGTTTACCGCAGCTGCTTGGAATGACATCAAAGCATTTAACATGAGGGTGCAAACAGCTTCTGCCTTCACCAGGTCATCTCTACTGCCTTGTTGACTAAAAAGAGCAGGACGTGAGCCAAACTGAAGGGGTGTCGCTGAAGGTTTTATAGCTACTACCTAGTAAATCTCTCCTGTATCTATTTTGGTGGGGCTTTACGTGTTATCTGCAAGTTCTGCTAAAGAATAAATTTTCTTGCACAATAAAATGTTCATATTGGCTTGATCTTGCAAGATTCTTGCTGATTTTTTTTTTCATTTAATCCTTGAAAAAAAACAATTCAAAATTTTGAAAATGCAGTCGTTTTTACAAAGGCAAAAGCTGAACAGCATAGACAAGCCGTTTATATCCTGACGGGTATTTGTTCCTTGGTTTTGATGAGTAATTGATCACCTATATCCCATGTTATTCTTTCTGATATCTAACTGGGTAACTGAAACCCTTTAAATGATAAACATGAGAATGGAAAACAATAAGTAGTTAATTCTTCTGTCTGGTTCTAAAATTTAAATTCACATGAAAACATGTGTGTTTGTATCAATGTTTGTTCCCTAACTGTTTTCTATAAAAAACACAGAGCAGCACGGAGATGTTTGAGCAAAGTAATGGAATGTAAGTCTTGAGGATACTTTTTTAGCATCATTTAGCATCAAGGTCCCAAGACCTTGTTTTCTTGCAGTTTCAATCTCACTCACTCTCTGTTCTGTTTTGTTTTGCAAAATCAATTTGCTTTCCAAATACAACCATTGTCAGCACTCAGGATATGTCTATTTCTGTAATAAAAAGAGAAATCAGCACTCAGTTTGAGGAACTTTTGCAAATATGCCTAGAGGGCCCTCTTTAAAAGAGTATGAATCTTTGGCCAACAACGTGGTTTTGGGTTAATTAATGCTACAGACACGTTACGCAAAATCGGGGGGAAGAAATGTCATAGTTGTAGCAGATATCTTTTTTTAACAGATGGGGTCCCATTATAATATGGGCTGTTGGAACTCCCCATACTTCAACCACTAAATCCATTTTCCTGTTACATCCTGTGCTTAATTTAGTAGTTTTAGAATAAATTACTTTTTTCCTACACAGCTTTTATAACCCTTTTATAATGGCATTGCTACAACTAACTCCCTTTTCTTCTCCCTCGTGGGCAATTTTTAATTTTTTTTTTTTCCTGAAAGCCTGAAGTTTCTCTCTCTAGCTGCTTCCCAGTTCCGGCTTTGGAATATGTTCTCTGTCTTCGGTAACAAGCTTATGATCATTAACAGTCTAACATTTATCACAAGTTAGGGAAGCAAAGCTCTTAATCAAAGACACTTGGGCATGTACGTGAAGGTTACCTGGTACATTGTGATAGACGACCCTCCATAGATTCCATAGCTCACCTATTTTACCTATTTCACACCATGATAAGCCTGCCCATCTTATAGATATTAATAATTTAACCTGCTCCATTACAGTTAATATCTCTCTGAGAGATGTGTCCGTTGGGGAAAAATGATACACTCATGAACTTTCTGAAACAATAAAATTGATCGGTTTTTGAGCCAGCTTTTCCTGTGAAGCTAATTCCTGAGTAATTTATTTTCACTGATTAAACCTGCTGTCGGAAAGTCGGAGTTAGCAGATCTACATGAGGAAAGCACAATCAGCTGCATTTGCAGATGGAGCCCAAGCTCTCTGTAGAATCTGCTGGAATTTGCATTGAATGAGATAAATGGTATATGTGTTTGTGTTTACTTACAGGAAAACAGGGAATCAGTCTAATACTTAGGGAGTTCTTTGCATTGATTATCGTGTTCTTCTGATGTTTCACAGAATGCAGCCTTTCATAATCACAAGAAGATGATAATTAGCGAAGTTGCAATTGTATTGATTTTACTGGTTTAGCTGGAGAAGGAAGAATGCTACACTTTCCAGGATGAAAAAAGAAAATGTAGCATTTCTATTGTGAAAAGCAATTACACTTGGCATCAGGTCAGAGTCGCTCTGTAGCTAACATTTGCCCAGTGCTGCGTAACTAACTCATTAAGAATTTGTAAGTTAAAACTAAACTTCTTAGAGTCTAATGAGGAACAAAGGCAGACGAAAGAAATAGCCACAGCAATATACACATATGAAAATAGCGTGCCTGTAATTAGAAACACCACTTCTGGAATGATTTCGGGAATGGAGTCCTGATTCTGGAATCAGGAATGATACTGGAATCAGAATGATTCTGGAATGGAGTCTGATCACAAGGGATGGACAGATCCTTTAGGACCTGAAGAAATGCACAGGCATGGAAACGGAAATCACTGAATAAATACTGGGCAGTAGAGAAATATTACCCAGACATACTTTGAAAGGAAGGGAATCTTCTCCCGTAACATTGTTCTGCGCGGATGTATTCAAATTGCGTTCTGCCAGTCCCTGGCTGTCAGCGCCAACTTTCAGAAAGGACAGTTGTCTGTTGGTTTTAGGGCAGATTTTTCAACTTAATTAATCCGTAATTACAGAAAAAAAATCCACATTGGTTCCTGACCAGATCTAAGGATGGAAAATAGATAGAATTTAAAGCTATTTTTGCACCTTGCTAGCTTGTCTGAATGTAAGTTGTAAATCACGACAGCATAGGACAGCACCATGAGGTCTGCTAAGGAAGTTCTGTTTTACTGACATAACCGTGTATAAGGCACTGGGGAAGTAAAAGTCCTGAAGCTGACAGCATTTACGCGTGCAGTGATTTCTTGGGTACCGAGCCTGTGCTTTAGCTCGTTCCCAACGCCCTTGGTGGACTGCATGTTGACAAGCAGCAACGTGTGTTTCAGGCGCTCTACAAGCAGCCATCTCACTATTACAGGGTAGAAACGTAACACATTACAGACCTTCACCTTTACACGCTGTTTTAAGGAGGCCCATTTACTTCTAGATCCATTTTCTCAGGAAAGTGTATTTCTGTAGGGAAGTATAATCAGCCTTCTTTCATCAAAGATGGATACAGGAACCCCAGAATATTTCCTGGGAGGTGGGAGCTGAGGTTACTCGTACACTGCCATGACACTTCAATCCCAGGCTCTCTACAGCAGAAGAACAGACAACGAGCCTTCACAAAACTGGTATTCAGATTTTTGCAAAATTAAGCAAATAATGTGAGGTATTTCCATCACACCTTTTTTGACCTGGATTTGAATTCAAGCAAGGACTTAGGATGATGCCCCCTGAATTTACAAGCTGTTTCTCTGTTTCTTCTCGTTAGCCTAACAAAATGCCATAGAATGCAAAGTGAAAGCTAAAATACCGTTCAGCCCATATGCCTAATTTTTACACTGAGGATTTATGTGTGAGGTTAACTACATAATCATCCTGTTTAAGGGTGTTGCTGGGTTTGTGAATTAAGACTGATGGCACAGATGAACAGGTAAAGGTCATTCTTTGACACATTAGTTCTTTGTTGATGGACAATTTAACACACAAATACTTTGTATTTTGCATGAAACCTCTTTCATGAAAATCACATCCCACTGCCTGTCTTTATAAATATTAATTCACGAAATGCATGTACTTTGTGTAGCTCCTGACAGCCTCTGTCGTAGAACTGACAAGTTAGTCAAAAAGAGAGAAGTAAAAAAATAATTAAATAAAAGGGCTGTAAAGTCTACTCCAAGGTGTCAAAGGGTGTTAAGATACATATTTAAAGATAGAATTCTACTGAGTTGCAAAGAATAAGGATCAAGTTGAAGACACCGAGACAGATGAAGATGGAACAGTCAGCAGTATACTCAGATCTTAAAATTCACACCGTAGGTGGGAATCCTCCCAAAAGGGCTATGACAAAACAAAACTGCATGCAAGAAATTAAGGATAGAATCATCAAATCAAAACAAACAAACAAAAACCCCCAAAGCCAAAAGCAAAGGATTGTTAGGCAGTTTCTGAAGAAAAGCAGGGACTACATACCAAACGATACAGAGTCTTTGAAAAGAGAAAGTACAAGAAATGGCAAAGGGGTACATCAAGAGATATTGCCAGATTAATGGAAACTGAGATAGGAAGAAGGCATATGTACATAATCAAGGAAATCAAAAGAGATTTTTGAATAGTTGATCTGTTCTGTGAGGAGCTAAGCCGAAAATTTCCTAGCAAGTCAACAAGTACTGAGCCAAACGGAATTCAAAGGGGGAAAGATGCTAGGAAAGATAAACTGCAGAGCCGAAGGAATTGCCAGGGAAGTCTGAGGAAATAACTAAACGGATAAATAGAACCAGCCCTGCTTTTGGGCATAGTACACAATTCCTAGCCAAGCCGTGGTTCCTGCAGACGTGAGGTCAGCGATTTCCAGTGCACAGGAACTCACAAATCGTGCTGGTGAAGGATCAGCAGAAGGAAATTCTGAACCTCAATAAAACATTGTCTTAGAGGGAAACTATTCCCTTAATTCCCATGAAAAGGGACAAGAACTTGCATTTACCCTGCTAGCAGCATGCTAAAAAGCTGATGTGTTTATCAGTGTACTGGGCCCTTCTTTCCTACCTGCTTTGGTCATTCGTTACCCTTTTCATATATAGACCTGAAACTGCATATGTTGTGAAGGGGCAGCAGAGGTTTCCTCTACATGTTAATACAATATATTGCTGCCTGTCCATTGGAGTCCAACACACTTGATCTTGAATTCCAGCCAAGCAACAAATAATTCAAATGACCAATCTCTACTGAAATACTCCTTGTATAACTCCGTGTGTAACAAGGTAACTTACTGTGTATCACAGAGGCACTAGCATCTCTTGAATCGGTGCCTTTTCTTGGGTGCTTTGCCTTTATACTGCAAAAAACAAACACGCAAATCTGATTTCAGTGATTAAGTGATCTGCCCGCTCTGCTTAGCTACTATAAAGACCCAGATTCCTGCCACTGCTCAAAAGAATCTGCAGCTTAGAAGCAGATGCTATAAAGCATTTCTCTTGATTCAGGGAGATCTATATCCACTGTTCTAGAGTATGTTACAAGAAAATCTTTACAGAGCTCGATCATTAATTTCAACAAAAGAGAAAATATATCAGAAGGTAGAGAGGGATTTTTCAAAATGGGAACAGGCAAATATCAGTACAATTACCAGAGGTCACGTATTTCATGGACCTGGCTAAACTTTCAACATAACGCTGGGATTTTTTGTCTGCCTCTGTTAAAACAGTACGATGAGTTTCCACTTGAAGACATCAAAAGGGTTTTATTTAATTTATATTCTTAAAAATCTCTTCTATTGGTGCTCCACACGTTGTAGTGTGGCAGCACACTCCATGTACAGAATATTCTGCTGGAATTTAATCAGTGAACTTTGGCTATGGGATTCACTTTCCATTTCGGTATTACTACAAAGCACCTTTTATATCTCCCTGTCAAAATGGCGTATACACGCTTTTGTCTTTTCTTCGTAATACTTAATCCACATTAGTTTGTTTATTATAGCGGTAACTACCTAGGTTTGAAGAGCATTGACTTCCAGTAACTCAAAAACTAATTTCATTTTTGTGGGACGAAAACAGGGCAGTGCCGTTACTGAGGGCTAAGTTGGCTACATAAATTTACCGACTTTTATTTGAGCAACAGAAAAGTGGACCAGCCCAGAACACCATGGCGTTGAATTAAATTTTTTTTTAGACTCATCACTACACCATAGAAAGCAAGTTAATAACTTCATCATTTCATAATCTAGAGACTTAAGAAAAGACAGCAGAAAAAACCCAAAGCTAACTTGTTATTAAAAACGGGGGGGGGAAAGGATTTTGTGCTTACATTGACTAAATTACAAAGAAAAGTTACTTTAAACATTTTCTTTGGTAGCAGAAAAGTGAAATCTTGACCATGCTGGCTATTGTATTTTTCTTTACCCACAGCATAGTTAAGGCTGGGAGGCAAAGATTTTACTTGAAATATTATTTGTACTTTTTCACTGCACTTCAGGAAATAGTATTGGTCCTTGCGTTTATTTATTTTGATCGTCCTAAGGAGAGTCTACACAGTCATTGCACAAATAAAATCAGCCGGTATGTCCACCAAACATTACCCATTTTCATAACATTTTTTAACAGTAATCAAGCTACACAAAAACTGAAACGCTTCCTGAATCGGAATATGCAGCTGTATGTTTTATGGCTGGCTCTGACGTGAGGCGACACAGGGCAGACTGTCTTACCACTTCTTTAATGAAAGACGTAATGATTGAATCTCTGTGTTGAAATCTCTTGTTCTTTAGAAATTGTTTAGTTGAAATTTTCTGTGGATATGACATTGCTAAGTATTATGCACAATATTTCAAAGCTTCACTATTCAGAATAAAGGAATTTTTGAGAATATCAGGGTGCAGTTTCATAACTGGGTTCATCTCAAGGGGTTATCTAACTTGACCTCCTCCAGCTGTGAGTTTCCTCTTGCTCCTTTGAGCAAGCATTAGTATTCATGCAGTTCTGCATGAATTATCAGACCAAAAATGTAACTTCCAAAAATTAAATGGTTCATTTTCATTTGAATAGTGAAATGACTGGATTTACCCGGTGGGCCATGTAACACTAACAATAACTTAAGGGTAATTATGTGGAAGCAGGATCAAGAGAAAGGATGGGATGGTCCCTTTTGGTAATGGAGCAGGCTTGGATTGGCTTGTCATTGTCTTCTGAGAAAATTTTGGGACAGTCTTTGCATGCTGATTACTTTAGAAATGTGGACTTGTGGTTCAGAGATCTGTGGTGGTCACATCATGTGGCCTTCTTTGCACCTGAGTATGAGAAAGCGATTTAGAAGAATTTCTAGACTTCAAAAGGCAGACTAACCTTTAGAGGTCCTAGTCCAACCATAGAATCATAGAACCACAGAATGTTTAGAGTTGGAAGGGACCTTTAAAGATCATCTAGTCCATCCCCAGGCATGGGCATGGACATCTTTCACTAGATTAGGTTGCTCAAAGCCCCATCTAACCTGGCTTTGCCAACCTATGTATCAAGTACTGTTCAAATCTGCATTCTTGAGAAGTCTTGACTACCAACCATGGAACAGGAAAACCTCAGCTGGAGTTCTCGTGACAATCCTCACTTTTAACGTAGAGTAAATTAAACCCCTTTGTTAACTCTGATTTTTAAAAATTCCTTCAAATAAAAATGTTTACATTTCTATTGTTGATGGAAACATAACCACTCTTTCCTGTTTTTAGATTACTACACCCCAGAAACACCGGTCTTAACTGGACCCAGCCTCTGTTATGTGCCAAATTGAAGTACCTGAGAAGTTCCACACCAAGAAGAACAACACCTTGCACCATCCCAGCCCTTTCTGTAACCAGACTGCTGTTCTAAGCAGAGACAATCACAGAGGTAGTGCATGGAATAACTTGATCGTGGTCTGTTTTTCGCCTTCTAGCCAACTGCAGTTACACTACAAGATGTAGTAAACGTTCTCAAAAATAGAGGTTATGATGTCATTTGAAGGGAAAAGTCTAATACAAATGTATATTCATATGTGACAACTTCTTCCTCGCTCTGCTGTACCAGCACATATGGGTCTAAAAATATGTTTCTTTATCTGCTGATTCAATACCTACATAATTTAGCTCCTTACCAAAATTTCTTTCCTGGGATCCTTGCCAAAAGTTCAAATCCAGAGTGATGATAGTTTTTCTGAAATGATTTTATCTCCATTAAGGACCAAAAAGACTGCACTGGGGAGCTGTCACATAGTCATGCTTCTAGAGCTGTATACGACAAAGCAAAAAGCTTTAATGTCACTATTAACAAATGTACCATCACTCAGCCTTATCACTTCCTGACATCCTGGGACTCCCTCTTTCTAATGTCTTCTTATCTTCATACTGTCCTCGGATACCTATCACTACAGTAGCACCTGCTGCACACCAAAAAAGAATTTAGACCGACTGTCATCGTTCCATTTCTTTTTACTTTTCAAATGTAAATTATCCAAACGTAATGTTTTTCAAATCCTCTCGGTCTAGAACTTTAGGGATGTGTTTGGGGAAGGTTGGCTAGAAGGAAGGCTCGGGGAATAGTGGCTAGAAAGTTGCCAGGCAGAAAAGGACCTGGGGGTGCTGGTGGATGGCCAGCTTAACATGAGCCAGCAGTGTGCCCAGGTGGCCAAGAAGGCCAACAGCATTCTGACTTGTATCAGGAATAGCGTGGCCAGCAGGAGTAGGGA
>VWZL01000356.1:0-48090 GCA_013396915.1 Stercorarius parasiticus | reverse complement strand
CATGCTCTAGTGACAGAGATTGTAGGGGGTTTTTTTGTGTGTGTATGGTTGGACTTGATGATCTCAAAGGTCCTTTCCAACCATGAAGATTCTATGATTAAAACCCATCTCTGGTCCATCAGGAAAAATAATGACTCCTGCTACAGTGGGTTCCATGGAGCTGAAGTACCAAAAAAAAAAGTGATTTAACATTTGGATTTGTGAAAATAATATTTAGTTGATTGTAATGTAGATTATATGAGTATAATTTCACATGCAGAGAGCAATGAGTCAAGTTACGAAAGAGGTTTGAAAAATAATGAGACTTTGCCTCAACATATATTATTCATTCTGTAGATATTAATACTTGTCTTCAATAATTCATGACCTGCGTTCGCTTTTGCGGGATCCCAATGTTTTCTGACACATTCTCACCCCGTGGCAATGGAGGGATGAACAGAACAGAAGCTCACATGTGGAAGGTTACTGATTTTTGTAACATTGCAGACCTGAGCTGCCAGTTTCCTCTTCAGGAAGAAACCATTTGGAGCCTTTAGACAGTTCACTATGTATTTCTGGTAATACCATAGGGTCTTTTAACACCAGTTTCTGTAATGATTTATCAGAGCTAAGAGATTACAGTTAGTTATGAGTGTACCACCACTATTTTTCTTCAGAGCTATCACCTTAATTGCATTTTTACACAATGCGTTCTTGGTTTTTTTGGAAGCGAAGGTGGTTTTTACTATGTGAACACAGTTTGTCAGGGTGCAGCGGCTGTGGTGTGGCAGGAGCTGTAGATCAAGCCAGGCTTGAGCACCAGGCAGCTCCTGGGGACAGGGGCTGGCTGCAGCGGGCTCTGGGACCTCTCCCACCGGGAAGGTCCCTGGAGGGGAGAGGATGTGCTTGGGACCCTCTCACACTTCACCAGAAAAGTTTCTCTTTTAATTAAAAGTCCAATACTGAGCATTAGGGTTCGGGAATTAATATGCCAGTATCAAGACAACTTTCTTTTCTCTTGCCCTTGTTCGTGTCCCTCGCTGCCCCCTCACTGCACCATGCTGGACCATTCCACCCTAGGGCAGAGTCTATAAACCCCCACTTGTAAGTAAGGATGCCTGTGGTGTGAATACAAAAGGATCCAAGCTTCTATGTTAAAAAAATCATAATTTTTAAACCAGCAGCATCATTTTTGAGCAGCTGTGGGACAGGATGGTGAATTTTAGCATTACTCTCATGAAAGATGGATATGGTTCATTCTACCCATTCATCTTTTTGAACGTTGCTACAGTGGCTCATTTTACCCATTTACTTTGATGCTGTCAGGACTAAGGGAAAATTTCTGTTCCAGAGAAGCAGAATTGAAGGGAATTAGGTAACTTGTAGGCATTGCCAGGTTGGAATGAAGGGCTTTTCAAGGACCATCAACTTATGAATAGGATTACCCTGGATGCACTGGTGACCAGACATATTTTTAGCCTTTGGCAGAAGAGAATGGAACCTCTGAAAACAGCATGACTGCCACTCATAATGAAAGAATTAATGTCAGGAAACTAGAGAAATGTTCCGAACATTACAGAGGAGGAGCTGAAATTTTTGGAGAAAGGGACAAGGAGATAGGCAGTGTCAAAAGCAGAGACGTATTTTTAATTTTGTTTTTTCCCTTCTGATTTAAGGATCCTAAAATAGCATGTTCCAAATGAGTAATAAATGTCAGGTTGTTTGCAAAAGTCTGCCTGGTGCCGCTGCGCGCTTGTGTTGTATCGATTTGGAAAGAAAGAGTTTCTAAATACAGGCTTATGTTCATTTGAAGCAAGCTGGGGCTCCTGGTGAGAAACCGGGCTGTGAACTGAGCAACAAGTTATGAGAAGCAGTGATTGCCTAAGATTTAAAACTGAAATGATGCCCCTGCCAGAGAAAGGATTGGCTGATGTCAAAAAGAGCAATCATCAAAAAGAATTTTAGTGTGGTCTTAAAATCCTACCTCCTTTTACAGCAACATTTAACCATTACTGTTGACTCGTGAACTAATCTCTGTATGCTTAAAGCTAATAATGCCTGGGATCTGCTAAAATCTGTGCTACAGCACAATTTTCTAGGCTTGACTGCATTTCTTTCTCAAGAGGTTGTAAGTCAGCTTGAAACACCTCTTCCAAACGCAATGCCACTCTTAGTGCCAAGCTCATGAGACTAGGTAGCATATAATATCTTGTACATGTAGATAGGTGATTAGAGTTTAATGATCTTATGGTTTAAATAACTTCACTAAACAAAATCCATGCATATTTTTAAATATGTTTCACAGTGGAATTATTTTTAAGCCTTACTAACAAATTTGGTTAGACTGGCTTAAAACAAAGGAAAAGTGAAATCACCAAAAAAATGACAAAATTAGAAAGAATTTTAACCCCCATGAGAACTAAAGTTTTAAAATATTTTCATCAGCTTCTGTTCATCTGTCTTTATTTTTGTATTCCTGAATACCATGATACTTAACCATATCACCTTATATAGGTATCTCATAAAGCAATTTATCGCACCATAAAATCTGTACCAAAAATAGACAGGATGACCTCCTCTCTGAAAATGCTGTTCTCTCTACACTGACTATAAAGGGGGTAGTTGACCCCCCAAATTGACCATCCCTAATTACACAACATATGAGATGACAAATTGAAGTGATAAGAATACCATGTTGGATCCAGATTCTTGGACAAACATTCAGAGCTAGGGTTTTTTAGGATTGCAATTTCTAGCGAAGTCAACAGGGCTTAAATGAAAACTGCTTCTCAGATTGGCCCTTTTTATACCTGACATCAGTATATCAATCCTTCCCCATTTCTTCTCTGCCCTGCCAATATAGGTATAAACTTCCTGGACCAGGACTGTTCCTTATTATATAAACACCATATAAGACAGCAGCACTGATTTAATTTTATTCTCTAAGAGCTGTTTGTAATAGGATTGATAAATAGTGCTAACAATAGAATGTATTATGTATTTTCACGTTATAGTCATTAGCTTATTAGCTGCTGTACAATCTCCAGTCTGCCACAAGTGCAAAAGTCAAGTGTAAAAAAACTGAATGAAGACTTAAGACTGGGTTTACTCTGGATTTTTGTAGCATAGAAAAGGAATAGGTATGTACAAAGATTATTTATAAAGTAGAAAAATGTTCTAGGGGAAGAGACTCCACAGAATTTCCTGTGAAAGTCATCTCGTAAAATAGCATAAGAGGAATATAATTTTCTGTTATATATCAGCCGACTTTTCCACAAAGATCATTAAAATATATGTTGGATAGTGCACAAGGGGACGAAAAGATAGAAACATTTTAGCAAGTGTTAAAGCATTTTGGGTAGGTTGCTTTGTTTACTGGTGCACTTTCAAACATGTTAAAGGTTAGAAACACCGGGGAGAAAACGCCTACAAAACTTTTCCCCTCCCTTCTCACCGAGTCCCACGAACACGAAACGCAAGCGTTCTTCAGTGTATTTTTAAAACATATTCTTACTCGAAAAGTCAAAGGCCTTTTTTTAAATAGTAACAACATCTTAAGAAACCATTCATTGACACAGATCTGAGGGGTCTTAGTGAGGAATTAAGTTACGAATACATGCAAGAGGCTTTGCTCTAAAAACATTAACAGCCCTGAGCCAAGATGCACAGAGTAAATACTGAAAATGTGCTTACTATAATCTGTAGCTTCTAATACGGCAAAGAACAGGCATTTCCTAGCTTTATTCTTGCAGCCACACTCAGTGTAAATCAGCAGAGTAACGTGGCTTGTTTGTGCTCCTTTTTGTAGCAGTGACTGGTGTTTTATATCCCACTGATCATTAAGTATAAGGTACCAGAGGTGGATCTCATAAAAAGAAGTAATAAGGATGTGTTTTTCCTGTGTGGAACAAATCCAGATAATTTAAAACCCCAACGTGTTGCTTGCACCTGCCATATGTAGTTTCATGACTGAGCAGAAGCAGCCATTTATAATTGGATTAGAACTCATTAGAGCAGCATTTGTTCCCGTCTTCTTTCAGGGATTTGGACCCTGAATCCCAGGGCTTTAGTTAAACCTCTCTGAGAGATTCCCTCATGTCTCCTGAGCCACTTCTGACCCGTCACTTTAAACTCTCTGTACTTGAGCATGATTTTCCCTTTTGCAAAAGAGAGGATCTTGGTTGTTGCTGCGTATTTTGTTATCATACAGGCCTCTGCCCATAACAGAATAAAGATTACTGGGATTTGTTTGTTTTTTTTTTTCACTAGATGATAGAAAGTTTGAGTTGCACACAGCATATTTGCTTCCCTTCTGGATTCCAGAACTGATGATTTGCAGCTGGTGTGACAGTAATGTGTTGTAGGATCTTCCAGGTCGGTTCCCCTTCATTCGATGGATCCTTGCCACTGTGTGCTACAAATTCCCATACCATATGGAAGTTCATCTCAGCCAGAGGTATCTTATTTTATATCCCTGTGTGTCTTCTGCTTTTCTTAGATTGTATAGGCCCTGCTCATCTGTAGTTACTAAATTCTAAGTAGAATAGATACGTATTGATCAACAGGAGATATAAAGTAATCCTTACAAACTTTCTCTTCTGTTACTCAGCCCAGTTTTTGCTGCAGTTATGTTGCCATACAGTAACTAAGCTGTTTGCACAAGGTTAGATGGAAAATAGGAATTAACCTGTGTGCAGCACTGGAACTTATTTGCCTTTTCCTGGTCTACTTCTTGGCTCTTCTTCACTAGCGAAGGCATCCTCCTTTCAGAAGTGAACCACTATAAAACCACAACATAGGAAGCACAAATGTAAATAAAGAGAAACGTTTCTTTTTTACAGACTTCAAATAGTCACACCAGCTGCCTCAGACATTTATTTTAGCATTCACACTCTCGTTTGGTCAACAGGTAAATTCAGGAAAAGGGATTCAGGGAAGCAGAATGTGAATGAATGATAGCTCTTAGCCTGGTGACTGGACAAACTTGTTAGACCATCTGTGGTACCCCTTGCATGGTTTTGTGGAAGAGTGGATGGAGTCAGCAAAGGATCATGTCACAGCAAAAGGCTCTGAAATGTATCCAAGCCAGCCCCAGTGAGCAACCTGCTCCAGTGGAGTGATGAGCTGTTTCTGCAGTTTCGGAACCTGAAAGCCTGAATCGATACATAGGCATTTACTGGTCTCAGTATTGCAGTTGGTGGCTGAAGCTGCATCCTCATTCACGGATGAGCACCAGCAGCGTGCTCTTGGAGAGAATCTCCTGATCGTTTCCATTTACCCCATTGTGGTTGATGTCACCGTGTCTCAGAGTACAGAAACTGAGTTTTGTTTGGATGAAACTAACTGGAAGATCCACCTAATCCGGAAACTGGAAACGGATCTAATGAGCTTTTTAGTAAAAACTCATTAATGAATGCCCTCACACGCATTCAGTTCAGGGCAGTAGCCTAGAAACAGGCTGGAACAATCCCCTCAAATATATATAACAGACATCAAATGCTCAGCGCCGTTTCAAGCTACATCCCCACTCCCAGTAGGCTGCGCTACCTGTTAGCAGCTATACACACGCAACACATACAAGTAAGGATAAGGATATTGCCCTGTTTTCAAAACTTTCCCCCAGGGTGTCCCTCATGAAAAGAACTCCAGAACAGCTCAAAGATAAACACAGATGTTACAGTGAGATTTTGCTCTGCTGGGATCCCCTTTGTTTACCACATAACTTGTTTTTCTTTTGCAGAGGCTCCACTGACTTAATCACAGCTGAAAGCACAGCACCTTAGCCCTAAGATTTTCCAGTTCTGCCTGATCCTGAAAGGAATAATTTGAGAGTTTCTGAGCTTCTCTTTTTTGCTCAAGAAATGTCATAGGAAATATAAAATCATTTCAGCATCTCACCAAGTTCCCACCTCCCTTTCATTTTTGAAGTGACCCCAGCATTTAGCTACACGGTCTTGCTGAGGTAAAATGTAGCTTCTGCCAGCTCCTTCTCTCTTTGGGACATTATTCTACTCATTTGATGACAGCCTTCAGAGTTTTTACCACTATGCCATGACTCAAAATCTGCTTGTTGCAGGGGCAGCCTCCCGTCTGCTTTGCTATTGGCACGCAAAGTCAACTTACTACTAGAAGTAAGGGCTGGGGGATGTTGAAAAAAGAAAGGAAAGCTGAATGTTTCACTGTAATGCCCCTTTCATTAGACGTGAGGTCATTTGCTGTGCAAGCAGTGAAACTGTGCCTATTCTCCGTGTATATGCCAAGACCTGCCAACTTGGGAAGACGCTGGTAGTTCATAGAGAAATCACTGTTTCGGTAACGCTGATCAGAAACTCTATGTTTCTGTGGAAAATANTTTTTTTTTTTTTTCCCTGAGAAGCAAAATGTTTCTACTGTTTGGCATTAGAGAAAAAAATAAAAACAGATTTCCCAGCAATTAGATCCTTTCAACGAAGAAATTCATTGAATCTAAAACCTGCATTTTCCAGTTTTAATAGAGACTTTTCAACCTGCTCATTTCAACTATTTTTTGAACATACAGGAATTTAAAAACAAAACATTAATGTTTACTGCAGTTGTATTTTGAACACCTATAAATGACAACTTCTGCTTTACATTTTTACAGATCTATTAAATGCATCCTATCATCCTATCTTTTATAAAAAATGGCTTCCAGCTGTGACCCAAGCTCTAAGATTGCTTAGCACGTATAAACACCTTGGAAATAAGGGGATATTTTTGTTCATGTTTCACAGTTCAACCTTCTGACTGGAGAAGGTCACCCAGAACTCAGCACCGTGTTGGAGTTTCTCGACTCCCATGAAAGGTCATCGACTTGCCTGAAGACACGCGGGTTACTGGGGAGAGAACCCAGATCTTTGGGACTTACCAGTTACGGGAGAGAACAAAGAACGCAGGTTTTTAACCATAAGTTGAAATAACACTGAACGTCATTGCTGCCTTTGTCCTAATGATGGCAATACAAAATGCAAGCTCTTGACAGTAGGTATTACAGTGTTTACCATGACGGCTTGTATGACAAAAGCTATTTTACTACAGACGTGTTGCAGGAAATATATTTAGAATTACGCAGTAAATAACAGTAAATGAAATAATAGATAGCTTTCCCACACGGCAGGGCAAGGTTTGATTAATTCAACAATTTGAGCTATTACTTTCATAATAAGTGTACAAGCAAAGTAGTGTGTATAATACATTCTGTAATATCAGGTATGTTATTTAATATTTATGCAATTCTTTTAAGGATTACAAGCGATCCTTACAGGGCGAAGAACTCTAGAGGCTACGGTGCATTGGTTAGGAACTGGTAGCTTCTTCTCAATTTAGACTGTGATGGCTTTGTGTGCCTTTGAAATTGATGTTCTCCTCAAAGGAAAAAAGAGCTTCAAATGTTCTAAATTTTAAAATGTTAATATAAATACTGCATGGTGTCAGTCTAAAACAGGTGCCCACTCTGCACAGGACTGTGGTTTTGTTTATGTCTGATCTCTTGAACATCAAAAGTGTCAAACTGTCGTGGAAGGGACTTTATAAAAGAGAGCTGGATTGAGTCAATTAAAATTGCAAAGCATAATGGCAATATGCAATTACATCTCAGAAGCTGAACTTCAGACTCTCTTCTCTCTCTCATTTTTAGCGACATGTATCATTATCATCTATATAGAGCTACATTTTTTTTGAAGAAATACCTGATTTTTGATGCCTCTGGTTTTTTTATTTCTTTATTCAAGGCACTTTACATTTCAAAGAATGAATCAGGCACTTTAAACACCCAGACTGGCTGGTTGTACGCTTTCTGAGCCTTATTTTCTGTCTCTAGATACAAAATAAGTTGCTGTAATAGGTTTATTGGCAAGAAGGAAAACTCACACAGCTTTAGCCTCGTTTTTCTATTCTCTTGACAACAGCTTAGCATTGCTCTGATTCCATGGAGAGCTTGAAAGACATGAAAAATTTAAAAGAAGCTGTAGCTCCATGCCACAATTAAGAAACACGGATTTCTCCCTTGCAGAAACTTGTGCTGAGGACTCTTTTCCATGATGTGTCCGATGCAAAGACGTATGCCCGTCTTGTAACTTACTGTTGGAGGACAAAAGGAGGACTCAGATCCCCCACTGATACCTTCAGAGCTGGAAACCCGTGAACTCTTCCTTTCTTTCAAAAACCCTGCTCTGCGTGACTTTATGAAAGTGCTTTGGATATAAATTGAAACCGGGCTAATTTGGCTTACCGTTACTACAGTGTCTACTTAGACAGCAGGTAGCAGAGTCTCGGTTTTTCAAAGACTCAGTGCTCCAGCACAGCACTTGCCCCTCAAATTATCCCTGGTAAACCAAAGTTACAAATTTCTCTTTCTGTCAGGTCTATGGAGCTCATACAGTTGCAGAAAACTCTTGGGCCCTCGTTCACACAAAGGAAAATGATGATCTAATATCCAGTGTTCATGACCTACGAATACTTGCAGATGAAAAAATGCACCTTTTATACCTTTAAAATGATTGTGTTTGTTTCACAATATTTGCTGAACCTTTCCATTACTATCTTTTCCAGGTTTACAGTAAACAGAGATTATGCTTTTTTTATCACTCTAGTCATGTAAATTTAAATTTAAACCTGATAAACGTAAACTGTAATGCCCTTCTCAAAAAGTCGCTAATCAGATCATCGCAATAATTAAATTATGCAATTGTTGTGATATAAAAACACGACAATAAATAAGTGGGAACATTGTCAGTGCTTTGGAGACCTCTGAAGATTCCCTGGTTCGCCAATGAATAAATAGCTTGTCAAACTGCAGCTAATGCCTTCGTATTAAAAATATCTATACATGTACATTACAACAAATATACCATGAAATATTAACTTCACGGTATATTCAGATGCTTCCTTTAAAAGCAAAGAAATACCAAACCCACACAACGTTTTCTGGGCCAGGATCTAAAGGAGCTAGTCCTGAAAGAAGTGATGGGAATTTTCAGCCTAAATCCATGGACTGCAAACAGCGCTGCAATAAATCACAACCTGATTCCCTTGTTCAAAAGTAGCTGCCTCCACTACACTGCTAAACCTTTTGTTTGCTACTGTAAACCTAAAGAACTTCTTTTTTCACTGCCTCTAGCAGGAATTAGAGACATGGCCTTTCAACTGCTCTTTACTGTTGCAGAAAATTACAAAGGAGGACAAGTCATAGTCACTTCAGAAATAATGAGAAATCGGGGTTATTTTTGGATTATATTGATGTGAGAATGCTTTGACATTTTTGTACCACTATAAATCTAAACTTCGCTCAATTCTAGTTCTTGAGCATGGAAAGGGGCACTCCTATTAACTGTGTTAACACCAGCATTAAAACATCAGCTGGTAATTTATCCCCTTTCTCCATCAAGGCCTACACTGCAGTCCATAAGTATGTTTTGATTTTCTGGAGTGAGAAAATGGGTCTGGGAAAAGGTGTAACCCTTTGAAGGAGGAAAAGAAACCAAAAAGATTGGGGAAGGAGAAGAAAAGGGAAGAATCAGAAGAGACATGGAAAAAGAGAATCAGGAAATCACAGGGGACTGAAAAGTAAAAGTAACTGAACTTGTCGTTTGACTCCAAGAATTCATTCATTCAATTTATTCCACCTGGGTGTAGGAAACTGGGATGGAATGCCAGTGTCCAAAAACACTATCTCCAAATTTCAAGAATGTTGAGCAAAATAGGGATCCGCAGTTTTGGAACCACTTAAAAAAAATAATGTGTATTTTTCATTATTTTTACTAAAGTTAGCTTTCTATTTTGGCACACACAAGTAATGAGTATTTCATGTCCGCTGTTTAGAAAATACTCAGTATTTTTTACTAGCAGAAAACAAGACAAGATGATATGAGTTCTAATAGTCAACTAGTAAGAAAATTACAAGACTGGAAGACAAAATGAGAAGACTGAGGATCCTGAGAAAGGGAAATTCTTTTAGGAATTTTAATAATGAGAAAGCAGTCTGATGTGTTCAAGTATTCTTTTTTGTCGTATTCAACACAAATCTAGCATAACTGATTACTTATCACATTCATACATTATCATTAACAACACTGGGGACCAAAGAGGGATGAATTATTCAAGTAAAAATTGTATAAATAGACGGATGAAGACATTGTTTTTTCATATCTTTCTCTAAAAGTAGCAATTCTCTTTCATTCTTAGTACTCTTTTGAATAAAAAAATTCAGTAGGAAGAGGAAAAAAAAAAATCTCTACGGTGAAAAATATAATGCAAGCTATTAAATAAATGCTACATAAAAGGTGACTTCCTATGCAATCTACACAAATGCTTCTGGAAGTCTAGAGCCTTTCCCTGAATATTTAACGAACCTGCAGTTCTCTAAGTTCATAACCCTTGTGTACAAACTAATAGCAATTACTCAGTACAAAGAATTGCCTTAATTTTATTTAAACAATCTGCGTGGAGTAGCATCTATCACCATAGCAACAGAATACTTCATGTAAAAATTTAACACAACTTACATAAATCACCCACAGATCAAGCAACTACTGGGAAAAATTGCTCACTGGATTAAGAGAGATGAAACGTGTACATGTTTCTTTTCTTCTATCTTTCTGAAGTCATTTTCCATTTCCAATTATTTCTACCCTCCTTTCGGTAAAAGAGATCATCTTGCTTTCCTTTGGGATCCGGTCGCATATTAGTTCTTAATTTGCATCTACAGAGTTACACTTCTTCCTGCTAGGCCGTTTCTAAAACGAGCTGGTATACCATTAGGTAAGAAACCACAGCAAGTATTTTAGCACCAACTAAAATCACATTGATACTTGCTCATATATCCTGCTAGAATTTAGATGCTTATGTGGTCTAAATTGAATTTCAGCTCTTAGAGTGATTTCTTTACACAGCAACATTCTCAGCAGGTAAAAATAAAATCCACTGAAACTATCACCAGATGAGATGTTGGAAACGAGGCAAAAATGTTCCATCCACCCAAAACCAAAGTCGAAACACCCTTTTATTCCACACCTCTAATACAGAAAAATAAGCATCATGCATTCAAAACTAAATCTTTTATTACTGACACGCAAAATAGAGTTTATAGCATGATGTGTTGTACAGTTCTTAAGTTTTCAGTGTCACTTCCAAGACCATTTAGAGGTAAATAACTTCTTAATTTTTCACTTCTGCTTTTCCTCTAGTACTCTCGTGAAAAAGAATTATAGTTTATAGAACACAGTTGCAGCAAAATATTTCACGTTTCATATAATGCCTAAGTGGTTATTCTGCCAACAGAGGAAATAAAATTAATTGAACTTGAGAAAAAGTAATGATACTTAATGATATTCAGGCTCAGCTATGACTTGAATATTTCATATTGGATCATCTGAAATTCGTGATGTATTTTTAATGGATTTAAGCAAACACACACACGTGTACTTCACATTATATTCCTGAAATAAAGATTGACCCTACACTTTTTCATGCTGAAGGCTTCTATTAGCTACCTAGCAACACATAGTTTCTGTAATTCACTATACTGAAGTGAAATCTTGCTTTGCCGCACCCAGTTACAGAGACTGTACGTCTCTGGAAAGGGAAATCAGTTTCCAAAGTAAAAGAAACACAGAGTCTCTGTCTTCACTTCTGATACGAACAACATAAATTTTAATCCATCGTCATTAATGATTAAATATAGCATTTACAAAGAATTACACAGGAAGCATGGCATATCCTCTGTCTGCCTCTATTCAAATAGAAACTGTGATGCCACTCAACATGCCCTGACACAGTGCCCACAACAATCAGACTATAAAAAAAAGGTTTTATTTAAAGGAAACATATGAGATACTGAAATACATTTTTCCCTTACATCTACACTTTATCTCAGTTTCCACCAACTTTCTGCTACTTTCTCAAGTGCTTCCATGAGTACATGAATTAACTCAACTGTCCCTGACTCCTTCACCGTCACCTTGACCCACTCAGGCTCCTTTTCTTGGAAAAATTTAACAGCTGCATTGGTTTACCAGTATATGCCCCACCAAAAAGACTACTCTTTTTTCCACAAATTATTCTGCTCTGTGTTTCACTTTCCACCATGTTCAGAGGCTGACAATCATTCATCTGGAAGAAAAACAACCATAAAAAAAAAAAAAAAAGCCAACACCGAACCATTTTGGTTTATGGTCACTAAGCTTCCTATGTACTCAACAATCTTTTGGCGTTTTTTTGGTTGTTTTTCTTTTTTCTTCTTCCATCCACAAGGAAAAGAAACTACTTTCCCTAAGAGTGAAAAAGAAAACACAGCTAACAAATTCACAGGACTTTACAGGGCGGGTTTTTATTAAAGCATGCAGTGGCTTCATAAACTAATTTGGAAATACCACATCACAGACTACACAAGTTTGGGGAAAAAACCCTCTTTACAACATATATCTCAATGACAAGTAATGAGGCATCAAATTATCTCTAGCCGTGGTTCATATCCCTATAGACCATTATTGATGTTTTAACCTTTGAGCTATTCTGTGCCTAATCCCATTTCAGAAAGGACTTCAAAACTTAGATCAAAAGACAACAATATATCTACAAGTAAGCCATTTCAAGGGGAAAAAAAAGTATAATAAAATAGCAGAAATATATCAGCAGAATCAGAAAGAGGCATCAATGTTAAGCACCTTAGGCACTTTTCACATTACATTAACTTACATCTGAAGTTTTCCGTAGAAGTGTGCTATAGAGAAATATGCTACTCTACTATGAAAAAGAGAAAAAACACTGCCAAAGAGCATAAATTGAAACTATTTTGATATAGCTTCTTGTAAACAAAAAATAGTTTCCCATTTCCAACAATCCTTCAAATTCTATTTTACCTTATACATTATACACTGACTTCTAAATGTGAAGAAAACAGCCGCACAGGATGATATGTATCCTGAAACACCATTACTTCTGAGCACTGCTTTGTACCTTATGCAACAGAAAAATCTTGCGTAAGAACAGCAGTTGAAGGATACAAGGTGAGTCTAAATTTCTGTCAGTGTTACTTGCAATGAGTTACAACGCTTTCATATGAATACCATTTGAATTCCATGTGCTATAGGCAGATAATGCCTGGGTGTTGTTTTCAAGGGGGACTTTTTTTGTTCTGTTTTTAAAATTTCACCACATCTATTTAGCTACCTACTTGCACACTTACCCCTCTACTTGTGCACTTATCAGAAATGGGGCATTTTGTATAAGCAGTGTACTATGCATATGTATAATTTAAATTCCAAGAATGTGGCCTCCTCACCATGAAGTATTTTATTAAAAAAAGGGGGGATGGAGGGGATTTTTACCATGCTAGGCTAACAAAGTTTTTCCTGCAAGCATTTGATAACAAAGTTGAGGTGGAAGAAATAATGTTGAAAATTTAAATTAAAAACTTTAAAATTTAATACATAACTGTTTCCATCAAACACATGTTGCTTTGAAAACCCCAACAATCTGGAAGCTCAAACTAGCTTTAATGAAGAACCAATCAAACATTCACACCACTAAACTATTAAAGCCAGTTTATTAGCTAAAGATACCTGAGGTAATTAGCTACTTGGTACGACCTAAAATTCAAACTTTTTAAGCTATATTTAGTGAGTCCTTAAAGTCCTTAATAACTAGGACTTAAAAACAAAAGTGAGGAATTGTGATAGAAAAGATTATATGAGAGATACTTTGTAACAATAGTACTAAGGATATTAATTATTCCTTTTTATTGACGTATTTGATATTGTCCTAACAAAATGAATAGAACCATTTTATATTATTGCATTTGGATTCTGAGTCGGTGCAGGGGGATAAGAAAGCAAATTCCTTTTTTATCCTTTAAACTGGAAAACAAGCCTGCACTTAGTTTCTCTGTGAGACTTAATACTCGAAACATTCGTCACGTAAGTTACAGCCATTTGATTATAAAAAACACAGTGTCATACAACAATAGTGCATTACTCAAGAAATAATTTGTGATCCTTTTCAATATCTTTTATCTGAAAGGTCACAGTGACTAGAAGCCCAACAAAGATGACCCCTCTAGCACGGGAAGTGAGTCCATCAGGGCATGGAGTATATGGACACTTACTTTTTTGAATCTCAAAGACCTTTAAATGGGGAATAAGTTCCAAATCACTCTGCTGAGGCAGTGCACAGGGCGCTTTTAGGCTATTAGGGCTTTTAGCTCAAAATCCCAGGTGCCTCTATGTCCAGACAGAGTATTTGTGGATGGCTGGCTTGGTCTTTCCTAGCTATCTTCCACCCCGGCTGCCACCTCCCAAACTGCATCACTCAGGTTCTCACCCTGTGTCATCCGAAATCTGAGTTTACCTCCAAACGTTGCTGACAGATGATGCCAGCAGTATGTTCCGTGACAACTGCACAAGCCAGATCCATGTCAGCCAAGTGACTGTTCTCCATCTCCACCCCTGTTACACAGAATTGCTTCCACCGCATACTCCCTCTTCAAAAAGGTGTTTAGGCAGAGGAGTAATTGCAGTGAAGCTTTTATAAAGCAGTATTTACAGGCCTACAGCTATGCTTCTGCCAGAGCATTCTTGCTAAGTAAATCCCACAAGACATTAAAGCTGCGAGATAAACATCAGTGGTTTTAAAACTAAATAAACACAGCAAATCATTGTGAAAGCTGATTAAGGAAAGTAAAAAACATGTGACTAGCCCTACTAATGATCACTACTAAACAGCAATAAGAACTATGCTGTTCAGCAGTAAGGTTTTCTTTAAACGTCTGATAACTTACAAAGTCAATATAAAACTAGACTTTTCGGATATTCCCAAGATTTCCAGGGTTTTAATTCTAAAGAAGAAAGCTTCTTTAGTGAAACATTAATGGGTTCCTGAGGAATAAAAGCGTTGAAAATGATAATAAAAGCTACCCACAGATTGCCTAAGAAAGCAATAAAACTTCCATTCCTTACAGTTATCATTGTAGCTACTGCTACCTTTCTGAAACAAAACAAGCACACTTAAAAGGACCAGTTCCTGGCACCCTCTAAAGCTGAACACCCCAACTTACTAAGTCAACAGCAAAGCTTTCATGAATGCCATAAAGACAAGGACTCACTCATGTTCTTCCTTATATGCGTTTGTGACTGGAACAATTCTGCCGACACAAATCTAAATTTATGAATGAACCAAAAGGGAAAAAAGCATAACGCAAAATAACCTCATACACCCTCTTCAACCTGTACACCCATATCCCTTTAACACCTATCTTGTACCATCAAGAAAGAACAGGCCTTTTACTTATTGCAGTGTAAACAGAGAGTACAGATAAAGCACAGCCTCTGATTCCTACAGGGAGGCAGATAGGTGTAAGACAGAAAGGCAGGAAGTGCATGGGAATGGCAGCTAAAATCATGATAGTCTCATGGATTTGTTTGTTATTTAAATTCTTTTTTTTTTTCCTCCAGTGTTCTGCTGCAAGGGAAGAGTTGATTATAAAAGTGACACAAGCATGCAAGCCTTGAATTAAATAAGCCATCAGCAAGGAGGATGGTATTAAGAGTGAAAACCTGCAGGCAGTGCCTATGAAACAATATCCTAAAGTCGTAAGGGGGAAAAAAAAGTCCCTAAGTCAAAATAAAACAGCTGCATAGAAGCAGATGATTAGTGCGAATGCGAAGCAGGTTACAATAATAACTTGCAGTGCTCTGAGGGACCTGCTTCTACCAGCAAATATCCACCGCATGCTGGCCTCTTAGTTGCGTCCTGGCAACGTGCAACACACATAGAAACTGAAATGGTTAAAACAAAGTATGTGCCATTCTGCATTTTATTCCAAATCAAGTCCCTAAGTAGGTATTATTAATCCAACTTTTCTAAATATTTATAAGTTAAAGCACAGACACTGAATAGATTTACTTAGACTTCATACTCATAAGCGAGAGCTGTAATTCTGTAATTTTTTTTTCTTCATTATCCATTTAGCACTGATTAAGGGAGGGGCGGACCAAACAACACTTAATTCTATGAAGAAACACTGACATTACAATAAGCCTCAAAACGTGCCAAAATAATTTAAGCAAACCAGCTTAATTTTAGCTTTTTCCCCTCTATCTTGACTAAAGAATCATTTTTAATAAATTGGAATGTCAGCTTAAACAACACAAAAAAAACAGTTTTCAGTCCTGACGGGGCTCAGTTACTAAGGTGAATACTGGAGTTCTGTTTTTAAATTGTATGAATGTCTTAAAAAAAAAAAAAAAGGAAAGGTATAAGAAAATGCACAGACTGCATATTTTTTTAATAAACCATTAAACTTCTTAAAAAACTGTTGTTAGCTACTGTTACAAGAACAATTCTAACACTGTCTTTCACAAACAAAAAATACTTTTTCATTAAATTATAAATTATTGTAAGTTAGTGAAGTACTATAAAGCACTTCACATACAAAAGAAAACGGATTCTGAGACACAAAAAACACCTGATAAGGTGATACCGAAAACATTCGATTTACAGCCTTAAGAAAGCACAATGAGAATTTTCAGAGTGTTCAGTGATCAGAAAAGCTCAGCAAAGACATTTTCAAATGCTACATTGGAATGCATTTGTTTTAAGTAGAGATCAAACCACATGTGTTTGGGACTAGTAATGGAATTTTTCATTATCATTCTACTGACTAAAGCCCAATTCAATTTCAGAGCGTGCTTAAATTTGGGCACATAAATGCTCCTTTTGACTTCAAAGTATGGATTCATGTACTGAACTGCTTCCTGATTGGGGAATCATGTCAGTTTTGGCGAAGATAAAACTGCTGTTCTCCAAAGGTATTAAACAGTAACACTTCGTCCCATTCACACTGAAAAATATACCTAGAGAAATATCTACCTACACTGTAGCACATTAGTGGTATCATGGATGGGGATGATTTTGTAAGAAAATTAACTGATATTGAGCTAATTCCTGGGAAATACTACAGCGGTTGATACCCACTTTCTCACTAATAGTGGATGCATGAAAATGGATCAGGTGGCTCTTCCCCTCGATTAAAAAACTAGACAGGGATGCACAGCTACTTCTGTGGAAAATGAGTAGTTTGGCCAAGGGAAGGGGTGCCCTCCATGCCTCCTTTTCCCAGAGCACTGACCCCTTCTCACAGCTCAACAAGGGCAAAACGAGCCACAGGACAGCAGATCAAAAAATACGTGCCGTGCCAAAGGCAGCCAAGAAAACGAAGGCCCGCGCTCTTCTTCCATAGCCACCACTGCTGGCACCTCCATCCCAGTTTGCGGCAGAGTAACAGTGAGAAGCCCAGTGGTGAGCTCCGGGAGGCTGAAGGATGGGACTGGTGGGGCACCCCTTGGCCCTCGAGCCTGGGAAGCAAACAGGCACCCTCGCTGTGTGGCCTGTGGGAAGGCAACAGCCCATGCTCCATTTCCAAATCAAAAATCTCATACATAATTGAGGGAAAATGATTATTAATAATAATATTAATCATATAGAAAAGTGAGAAACTTTCATTTCCCAAGCCTGAACACATGGGGCTAGGAATACTGCTCTTCTCCAACTCAGCTGGGAGGCAAACCCAACTATATCATCAGTGTTGCACCCACTTATGAAAGAGTCAAGGAAAAATGCATTTCTCTTATAAAAGGGAGAATATCATCATACAAAGTCATGCCAAGAGGCCATAGGAGAAGTATAGCTTTGCTCAGTCTGGAGTGATGCTTCTGAAAACCACAAGTCTCCTCAGTAGTCCTACCTTGCCCAGTCTCTCCCTTTTTTTTTTCCACTCCACCTTCTTAAGAGCAAACACTCCCTTGAATTTCCATTTGGCAGCAGTTGTCCCTTCCCTCTGCTGCTGCTCAACTGCCAGGACAGGCAACCCTCTCTGGACACTTCTCCCTCTGCATGATGGGCACTGCTGCACTGCATGGCCAACTGATGGTGTAAGATGGTACCGAGGCCCTTCACAGTCATCAGTAGCAGACTTGTCTCAGAAATACATGCATCAGGGTAAGTGATGATGCTCAGCTGAATAGAACTACTTTGAATTCCTAGGTTATTTCTACAGAATTTGGTATTAACATTAGTTTGAACTTGCAGCAAAAGAGACTTTTCAGTTTCAACAAAACAGGCAAAGATAGGGACAGACCTAAACCACACACAGAGAAGCAGCAGAAGGGTGGGGAATGTCCTCTAGATTGCACTCCCAAATGAAGCCTGTTGCAAGTGCTTCTCAGTACCTGCTTCTGGATTTCTTGAAGGTAGGACGTACAAAAATGTATTCACAATACTCTAGCCTCATGGGGTCATATTAACAGGTGTCTAAATGACATGAATTGTATGAAACAGCAGATGACAAAAGTTCAATACGTACAGACCTTTTGAACCAAACAGGCAATTAAAAATTAAAGACAAAATATAATAAATTAAATATACAAATTATCAAATAGATTTCACAAATTTATAGTGATGATATTAGACTACAGAATCCAAGATGGATCCTACTACTGAGATATTCAGAGGCATATACACAGCACAACCCAAACTAGTATTATAAAACCAAGATGCAGATTTTTATAAAGCATTTACCTAGTACTAGTATACCCTTATTTTTCTTAGACAATGATATAGACAGAGTAACAGAAAATTGTGTGAAGAAGGTAATGGCCATTCACAATTTAGGAAAAAATAAATTGCTGAGCAGACGGTCTCATACCTGTTGTACTATTGTTGTTAGTTCCAGGCAGAGCTGTATGACATTATTTCTTGTTACTGAGTAATCTGTGACAGCAGCAAAAGGTGATCTAAAAAAAAAAAAGACGAAAAAAAATGTTGAATAATACTGCCATATATCCACTTGCTTCACTGGTGTGCAATGTGCTTAATACACATTGTTTTTAGAGATACTAAAATCACACAGAATATCCAAAATGTACTACTAAAATTGTAAAATACAGGATACATATCCATGAAAAATGTTCCTCTCTCCTTGGTTTTGCAGTTTTTAAGTTCCTTTTTAAGAAATTACATTTATAAAAGCACTGCTTCTCACAGCCTCACAGTTTATTTCTGGACTGCCTTTACTCCCCCAGAAAAAGCCCACCTTGCCTTCTGCATTTGTTTGGGAATACCCTCATAAAGGCAACCAGAGGCAGCGCTTCCACCTGTGATATGAATGGTGTCCAGATGTGAATCAGATCAGAAAAGCATTTGGCTGATTCACTGGGATTCTTGGGACCTGATCTAATATGTGGTAAAAGTACTGGAGGGACTCAGAAGTAGTAAAATCTTTATTCAAAGCGGAGAATAACATTTAGAGCCAGAGATACATTAACTCTCAGAAGCAGCTGCAAAGGCTAAACTGGGGGCACAACCTAACATCCCCCCACACTGTGCTACAATCAGAAGTGCTTAGTGAAATGAAAAGTGTAATCCAGCATCTAGACATCACCTACCTGTATTCTATACCTTAAAACTTCATGTAAGAATGTTTAAAATGCTTACCTACCTAGAAGCTCGCTTGCTTCCTAGAGACACTGCTAAAATGTATTTGGTTAGTGAGTCTGGCAGTCATCTGATTTTTGTACCACAAGTCTATGTTAAACTATAAAACTCAACTTGGCCTATTTTCTGTATTCAAGTAACCAAACACTAGGCAGGACTCGCATTTCCTCCAAGAGAAGTCAAGATTTTAACTTCATCAGTGTTGCAAATGAGGTTTTTATCAGCATTATTAGCATTGCACAGATGGCATTTCTCCCTAATATACCTGCTTCAAACATTTAAAATAAAAAAAAGGTGGCAAAGAACCACAAGGATTGTAATGTCTGAATAAATTAACAACAGATCATTTAATGTGCCAGGATCTCTAAGCTGGGTGACTAGACCCTTCCCCAACTGCCTTCTTTCATCACTTCTTAGAGCATACATATTCATACATATCTTTAAGAATTTTTCAGTGCTGGTTGGTATTATGCCTTCCTCATTTAAGGCTAGAGACAAGTTTCCAGTACAAAGAACTGTGCTGTAAGTATGTCCAAACGACAACCACAAATATAGTTCTACTTGTTCTTAATAGCATTCTAAATTTCTTCTCCATATGCAGAATACTGAAAATTTAGTGCAGGCAGATTTGGAACTGTCCATTCATAAACCCATGTGAATGCCCCTATCTCCACCTGCTTCCTCTAATGCCCTCTTTCTTCTCCAGGGCTCCCAATCCAGCCCTGATGGTTCACAAGGCAGAATGAACTTTGGGGTGCATACTCAAGTCTAGCAGCTTTCATTTGATGTAATACATCATACAGCAACATATACTTTCTGCCTGTATTTTCTAGGGAGGAAAGCAGTACACTTTTTTTTTAAATAAAAGGACAGAAATTGGAAGCTAGGCAGAGCTTAAGAAACAGAAAAGCAAAAAGAGAGCAAGGACTTAGTAGACAGCATGTGGGTAGGTTCCAGAAGGTGCCTTACAAAAGCTATTTGACACAAACATATAATCACAATTCGAAGTCCAAGTTTTACACAGGATATGGCAACTGTACAGTAGGTACACACTACAGCAGGCCTGCCCACGGACATACACACAGATTATTACTGAAGTTCAGGAGACATGTGAGCATATTAAAGGATAAAAGGTAACTGAACTGCTTGGTTATGAACCATAATTGTGTTTAAAAAAAAGTACATTAGCCAAGATGTACAAATACACTGATATTTTTCCTTTCAAAACTGTAACTGTTGAGGTTCTGAAATCTACCTGAAACCTTGATCTAAAAAGGTTATGTTCATTTATGAACTCACTTTTATTGAAGATGAATGGAATCAAGCCAGCAAATGGTATTATTTTACTTTAAGTATGGATGTTAATACAATTTGATCCTCAAATTACGCAACTGGAATCTATTTGACATTTCAAGGCCTCCAGCATTTCTCTAAACAAAATCGCATGGTAGGCTTTGGCTAATACTGCATCATCTTCCCTCATACTTTTACAATTTAGTTTGGTTTCATGGTTCATGAGGAAAATAATGACATTTTTACCATCATTGCTCTTAGTGAAGATAGTTAGAAATGCCCCAAATAAACTTTGTTGACATTTAAGAACAGGCAAAGGGACTGAGATATTACTCATTTTTGTTACATTGAAGTTTACACGGTGAAGATTTACTGAAAACAGCATGTGCAGCAGGCAGCAAGGGTGCCAGCAGGAGGGAAAAGACTACTAAAAATCAATAACTAATACGTAATATTTTGAAATGTTGTTCACAACCTGGAAAGATAAGGAGAAGACAGGTCCATGTTATGTGGACTTTGCTCCTGCAGAAAACGTAAGGGGTCCTCAAGCTGCCTCCTCTGCAGGTTTCTGCATACAAATCAACTCCCCCACATCAGTTTCTGCCGAAGTCTCTCTGGGGTATTGCTGCAAATTGGACCGGTAAAACCGCAGTTCCCTTTCCTCCCTCTCCCCAGTTCAGACCACTTCCCTGGAGGCAACCTGCATGCACAACTATACAGCCAGCACTGCATATGCAGCTGGGGGAATGGTATGGGCCTCTTTAAACATTTACTACCAAAGGAAATGTATGTTGGTATTACATCCCAAGCCTCAACTTCAACAGTGAAAGTCCAGCAAGACTTAGCATAACACCATGCCAGCAGTTTCCACCAAAATACCAACAGAAACTTCATTGTAGGACGGCTGATTGGATTTAGAATAGCAGGAGTCACTCGGGAGACAGTGTGAAACACCAACCTGACAAAAAAACCTCCTCATTGATAATATAACCACTGATTTTCATTTTAATACAGCACAATATTATTGACTGTAAACAGATCAAACAATATGTATAAATGCAAATAAAGCTTACCTACACTATTAACTTTTCAATTCGCTGCTAAACCACTTTCCTTCTCAAGGCATCAGAAACACACCAAGTAAAAGGAATTCCTTGTTTAACTAGACCACTTCTCTCTACTTTTTTAAAAATTATTTCCTTGGCTTGGCTGAGCCATTTCTATCAGCTTCCAATTTCTACTCTTTTCTTTCAAAGCCACATTTTTCGCAGTCCCTTGGACCTTCAAGCCTCAGATACCTCCTGTGGCTCCAGTGAAGCAAAGTCCCTGAGAACAACTGTAATTTTCAATATGTGTGCTGTCCAAGTCAGCGCTCTAAGTTAAACGAGAACTAAAGAACTGCCCTGGACTGGGGCCATATGTTGCCCCACTTCCTGCTGTGATACTGACCTCAGTGTCCCATCGTCTCACCTCCCTCAGTCATTTCCAAGACCTTTTCCAACATACATTTCCCTATTTGTGGAAAACTTATTTACTCAGTTACTATTGTAATTTATTTGTTCTCCCTTCAAAACCTCCCTGTGATTCTCTTCCTTTGCAACACCCACGTGAAAACACCTTTGTAGCTCCACAGCACACCTACCTGACCATACGCCCCTTCCACTCATTTCCTCTTCCAGACCTCTGCTGGTTTCCACCTTCCATTCTTTGTCTACTCCTTCTACACCTGACACCATAAGGAAAGGAGATTTATGCAATCACATCAATGCTTCTGCACACACGTGCAGGGTGGTTTTCCCTTGTTCTCACCTTTTCTCCTGCCTGCTCCTTTCTAACATTTGAAGCCATTAGCCATTTTCAAGCCAGTTTCACAAATGGGTGGGTAATAGGTTGCATGGATAATTAAGTTCCTGCATGTTGTGTCATCATGCATGCAGCTGGAAAAGTGGGAGCCTCCTAATTTTTCCACTGTGCAAACGCACTTTGTGAGCCCACATCTTTGTGAGACAGCACAGATTCCATCAAGATGAAGAGCTTCTAAATACCTCATTCACAGGGTAAAAAAACCTTACAACTCATATTTTTTTTTCTTTTAAACATTAAAGTCAATCAACTTCAAGACCCTAACCTATAGGAAATAAGGTTTCCCTAACACCAGGCATGACAGAGCTACCGGTTCTTTTAAGTTCTTTTCACTTTTTTTTAAACCTGTGTTTGAGATAAATAATAAAACACCTCTGAAACATCAATTTGTTTATACATGTGTAATGCAGGCTGTATGTATACACTTTTATGAATTGAGATCTAATTAAAATCTTTAGCAGTATCAGCATCTTCCAGAATGAAAAAAAAAATATTATTATCTAATGCTAATTAATTAAGCCACCCTGAAGGATTGGTAGAAAAACCAGCTACATCAATATAGCACAGCTAATTCCCTCACAGAATTAAGAAATAATACAATTCAACAGCTATTAATAATCACAACTACTGATTGCACACGAAGGAAAATCCTTCACAACCAATTAAAAAAAGACGTGTACTGTGAAGGAGATGCATAAACTCGGTATTTCTACATTATCAACACTTTCAGCCTCATATGCTTTAGCCTCCTCATCTGTCTTCCTCACATAACATTTGTTTAGGAGAAAGTGATAAATAGAAATAACTATTTCATTTTTAAAAGTTGCAATTTGGACAAATACAGACTGTTATTAGTAAAAGCATTGCCCCAAAATAAAAGTTAATCATATTTCACCACTAGTTGTAGTCCTGAGCTGTTTTATAACAATAGACATCGTGAGGGGTTTAACACCAATATCATACTTGTTTTAGCATCCTAACATGGGAAAACATCATCAGAGCAGTTTGATTAAACATAACAGTCCAAAATGTTTTAAAAAGAAAGGTAACCAAATCAGTAATATTCTTCAAAGGTAACACATTAAGCTCAAATAAGAATCTGAATGTACAATATTGTTGCCTCTATAGTTGTGCCAAATCCATCTAAGATTCATAGTTTTAGGCTTTCGCGAAACAAACATTTTATTTGGATTTCTGATGGAACGGCTTTATGTAGAAGCAGGGAGGAATGCAGTAAAATTCACACTAGATAAAGGAATTCTTTAAATGAGTGCTCTGTTAAACATTTACAGCTGTTCCAGTAGCACGATACGGCTAAGTACCACAGCAGTCTTGGGCAGCACTTACCAACAGGTTTGGCATACCATTCAAACAAGCATAATGGGGCAAATGCATAAAGGAAACATAAGATTCGCAGGTTTAAGACTGAAAACCAATTGACATAAAGTGTATTATTTGTGCACTGGATAAAGAATCACTAAGCTCTCTGGTTTCTTTTTGTTTGGGTTTTCATTTGTTTTCCCCCACCAACTTGCGTGCAAACCAGACCTACCCTGTCAGGACAAGCAATAACCAAGCATGGCTAAAAGGACTGTATGAAGTCATTTATAAAGGAGACTCTAAACCAGTAACACTTCTTTTGTCAGCAAGAAGTTATGGGCTTGCAAACATCCGAGCACAATTTTCACAATGAATGCTCCTCTTTACTTGGAAATACAAAATAGTCACACCATAAACATCACCAAGGCTCACTCACCGAAAACAATGAGACAAAGAAATCCAGCTGACAACATTTTACCTCCAAGTGGAAGAAAAGGTATGCACTGTGTATGTCACCATGGTGAAAAAAGGGAGCAGCCTTTTTTGAAGTGGGGGATGTGTTCTGCTGCCACAGTGCTTCCATGCAAAGCAGGCGTAAAGCGTGCGCCAAAGCTGAACACCCAGGACTGTTCATACACAAACAAGAGTGTTTTCAGGCTGCACTTCTCTGCAGACAACAGAGCGTCACCCAAAAAAGTTTACTCAGCCCCCAGGTGAGGCTTGGAGGTCCTGTTCTGCTCGCCGGACTTAACCACAGAAACATTCAAATGACCTATAACTTTAGGCATAGATTTTAGCCTTACTTAATAGGATTTATGTATACATATAAGTGCTTTGCAGAATATTAGCACATTTCAGGCCATGCCAAAATGACTTGCCCAACCTGAGGTTCCAAGTCAAAGGATTACACCCCACCACTTTGTGAATGGCCCTAAAAGCAGACCCAGACTTGCCAGAAAGGCCTTTTACTCTGAAATTTTGAATTTTGTTACTACTGTCAGCAATTTGACCCATATCTTTTATATGTCCAACAATTTCTATTTGCAGTTGGGCTTTTTGTTCATCTCCTTGTTCCATTTTGTCCATGTATCATGTATCCAGACAGCAGTGGTAAATTAATCAGACTGGTGCACATTTGTCAGCCTGCTAGCTTTTCTCTGGCCGCAGCAGTGAGTCTTGAATACAAAATCTTATCTCCGCCAAGATCTCTTTGTTCCTACTACTTAGACCTCAGTGTAATCTGCGGCAGCAGTTTAAGTTTTTTATTTCCAGAAGGGGGACAGTGCTAGGGTGAAAAACAAGGGATACAGGAGAGTTGCTGTGAAAGGCATATTGAATCACTGCCCACACAGACGGCTGAGTCAAGTATACCAAAAAAAATGCAGCGTTCCCTGACAAATCCTAATTCACGACCATTAAAATCTGTGACACAGCAACAGACGCAAAATGTTGTAGTAGTTGTCTCATGGGAAGTTGATTATATTTTCTTAAATTCTTAATTAAAAAATAAACTACTGCATTATCTTAGTTGTGTCTTTAATGAAGACTTAATTAAAGCCTGAAGAACAACCATCGTCCCCTTCCTTACTCCTAGTCCCTAAGTCCACATTTATAGTTTATACAGATATTGTTACTATTTGATAAGATCCAAAACATTCTTCTTGATGCTGCACAAGACCTATGGTATGAGGAGTCCTTGCTTCAGATACCAGGGCCCAAGCACGACAGAGCAGGCAGGAGCAAGCAGCCCAGATGCACAACTGAGAAATTTTTCTCGCTCAGTGGAGTCAGCAGGAAATACAGATTTCCAGGGTGTTTGGTTGGCAAAGAAGACACAGTGGTGGAGGTGAAGGAAGGCAACGTATCAAATCAAGAGCAACATGGAAGATGGCACCAGCAGAAGCACGGTTTGCAAACAAGCTGTGTGCTGGCAGAGCAAGGAGACAAGATGGGAAGAGACAGAGCTTGTGCAGCTGCCACCAAATGTCACCCCAGGTCAGGTTCCCTCAGGATCCTCCCTCCTCCGCAAAGAGCATTACAGTTCTTCCCAGTTAAGACTGTAGTAATGAGCTCAACCTGTTAAATCTAGCTGTCCCATGAACGAAAAACATAATGATGTACAGTGGGACTTGAAGGGGAAAAGTGAGGTGCTTAAAGGATGTATAAAAGATGCTTTTGCTCCCAAGGCTGCCTTCACTTTACAGCAGCCTCTGACTCATTAGGAGACAAACTCAACACTCAACGTTGTGCCAGCTTCTGGTGAAAATACAACCTTCTGTCTGTCTGTCAGATGGTTTGTTAAGTTCTGGGAGAAAAAGTATTGGATGAATCTGAGCACCCTTCACTCAGGACTCATCACAATTTCAGTAGCACAACCAATAGGTAGTAGCAAATTAGTAGAAAAGGAATGAGATGTGAGTACAGTACAAGAGCTGGCTGTGTCTCAACCAGAGACAAAGTTAATTAAAAGCACTGCTAAATGCTCTAAACTTGGAGCTCAGAAGAATTTTCTGGGCTCCTTATGATACCATTGCTTTTCAGTTCATGTTTGCCTCTGGATAAAAACTGCAAAGTTTCACTGGTGTCACTGAAGAGACAAGTAACATGGTAAAATGCTAACATAATTTTGTTAAAGATGAAAAAAGTAGTTTGTTTCTCAAAATCCCATGGGTGTTCATGGTGCTTCTAGATCAAGAAAGCCATGGATGGATGATGAATATTTAATTCAAAGATCTCAGAGAGGCAGTGAACACCGACACATCCACACACAAAGCACCACTTTCACAAAGTGGTTTTCAGGTGGACTGTAAGAACAGTGTGTGCTGTAAGAACAAAACCTTACCTGGGATTAATAGAAATAAATATGTCTAATTTCAATTTCAACTAAATGTGCAGATACTACTGTATATACTACTGTACAGAAAAAAAATACTTTTATGAGGTTAGAGATAGCTTAATGCCACAAAATTGCAATGCATTCATGTTGTGGGTCCACGGTAGTGAACTCACAACAGTAATCCTACTTTAATTATACATTTAAAAAAATTCCTCCCCAGGATGGAGTGTGTCAACCCGATAAAACACATAGGAATTTCCAGGAACCTGACACATCAGAAAAGAAGGAGGATTCAGAAAGGTGCCATACATTATTCCAAAGAATACAACTTTCATGAATTACAGGAATAAAGACTGAAAATAATACCAATGATCTAGAACACCTGGGTGACTGTATATATTATTCTCTAATTCCCGAGAAGTATCACTGGAGACATTTCGATGAAAAGTTGCTTTAAATATCTGGTAAATAGTTTGTTGCTATAGTCTAAAGAGTGGTTTTCCATCAGCCTAAGAGCTACGTTAAGTGTCAAGTGGAAACGCACCATACTTCCCCAAAAGACTTTCATAGTTTTTCAAGAAAATACCATTCTCATCAGCAAATTGGCCTGGAAGAATTAGAAGATGAGGAAAAGAGTATAAAATAAAACATTACGGAGCGAAAATATTTTTTGAAGTCTCCTGTAAGAGAAGATAGATTTTGTGGGCTGAGAAAGTAACAGGAAGTTAAAATTAGTCTAAAAAGTTTAAGCACATTATAATCTATTAGTGTGGTGACAGCGTCTTACAGGATGTTACTGGAGAGCTATTTCATGCTCCTCAAAATCATCAGCCAACCTCTTCTGAAAATAGCTAGAATTCTCTACTAAGTTTTCCAGTTCCTAAATGAAACTAAACCAGACAACTTTTAAAGCCTGGCAATGAAAGCTACCCTAATTTTCAGCAAAACTCAAATCTCTGACATACATGTGGAAGTAGGACTGCTCCAGGCAGAGACCTGGAACAAAGAGTGTCCTTGGATCAGCCCTGCGCGGTGGCACTGCAAGAGCCACAGTGAAAGTAAATCACAACTCTCGCACTCCTTTTGATAATTATGTCTGGCCTAACAAGGTCTTTATAGATTCTAAGTGTCCTGCAGAAACATCATAAAAAGAGAACTCACTAGGGCAGCAAGTGAAGCACAAGTTGTATAGAGTCATCACCGTTCCCTACACATAAAAACCACATCACTGCGTTTCTATGCCAGTTGGAGCTGCTGCTAGCTGTTTTTTCCAGACGTGACCTGAAAAACACTGCATAGGGGCAGCCCAGCATGGATCTTACAATTGGGTGAATAACCCTAATAGCCACTTTATTCCTCCTAATGGTTTACTCTCCCCTCTCTTGCACCCCAGAGATGGAACCGATGTTAGAAACCAACCAAAACACTTAAGATTTGGAGCCCAGATTTAACAGTAACAGCTGTGCAGAATAAAATTAAATCCATGTTCCTGACTTTAAATACTTTATTTTTAAAATCTTTCTATCTCCCCCTAGTGGCCCCAATAGCTTCTTAGAAGGAATATAAGCAGAATCCCATTGATCTCCAGATGTTCCCACTTCCTGAGAAAAATGCAGTCATTGGCCTGCCTTCATCCCAATTTGGGGCCTTCACAAAGAAGGAAGAATAAACCTAACTAAAATACCCACACACTCATAAATCAGAAAAGTCTTTAAATGTTACAAAAAACATTTGCAAGAACCAGGTGTTTAAGCTACACAGATCTTCAAAAGGACTTTCCCAGAAATCTGAATGAAATTAAAGTATCACTGGACACTAAAGACAGTATTGCTAAAAGTGGGCTACCACCATGGCTGCCCTCATTTTTAACTTCTCGGAACTTCTGGGTCTGATCAGCTATCATTTCAAAAAAAGTAATTTTGCATCTTCCCAGGAGTAGAATTGATATGCATGTTTCCAGAAGTTATTTTAGAGGTCTTCCCCCACCAACACTAAAACCTGCTATCTCTTACAAATACAATACCGCTGCTTTATATACATAATTTTACTAAGAGATAATTCTCAACACACTTATGAGCAACAAACAAATTTTACAGACTGGATCTGTGTTTTAATATTAAAAGTGCATAATTTGGGCATAGTGCACAGTACTACAGTGACACATTAGTGCTCAGATGCAGATGTTTCCTAGCACCAACAACTACTTTCTTCCTGAAGTTCAACTACTAAATTTGTATTAAGATGCCAGAAACACATTGTTTTTCAATGTGTTAGACATATATATGTATGTGAAAGTTTATTTTTTAATACCAGAGTATTTTATAAAAAAAACCCCACACCACCAAATCCTCAACTTTGTAACTAAGTCTTTATCAATTAGCCACAATTCCAATGAGAAAACAATCAAGGTTATTTCTAAATAGAAAGAAGTAGCAAACACTGATCTACCTATGCAAAAGAACATTGTTTTCTACTATTCCTTCTGTTTTAAAACCCAGAATGATATACTGTTCTCTGCCAAAAATGATTTGCAGGGAGAAAAAGTGAAGCCTACAGGTCTTCCAAGTAACAACAACAGGCTAGAGATAGAGCTAAAAATCTATTCCCAATTTTTCAAGTCTTAATACTAAGCCCTTTCCATGAGATTGTATTGCTTCTCTGCACACCTAATGTTAAACATCTAAACAGAAATTTAGGAGCCGAGCTTTAGGTACTCTGGTTTTGAAATATGCGGAAAGGCTAGAAAGGGGGGAGGAAACAAGAAGCAGTGGCAGCTGTAGTCTATTGAAAAACGAAAGAGTTTGCAGTTCAGCTTAAGAAATGGAAAAGATTAGTGCCTCACCTAAACCTTTCATATGGAAATCGTTTATGGGACAGAAGCCAGTTTTCCTCAGGACAATGAAACACGACAAAACCCGCAGCCGTAAATCCAAATAATTCTGTTGGATTTTAAGAATTACACAAAGATCGTACTCTGAACAAAACTTCAGCTGCTGGACACAAAATAAGATACACCTTTAAATCAAGATAAGCATTTGATTTTTGCTGATAAAAATGCACTGTGATGCATTCTAAAAAGACATACAGATAGACTAATTTTAACCCACTTCAGTGATCATCATAAATACCTGCGTATTACTCTTGTTATCATTAGAAAAGTGTCACTACAGATATAGTAAAGGAGAGCACTTAAGTCCTGGTCCCACATACTTCCTAGATAATAGAGGTAAAAGTAGAAGACAATTCCAGTTGCATCAACAGTTTCAGAGGTATTTCACTGACATTTAAAAAACTGAAATGCAACATGCATGTTTACACACACACACACTCACACACTGGAGGTATATACTGACACCTATTTAATAAAAAGTATGATCACAGTTTTGTGAATGTGATACTATCAGAGCAATAAATCTGAGTTATGCAGGTCAAAGTGTTGTTCAATATTAATAATAAAATACATATAGAACCTAATGATGCCATCCTGCTGCTATACTGTATTTCCAGATATGCATAGGATTGCAGTGTAGTGAGAAGTACTGTACTGAAAGGCGATCTGAATTGCATGCTGACTTAACAAGAAAAAATCGCTACAAACATCCTCTCAGAATTTGTAAATTAATTCTGCTTCCATTTCAACGCTGACACTACACTTTGTAAAGAAGCTGGGGTTTGTGCGTGTGCGTGATCTGGTTACCTGTGACACATTTGGGAGATTTTACCTGTCCAACCAAGCCAGCAGACTTTTAGCTGCTCCAATCAAATCCACTACTGATGTCAGAAAATCATTCGGTAATTTACGGCTGGTCCTTCCATCATAGTGACCGCTCCTCCTCCTCCCAGTGATGAAGTTCTGCAGGTTTTTGGCAGATGCATTCAGTTTGTGAGACAGGGTTTTTAGATTTTCCGTTTCCAAGCCATAGTTCTGCATTGAAAAAAAGATAAAGAAAAGTTAGCTTTGCAGCTGAACATGAAGTACTGAGAACAGCAAGACTGCTCTTCTGCTTCAAAACTTAAAACATTCCTAATAATTAAGGTAGAAATACACCCACTCATTAGTTTTTAAATGTATGGCATGTTCTGTTTCTAAAGTGCATAAAAATAGAACAAAAGAAGAGCAAAATTTTGAGTGATCTTTTAGCTCATTTTAAGTGCACTGAGAAAAACATCTCAAAATGAAGAAAAAAATCTAGTCTGGAAGATTGATTTGCAAAGCAGTGCATCACTTGCAGCGGATGAGATGGTTCTCTCTGTAGATCTGACGGTTAGGGGTCAGTCCCTGGTGTCCATACTCACACCAATTCTTAAGATCACATTAGTCAAGAGGGCTTACAACTAGAAGAAGTATGGAGTATGGACGCAGTGTGACACCAAATTGCTTTTGTTGGTTTCAGTGAAGGAAGCACGTTCATTACCTTATTTTTATATTTGTTAGCAGTAAAGGACCACCAGAATCACAGACCAGGGAACACAGTGATACTCAGCTCAATGTCTAAGTTGTCCTTTTAAAGTCAAGTTGTAAACTTTGCTTCCATTTAAGAGTCAATCCCTTAAACTTAAATTACATTCCTCAGCTGTGCAGCAGAGACAGAAACAATTATGCAGAAATATTAACAAATAGTACTTGAAAATCCTTCAAATATACAACTGTTGCTGAAACAGTACGAGAGAATGCCCTAATTTAATGTTCAATTACAATATAATATAGTACAATCAGATATTTGTTATTCTAGAATAGATTGGTTTTCCTCACAAATGCAAATAATAATAGAGTTATTCCAGAAGAGATCTTCTTTTGCCTTTGTAAAGGAATAAGCAATTACATAGACTTGAGCTTATTATTCCTGCAAGAGAAAGATGGGACTTCTGACGGTGCTCCTCGCCTCAACCACATCACAGGGTTATAACACGGGATGCTCACAACTTGTTCAGTTGACGATGGAAGGGGCTACTAGCAAAGGTGGACCGTTTCCTACCACAAAGGATGATGACGTAGGATGCAGAAAGCCCCTCAGCTGCACACAGAAAAATCTACTTCCTAACGACACCCCGCCTCGTCCTTACCAGCTCTCCTCCCAGGGCCCCAGTTTGGTCCCCACGCTGATCTGTCCACAAAGTGAAGAGATGGGAGAAGGGATATATTTTACAATGCTAAATTAAGACCATTGCAGCTTATTTACCTTAGTCTTTTTTCTATAGGAAATGGGGGTGGGGGGTGTGATTATTTACAGCAGTTGTCATGCTCCTAATCCAAACCATCTACTAAACGAACCTAATCTCCTCTTTAATTACAGAGGGACTGCAGGAACATTACACTGAAGCCCTCCCACACAATGGGACTCCCAAGCAAATGGGAGATCATCACGGAAAGGAGAGACTGTCGCCTCCCAGCCAGCCCCTCTTCCCCCTTGTAAACCCAACACACTTCGTGAGGGAGACACTAAAGCAACAGCCATCTTTCCGCAGCAGAGGATGCACTTTGGGACTCGGATGAAGGCGGAAGTGACCACGCGCTAAGGCTGTACTTTAAAAAGCGCTACTGTAACATCTGTGAACATCCATATTTTGGGCAAGGAAGGCTTTGTGGGCATGCTTCTCAACTCAACAGTTTCTGCACAGGCACCGTCCTCTGCCACTGCGTTCAGTTCCCAATTAGACAAATTGTATGTTTGGGCAGTGACTTTTTCACGAGGTAAATATTCGATAGCAATTATACAACAGATAGAGTTAGGTTATAAATAAAAATTACAAGTTGAAAACAATAAATTGGGATGGAAAAGTAAAACATACTTCATTATGCAGCTAAACAGCTCATAACTAATAACTTACTAAATCAGTCCAAATTAAAAAGATAAACATCAGATAAAAATAAATTTGGTTTTGCTGCCGTTTTCTGTGGTTGCTGTGGCTGAGAGACCAAGATGGAGATTGAGGACTGGGTAAGAGTAAGTTGGAAAAAAATAACAGGTTTGTTCTTCTTTCACATCCTGCTTCTTGAGCACCTAGCTCATTTTGGGAAAATTAATGGGGGAAGAAACAAAAGACATTCTGGATGAAAGATATGTCACACCAAACGTCTTACAGATCAGCCAAGAGATCCCTCTCTTTCTCCATCCCCCGCTTTGTCACCTTGTCCGTACCTCATCCGCTTTGATGGTGGGTGTCGGGTACCAGCAGCGCTGGCGTGCCGTGCCCACCGCAGCTGCAACCCCGGTGGGAGACACACAGATCTCCGCTCCCACCAGAAAGCAAAGCACCAGCAAAAAGAAAGCCTGCAATATCAGACACTGCGGACCGAGCAAAACAAAAATTTATTCTACAACAAGAAAATATGGTGCGTTTGTGTATATGCATCTTCAGAAAATCAGCTCCTGTAAAAGCTTAGTGGCTTCTTGTTAACATTTCAAGTGATGGCCACCTACAGACACAGATTTCTCAGATGTCTTTTTTCACTGTCAGATACGTGGCAAGGAAGAGACAATGTTAACAGATAAAAAGTCTATTTTCACACATATTCATCAAATGTGTGTGTGTTCTTTAACATAAAAAACTAAGGGGCAAGCGTAACGCTTAAGCTACATATAAAATTCAGTCTTACATTAGGAATGGCACTGATTTTGGTAAAGCTTCCACCTGTAATATGAGACAGACAAACCCAGGGATGGAAAACAGAGAGATAAATTTCAGGCAGAATAGATTTTAGGGCAGCAGCGTTTATCAAAGCCTTCAAGTAGAAGGATCCTGTCACAGCAGCCAAGCTAACAAAATCCTCACTTTGTTTATCACTAATAGTTCTGGCCCACACTAAAAATGAACAAAGAGTTACAGGTTCTAATATTGGAAAAAAGCTTGCTCAAATAATAACTGCCAAGTTTAATCATACTTTATATGTGATAATATACTACTAACAATATGGTTTTCTTAGAAATGCACTGCGTTTATTTTCAAGCACTGTAAAGAAGATAATTGCAGGCAAAGGAGACAATTCTTTGTTTTCCCCTACTCTGCATTTAGCCGACACTAACGTAAATTATGCTTTCATTAGCCAAAATAAATTCAGTCACTGAAAGAACCACAAAGAAATCTCTGCGTGCTTGTAGAGATTGCGAGAAGCGAAGCAAGTGGACGCATCCACTTTCTCAACGAGAGGCCACGGAGCAAGAGTCTCTTCAGAGACACCCCGCCTCAACAGAAATGGCTCTAATGGAGTCTCTTCTGGCAATCGCAAAACAAGAACTTGATGAAGCTAAGCTATGCAGAGCAATAGCTTGTCAGCAGGTGTTCGAACTAAAGGTGGTGGGAGCTATTAATAGACGTTTTACCTGCTAATTACTTTTCTGTGGCTTCACATGACAGTGTGAGTGATGGATTGTAGCTCTTTTCTTCACACGCTGACAAGCAGCAGCTCTAATCACCACTGATGAGTTTTGCTTTTTTTTTTGGTGAGGAGAGCCAGCCTAGTCCCTCTGCCAGCCCATCCTTGCACCAGCACCACAGGGCAGGAAGAGAGTTTAGTAATCAAGCTTTGGAAGTAAAGTGACATTTTCTTGATCAATGTTCACTAGTTGTCTCCTCTGCTTCCCCCAATTGAAAAAATAAAAATAAAAATCAGAGCTCATTTCATCTCTTCCCTTTGTTAAATTCACTTAACCCTTGCTGGCAGGGAAGTGTAGGTCACACTGGTTAAAAAGTAACGTGTTTCTAACTCATATAGTGCTAACTAGCTCTGCGGGGTCAGACAGGGTGTCTAGAAGCTGCTGAGACCTTTAGTTCAGGGTATTTTTATGCTGCCTGTTGCAAATGCAAAGCTAACTGAAACAGCCAAGCTCAGATACCAAAAGAAGTTCAGACCTAAACACTGCATATTATGCAATACAAAGATAGCCACAGTCCCACTGACAAATCCAGAAATCCCTTAGAACAGATGTCTTGAGCACAACTTTTATGCAGCCACAAATGCCTCTACATCTCCAAGCACAAAGGCCACATCAAGTTCAATGACATCGTTTGACTCCTACAAACAATCCAAGGTAGAGAAATGAGCGTATGCCCCCTCTGCCTCCCTCCCTAAAGAACTGCTCCTTCTCTTCAGCCCAGAAAGCTGCTGGAAAAACATGTGGAGCAAAAGGCATGCAGCGACCAGTGCTAATTCTTACTGAAGAGACACAAGACGGGAACTGAAGATACTACTGTAACACTGGTGCTTGGGGGCAAAAGGAAAATAAAACCCATTTCTCCAGGCAGGCAGAGCAGATAACAGTGCTTACATCGATTAATTTCTGCTGCCCCTCTGGAGAAGGCAGCCATGACTGTATAAACCGTAGAAGGTAAAGGTTTATTTTTCTTTGGCAAATGTTTGTCACCACACGCACAATCATTATTTTTTAAAGAAGGAAAAAAATGACAACCTTTCGAAAAGACAGATATTAAGGTCTACATAGCTGTACCGTGTAACAAATTATGTGTAGCATATAATAAAGTACATGTGAAAAAATGCACCTTCTCAGTTATGCCTGATACCTCTCAGCAATATGGATAACAATCATAAGGATGAAATCATAAGTTTTCTCTCTAAATGCAACTTTTCAAAAAGTATTTTTCCACTTACTCACAGACTGAATGCAAGAGTTTTAGGTAAAGACAGCATATGACCGCTAAGAAATGCACTTAAGGTAACCTCAAGCAAGATTAATTCTGCTCCCCACTATTTTTCAGTACTTTCATCTTCCATATTTAACTCTTGAGCACAATTTCTATATGTATTATCTATTGCCTTTAAAGAAGCAACCTGGAAATAGTAAAGTTCAGAGTCCTCAGTTCTCGGGAAGCCTGGGGAAGTTTTCAAACAAATAATCAAAGCAGCATCACATGGCTCCCATGGCACGTGGCAGCCATTTCGAAACCACGCCTCAAAATTTGGGGCGGGCAAAAATTCCCCAAGAAAAATTCCACCCTTTGTCTCCAACGTTGCTTTTAAAAATGAACGAGCTGCATCTGAACCTCATTCTCCAAAACATTTGGCTGAACACATCCCACAAAGTATGAGGCAGATCGCTTACCAGCCCAAAGTTGCGAGCAACTGAGAAATACAGCTTGTCATATGGAAGGTGCCTTATGTAACTTTATACCTCGTCAGATCTGCCTACGACATATATTTCTAACGGTCCTTCTTCCAGCATCACAAAATGCCAACACTAAGGTTATCCCTCCTTCAAATAGCACTGACGTATGGGGTAATTTAGAAGCGCGCAACACATGATCCTTACACATCTGTTTCGTAAATACAGAATAAGTAGATAAGAAGAAAAAGGCAGATAGCTCAAATGACACTTAGCATTTACTGCAATTATTAAACATATACCGATTAAAATACAAATGGTTTCAAAGAGTATAAATAATTGTCCTAAATGTTTGCAGTCGGAAAAACTCAGGTGCATGATACTTATAGCCCTGCAGAATCTGGGAAAGATTCATAATCATCATCATCACCCCCTTTCCTGAAAAATGCCCTTCTTTTTCTACAGCACAATCAAGCAACTTATCAAAAAGCCAAGTCCTGGTCATGCTTTGTAGCACTAATAGAGCAATTACATAAACTATTCTTTTTACTCTTATTCAGTCATCAGACTCTGCAAGACCAAGTGCTCATTATTTTTTTGTTTTTCTACTTTCTCATGTAATTTTGTCCCTAGCCAGCCGAGTGCTCTTATTTCTCCAGAATTCAAACTACCAGTTACATATTCAGTTACAAGCATTTCACAAAGTCTTCAACAGCTAAACAGCAGTTTCAAAAAAAAAAAAAAAGGAAATAAGTAAATTATTAGAACATGCTACCTCTTTAAAACTTTTAACGCTGTAACAGCCCCTTTTATTCAGTCTGCTTTTCACTATGGGCTTGGATCTTTAAAGGTCTCCCTTCCAACCAAAACCATACTATGACTCCATGAACTGGAGCATATCTTTCGTACTTGCCCAAAACTCCAAACAGCCCAAAGAAAAAAGCAACTAAGAAAAGTATCTAGGATCCATAGCTGATTCTTGAGGTGAGTGGGGGGAAGGACATTCACCCTTTGCATACAGACATATTTACTGCCTTTGGCATACCACGGGGTTTTCTGCAGTTCTGTAAAGTAGACCTATTAACAACAGCAACAAACATTTTCAGTGTGATCTATACGAGGTGTCAGAAAGCCTTTAACTCCTTAGCTTTATTGATCTGGTGACGGACTTCAGGATTTCCTCCTCTGCAGTTAGTTAAGTTAGCTCACACTGAAGACAAGAAGGCAGATGATATATAAGCAGAACTTTAACTTCCAAAGGGCAATAGGAAAAAGGGTAAGTAATTTTTCTGCTATAAGCACGCAGAATGTTAACAATAAATCCCAACTCCAGTACATACAAATCTCCATTCCGAAATGAAGTCTTCCTTATTTAGCGCTATGGTGATTAAGTCTAGTGTTCAGTACTAGTGACAAAAGCAGTTTTTAAGATCTGGCTAATGATAAGGGCAAAGGAAAGGATTTCTGTGTGAGAAATGGCAAGAAGATGAAATTAAGATAAAAGGTATAATTCTTAAAAGGAATCGAATCATTCATGGGTAAAGTAGGTCTATTTTTTACATTCATTTGCATATAAATGTTTTGTGTTAGCGGTAAATGATAAGTAATTTCATGCTGTTAGTGCACACCAATGTTTTCTCTGCCAAATAATAACGTTATTTCATCTGCTGCAATCGTCTAGCTTTACAGATTCAAATATACAGTGTATAATAAATTCCTGTGCAGCCATAGCAGATTTAAATAACTAGCAGGAAACCAGTACTGAAACCAGTATGCTGTACAAAGCAAAAGCTGTTTCGTTTTTTAACCAAACTCTACTCTGCACAAAGGCAGATTCCCTGAAGAAGTATTTTGCAAATTCAGATGGACTTTACAAAGTCCTTTGTTTAAGGAAAATTTTAAAGCATCCAAAAGTTATTTGTGAAGTTTTCTAAATATTCTTATCTTACCAAAACAAAACATTTCCCGCTTTAAGGTCTCCTTTTAAAAAATACTTGAAAATATTCAAAATCAAACAAAACTTATTTAATCTTCATGCAAATAAAATGTATAATATCTTGGAGAAGTAAAGCAAAAAAAAATCCTCATGCATCAAGGCACTGTGGTGATATGTTAGGTAAACTAGATCATTTTCTTAAAGATTGGGAACAAGAAATCTTGGGCTGTGCAGTCTTCAGTCCTTGTATTCTCCAGGCAGTGAGGCAAAGGGTAGCATTTTCTGGGAAAAATATGACACCAAGGAGACATAAAATTTACAGTCCATGGACTCTCAGAAAAATATGGTCATACCCAGTTTTGAAAAATGAAACTCCATCTCCTGACAATCAGATGATGGAAAAAGAATTATGTGCATTTCTTTGCGTTCTGCAGCACAGTTAGGTATTTCAGGAGCTACAAGCCCTCTAGATGCACTCCAAACCTGAAGACTGATACAGTGATCTGATGGCATTATCTAAGTAATGTGTTCTTCAGTATGCATTTCTCTTTTCATAAGCATTACCTCCATCTTTCCTCAATTTACTTTCTGATGGCATTGTTCATTCACACCCAGTGCTGAAAGCAACCATCAAAGAAACAAGGCTCGCCACATTCTACGTGCGGCGGAAGGTCTGCTACACTGTTGTTTGTTTACTGATGAAATGCAAAGCAGTCTTACACTAGCTTTACTGCCACGCGCATACTGAAAGGATAATGTTGAGGCTAGATCTGGATGGTAATTTTTATAAGTGATGAACAAGTGTATGTTTTATTACCTGGGAGTAGCCTGGAGAAAAAATACCATGGTACCTAACTCAGTACAGTTTCTCATGTATCTCTAGAGCTGGACATGCAGTTTCTTAGTTCACCATTTTTCAACTAGTTTTGAGATGTCAATTATTTTTGGAGATTTTGTCAGTATGAACAAACATGCACACCCACATCAAGCAGGAATCTACCTGCTGATGCCACCAGTGTGATCTCAGCTTCGTGTCCCAGTTTGAACAGAAAGGGAAGGACAAGAGAGGTGCCTTGCTGGAAACAGAACAACTCTACAGGCGTGTATCTGTCACGGCAGTTTCTCAAGGACTGATCGAAAACCATGCAACAAACTCTTAGCAGCAATGAAATACCATCACAGACCTCACTACTTCTTTCTTTTAAGCACAGAGAACATTTCATTTATCTTGCCCTTTCTGACATACGGACTTTATAAAACACAAAACTGCACCGAGGCAAGATAAACTATTGAACAGACTGAAGGAGAGAGGGAAGAGACAAACCAAATTAGTCACATCGCCCGATCTCTCCTGGAGCACGTTCAGCTTCAGTGACGGTATGCGGTATGCACACCCCCACCATTATCAGCGAGCATGACCTGTAACAGCAGTAGCAGCTGGGCAAAATCATTATTCCTCCTTCTCTGAAGCACCACAGGAAAAGAAAACCTGTGAATCCCACCCCCAGGATGCTTGCTCTCCTGTCAAGAGCGCAGTATGGCAGGCTGGCAGCCAAGGGAGACTCGACTGAGATGGATAGCACAGGCCACCATTTGTTCTCTGATCGGCTAACAAACACTGGAAGATCCATTTGTTGCAAGTGCTTATGACAGGAGGGGAATACTGTGAGAGACCATAGCCACCCACCCACCTTCTGTCAAAAATCAATAAAGAACATCCTTTAAATAGCGCTATCAATCATAACTGGTTCCCAACTATTCTTGCGGCAGTCAGTTTGTCTGTTTAGCGCTGCTCAATAACCTCTGCCTGGGTTAAGGAGGTCCCATGCTCTCTCCATACCAGCCAAATACGCTTGTCCAGGCTCTCCATCTTCCTCAGGAAGAAAATGTTGCCCCATGAACTACAGGCACGCAACACAAGCAGCTGGTTTGCTGTTTGCCATTTGCCATATCCACAGCTGACAGGGCAGAAACTGCGAGAAGTTTACCCCAGAAAAATACTGGGAAGGGAGGCAGGAAGAAAACAGCTCATAAAACACATCAGTTACCAACATTGTAGAAACTTTCCTCATTGATGGCAATTCTCTCTTGGAAACTCTCCCCTGCAGAGTGGGAGCAGGAATGAACAGTGAGAGGCGGTTCTCTCCTCAGTGCCGAAAACTGTTTAGGTGGTCACTCACTAACTCGGAGAGAATGGGGAGGAGAATCAGAAGTGACAATCCTTTTGTATTTTTAATGATTAGTTTAAAAATCGATCAGAGATCATGCTTGCAAGGCAAAATTAACACTATTATTCCTACCCCACCATGCCACCCATCATCTCCAGCATCCAAATAGATGTTAACTCAGTTGATCATACACTTGTAACTCATGCCAAATTTTATCACGAAATCTCTGTCAAACTCCAGTGAAACAGAAAAAAATAATCAGATAATTTTCATTTACAAAATCTTGCACAGCGACTACCTGCATTAGCAGTTAACCTACATTGGAGAGTCATAGGCTTAAACTTCTCCTAAACAATACAGTCAACACTAGAGCCTAATCGGAAGAATGGGCAAGCACTAACCAGGACAGATACTTACTGATGCAATAAAAAAAGAAAAGCCTGTAAGTATAGGACCAGTATAGCCAAAAGGATTGTCTCTGAATTAAATTTCCTAAGAGGTTTATCTGATTGGTGAACAATAAATTCAAATTAAGTCCACTAAAATCAATATAACGATCACATTTTGTATCCCTGAGGAGCCATCAGGAGCCAATTGTGAGACTGCAAAAACCTCAGCTTAAATTAGAAGCTGTGGTCTGAACACATGCTATTGTGTTTCAGTGATGAAGTTTTCTTTAAGACGAACTCGGAAAAGCAGGCAATACTATATGTACAACAAGAACCAGGAAGGTAGAGAGTCGCTGCATGAATTAAGGATGCAGTGTTAGCCTTCGCTACAAATTCCTTATTTTATATTCAACTTAGTTCCATGCACTTTTGCCTAAGATAGGGGAGCTACAAAGACAAGTTGTGTTTGTTTGTCTAAAGATAACATCTGTAATTACATACCCGGGAAAAAAAGAAATTTCTGCTAATAAACAAGGTTTTCTTCCATGAAAATAGGTTATTTTTGAAAGAGCCACAATCTGTCTCCCTGTGTGCCTGGGAAGAATGGTCATCAGTCTTCACCCTGACTTAGATTTTGTCTCAGTTAATTAAAGTATTTACTTTCTCGTCTCCTTTTGCCCTGTCTGATGAGAAAAGTACTTTGTGAAAAACTGTCTTTACATTTCCTTCCATACCAGTAGCATTATTTTTTTTAGGATTGCATCCTTTCCATGATTTAAAAAGCAAAGAGATGAGTTAGCTTATTGCACTGAGCCACTCTGCAATCTTACTAGAAATATTACTGCAAGGAAGAGAATCTAAGATGCACTTAAAACCAAATGTCTTCCTGTATGGAAAAGCTTTTCTCCCCTTTTTTACTTTTCTGTTTCTTTGTTTATTTATTTGTTTTCACTTTTTTCTCTGCATTACCCCTCACATCTATCTCCCAAAGATGCAACAACAGGATATTCAGAAAAGCTGCTGCATACTGAGAATCCACAAGCCCTTCTGAAGAGCCTTTCAGCCTACCATCTTTGATTGCCTCTACTGGGATTCAGCTTTCTTAAAGCTGCTTCTGAGGCTTGGAAAAGCAGTATGCATTAAAAATCCACAAAACACCACTTTAGGCAGTCAAGTACATCTCAGCAGAGCTGTTCACAATCCTTCCGACAGTGGAGAATGCGGAGAGTGTGCCCAATCTATCACTAATCTTTACAGGCACACACAAAAAGTCAGTAAGAAGGGTGAACTCGGCACCACACCCCTCATCAAGGGGATAATCCCAGTTACGCATAATGTGACCCGACTGCAAAGACCATTACCAAAATCCCCCTGTGTGCTCCACCAAAGCTGTATGCATTATTTACACAGAAGATAATTATTTCAGTATTTAATCCTTTCTACTCTGAAATACAAGCAGCTATGTTTCAGCGAGCTCGAATCATCATCTAAAACATAATTTGCATGAAAGGATCACTGAAAAATGACATGGTTAATATCAGGACATTTTGTTTGTAAAGGGCAACCGGCGCTCAATTAATGCATTCACATATATAACTGTTTTACATTCCAAACCAAACCCTGTCTAGTTCTTTTATGATTTCAGATAAACTTTTCTTCTACACAGACAGATATGCAAGCCTTAAATCTCTGATACCAATTTATTTACAAGCACCATCCTATCAGTAAATATTGCTCGTTATCTTGCCCCTGGTTTAAAATGCTGAATTGTTCATTCATTACATGTCAGGAGCTTCTTGAACTACTTAGGTAGTCTTTAGGACTAGAAATTTGAATCCACAAACCGTGAATATGCAAACACTGTTCACCCATCCACACCCCGGCCCCATTTTGCCCCAGGAAGTTTACCAGTGCGCAGAGCAAGTCTACTGCTTCCAAGATAAGCTCCTGATGGCCAATTCGTGTGACTCCAAGATCTTCCAGTTCTTGATGAGTAATGCGTAGTAGCTGGTCGCCACTGATCTTCTCTCTCTCAAAGTTCTTTATATATTGCTGCAGGCAATCATCAAGACCTGCAGAAACAGGATGGAAGAAATCAAGACAACGGTTAGCAACACTTTGTACTGCCACAGGAAGAAATAATGGGCTGAAACCAAAAATCAAGCCAACGGAGGATACTTGCCCTGTCTTTCAGAGAAGTATTTCAGCATTACAAAAAGATGTAATGCTACCCAGAAATCTAAAGATTTGGAGAGCTATGGCAGCCCATGGCTTTTCCATCTGTGGATGATATCAACCTGAACCCCGAACAGAGCCCTGAATTCTTGTAGTATAATGTCTGTCTGGCAGCTCCTAATAACACGTATATTAGCAATGCCTCCATTACATCTGGGAGGGGAGAGGAGAAGAGGGAACAATGGAAGGGAGGAAGACTTGCATCCTTCTCTGGGTGCAGCATATCAACAGATGCTGTTAATTATTACAGCGCTGTAAGAGACTGGAAACAAGGGAAAGCATTTGCGCGAAAGACAAATTCTAAGGGAATAATGGCAGCGTGACGCCATACATCCAGGAGTGACTAGCTATCAGTGCCTCTTAACCTCGCTCCCAGCGTACCTCTGCCATGGTAGGTCGCATGATGAGGAAGCGCTGCTGGAGATGCCCTCAGCTAGGAACCCAGTCTCATCATGGGACACTTGACTACAGTGCCCCGTGCAGTGACACACAAAACAGCAGTGCCACATCATAGCATCTCTCCTACTCCAAGACTGTCCATATGCTGTTGAGCCACCTGAAAGTTCACAGATCATGCCAGCCCCTAAAACAAGCTGCAAAGAGCTCTAGAGAACAAGAAAGGTGGCAGCACAGTGAATGCATAAACTGGGTCCCAACTGCAGCAGCAGATCCGGCTCAATGTACCTCAGTTCAGAAGCTGTATGCGAGTCGCTCATGGCACACAAATGCTTGCTGAGCATGAAAAGCCACTAAAAACCAAGACCTCGGTGCGCTCCCCAGAACAGAGTAATCGGGGAGCAGAAACAGGCCCACTGTGCCAAAAAAGATCCTAGAAGTCCATGCCACACATTTGCTCAGGACGTGGATGACAGAATCAGGTCCTGCTTTGAGGACCACCCCTATTCTAGCTATTCAGTTTGATTATCAGTCTAATGACATGGAGCTGGCTACACATTTTGCCTGGAGGAAAGAGCGCTGCAGAACGTGAGATAATCCATCGTGCTTCTCTCTTCCAGCAATCTTTGCCTAAGAGGGCCAGACCAGTACAGGGAAGCTCTGCAGCGTGCGCATCCCTGTGCCACGGGGATAAAGAAGACCCTTGAGTATTTCGTGGGAACATTTTTACTTGCTAATCAAAATGTCTGAAAAATCTGAAGACATGGGGAGGAGAAAAGACTGATCTGACTGCTGAGCCCCAGCTGTCTCCTACGAGCCCCAGCTTACAGCACAAAGCTTATCTGAAACTGGTTTTGTTGCATTTTTGGTTCTCATTGCCTGGCCAGCTTGCCATTCCTGCATCGGCCCCTGGGCAAGCATCACCCACCCTCTGTCCCTGTTACAACACACCAAGCACAATCTCCACGTGGCTTTCACTTCTAGAATTCACATACGAAAACTAAACCCCATGCAAACACACTGTAAGTCAAATACTCCAGGCCCAAGACACAGGAGCAAGTTCCTGATTCCAGCAGCCTCCGACCAAGGCCTTCCAGAGCCTGCCCCCCTATTTCCTGCCTCTGTAACAAAGCCTAGGTTAATCAAGCATTTGGAGCTATGCCTTCCATTCGTTTCCCTTTCTAATCAAATAGTTGTTCAAATCAGTCGTATACTCTGTTACAACATATTAACAGAAAACAAAAGTGGTGATCCAGGACTGATCATGCATTGCATCTTGCCACACAGCCTGGTTCTCAGATGTGTTTGACCAGCTTGTGAGGAGCCAAAAATTGTTTCCTAATTCTCCAACAAAGAAAATACAAATGGTTAAACTTCCAGTAAGAGCAATGATCTACTAAAATTTTTATTCTCCTAAGTTCCATTCCCCTACAGCAGAGGAAACTGAATTATCAGAACAACCAAGACTGATCCATAAAATGACCTGGTTGCCACACACATGCATGGAAAAGAAGACAGGAACATTCACTAAAGTAAAAGTAACACAGCCTGCTGCTTTGTGGGGTGCCCCGCTGTATTTTTGATATTTTTCCCTTTGTACTTAAATAATGAATACTCTGCCTTTGGCCTTAGAACTGCTTGTTAATCAAAAGCAATGATTCACTGTAAAACAACACGATACATTCATAGTCGGTGTGATGTACAACAGGAAGATCTTAATTTGTCTCTTTATTAGACGCCATTGCTTCAGAACACGTGGAAGAGCATGAGGCCTGCATATTCCCAAGGCATTTCAATGGGAGCCCTGAATTCAGCCAAACGTTGCTCTCCCTCTCTTACATGCTAGGCAATGCTCACCATTATTAGCAAACAGACAAGCATCAATAAAAATCAGGTATTCTTCTCTGCCATTTACCAAGTCACAGTGCTACAAGAACTCATTTAAACATTTAAATTTCAGTTGCAAAAGGAAATAATTTTTCTCAAATCTTCTTGAATCTACTTTACTTGTTCACACACACACACACAAGATACCATTATCTGATGGGAGCCTGCTTGATTTATCCATATTTGTATGTATTTTCCCCCAAAGCCCTTCTTAGCCCAAGTTTTCCATCTGATATAGTAATTGCATGAACTGTTTTACAAGCACAGTCCAATGTATAATGGCATTTATTTTTTGAAATAAGTTTAATATTCTTGACAATACATAAAACATTTCATCTAAAAATGTATTAAAAATAGGCCATAGATGTGCTTTTGCTAAATGACTAAAAAAGAAGGCACTGATATTCCTGAACTTAAGTCCCACACTGCTTACATAGACTGCTGAATGAGAATAATAACATTAAAATATCCAACGTCATCAGGTATTCTGTGATTCTGTGATTCTGTATCAAAAAAAATTAATTCCCAGCTAAGAGAGTAGCAACACAAATCCAGAATAAGACATGACAGATGCACTTAATAATTAACACTTACTGACAGTTAATTCTAAATAAAGCCATTACTCTTCCTCCTCCTGCTATCTATATATTTTTGTCATTCAGATGTAATCTAGATGGATGCATGTAGTTCATATAGGGTAAGAAAAAAATTTAAGACAACAAAAATATTACTGACAATTGCTTGACTCACCAATTTCGTAAAAAACTACAGCCAGGAAAGAACAAAATAATTTAACCATAGATTGCGTGACATTTTCAGAATAGCTTGCCACAATTGCTTCCCCTCATTCCCTGAAGAGAACATCCTTTTAAAGTCATTTATTGCTGTCATTCTATTTCTTAATTAAAAAGCAGCAATTCCTTTTTGTAAACAAAACCCTGCACAGAAAGGAAATAATAATACAAAAAGGCCGCCAGCATTCCTCACCCACACCTTTTGTCCCCAGAGCCACAGCAGTGAGCCCCGTTTGCCAGCAGCCATCCAGCTGCTGCTGCCTTCACATCAACAGGAGGGGAGCTGCAGGGAATGGCTGTCCCTGGCTGATAATGCCATTTCACTTGGGAGAGGACAAGATGGACCAAAAAAAAAAAAACCATCAGGTGCCTGGGGTCCATGGAAACACCCTGGAAGCTAACAGGGGAAGCACAGCTTTCTTAAGAACACTCTGTCTTTTACGATATTCCTGCAAGTCCAGCATCCACCCAACCACAATGTAGCAAGAAGTCTTTCTAGTTGTCAAGGTCTTCTCCGCTTCTATCCCCGGATGGCCTCATATGCAAGGATGTCACACAACCCACATACCACAGGAATCCCAGCAAATAACTGAGTTTGATGTTCTGTTCCCTGTTTCTGCCCATGGGTGCAATTAAGGTTGCCAAGCACCTAGCAGTCCTGGATATTTCAAGAACAGTGGCCTCTGTCCAAAAATCAGGTTTGATATTATATTCCGGATGCATAAGGCCCCATAGTGTAGTAAACAGGTTTTGTGATGCCAGTACACAAGTAACAGTCTCACATTCAACAACTCTGCTCCTCATCCAAAATAACCCCAAGATTTTTTGGGTATATGTAAAGGCACAGATGTTCCAGTAATAACGGAGTTTAAAGTAAAACTGTATGAAGGCACTCCTCTTCCTTTTAGACCTACTCTTTAAAGGAAACACTGTATAATACATTTTTTTTTAATTTTTTCTTGAAAGGTTCTTGTCCTCCAGAAATAACACAGACCTCCAAGGATGCCAGCTACTCAAGAAGCACTCCTCTGCCCGCCGTGCTTTCCACCTGAGCTTATCAACCACAGAGTCTGGCAACGCTCTCCACGTCCCACTACACAATCATTACCTGGCAGTTTGATTGGGGCCCAGAAGAGCATTTAAGATGTTAATACATTGCTCATCTTTGTCAGCTGGCACACTCCTGAGGTGTTATGTACACTGATGGACTAATTCTGTGCATTAACAGAAAGGAGTAACTCTTTTCATTAAGTTTAAAGCAAGCTTGACTTCACCTGTGGAACTAAAGAAATAAAAAACAATAGCAAAAGTAAAAAAAGTTCCTCCAAACAAAACTGCTCAGAAGAGTCAGCGCTTTTAACTTTAAAAAAAAAAAATCTCTGTAGAAAAGTTTCTCTTGCAAGTAGAACATACTGGAGCTGTTTTTTTTCCCGTACTCCATCATTGAGTTCTACCTTGTGTGGGCCAAGTCAGAGTTCATCAAATCATTAACAATTTTTAATGGCTCACACATGGGAAATTGGGCTGATTTCTGTGCAATGAATTCCTTTTATTACAACAGGATGGTAGAAACTGATCAAGAAATGTTTAATTTCATTTTTTTACTCATACGATTTTCTGGAATAAGATTGCAAGATACAGAGCCACCCTCCATGGAAATCTTCCATGCTTGCAATCTCCTAACTAATAACACAACTGTACACTTCATGATCTCCCGTAGGTATTGTCTTATTTTGATGTGTGTAACAGATTATCTTTTGAAACAAGCAAACCGACAAACCACCCTGCAATTCAGTGTCAGAACAGGTTACGCACATCTGTGGCACTTCAAACTCAAGTGACCCTCTCCATGAAATATACCCTGAGGTTCTGATCCCACAGTCTGCTCCTCCTCTGCAAGCAGTTCAGTCTCTCCTCCCACCTCTAAGAGGCTAAAAAGTATTAAAATCGTCTTTTTCTACAGCTAGATCTGAACTAAAATTTGTCATCAGCTGTTCAGATATACACGAGAAGATACAGTTCTAAAAATAGTGGCAACTAAGTAGAATATTCTTCCCTGTATTGGTGGCAAAAGATTTTTTCCTTAAGATTGGAAAACTACAGTGAAAATAACAGAGCTTGTGTCCTTATCAGCCTCCCTTTCACAGTTTGGGGTTAGGGGAAAGACGATGAACATTACAGGCTTAAATATCGTACCTGAACCTTCGACAAGGGAGTATATTTTTACACTCCCCTGGTAAATCAGAATGAGGATGCAAACTGACAACTTCCCCTGGCAAGTCCTTGTTCTGTAAACCCATTTACTGAAGAGCAACACATGGAATAATTTTGCATGGGAGGGAAAGGCACACAGCTTGCTTAGAAAACAAATGACAGGGTTGGGGCTTTTCTTTTTCTTTAGATATAAGGCAAACAAATTCATAGAATCATAG